>NIVC01000793.1:77500-443151 GCA_002269645.1 Macrostomum lignano | reverse complement strand
CGCCGTGACGTTCCCGTTTGGTTTAGCCTCTCAGTTTGTCCATTCGTCTGAGGATAGTAAGCACTCGTTACTCGTCTTTCCGTACTGCCCTCCTGTAGCAAAGCCTCGATGATGGAGTTGCAGAATTCCCTGTCTTGATCACTCAAATAGGCTTTTCAGTTCTCGAGCGATCGTGTCGGCTCGTACACTTGGTATCGGTCGAAAAAACTTCAAATTTCGTAAATTCGCAACATAAAGTCAGGATATATCGATTTCCACTCTCAGTTGTGGTCGGCATTGTAACGCAATCCAAGCAGAGGAAGCCGAACAATCGTTGAGCGTCAGTAAGCACCTCAATCGGATGTATTTCACGCTGTTTGCTGGTGAACTTCTTGTTCTCACATCTGTTCTCGCGTCTTCTACATCACTTTACTACCGACTCTACAATTGGTGTAACAGTCACATCGCTGTAGAATCGCGCGGTAAGAGGCCAATGGTGCTCTTTATTCCCATCATGTGACATGACTCGACGTGCAGTGTTTTAATCTTTTCCCTGACTTCATCCTTCGTAAAAAGCACACGCCGCGGCTGTTCTGGGCGCCTTTTCTTGCTGCAGTTCCGGTTTCTCACTTTATAGAACAATTGACCGTCTTGGAAGAAAAAGGCTTTACTTTTTTCTCGAATTTTGCGCTTCAAATTGTCCTTCACTTTTTCTGACAAGTCTCCGAGAATGTCGACGTACTCGTTTTTCAATGAATAAAATAACACTTGGTTTAAAGTCGCCTTTGCCATGTCTATCTCCACTTGAAAAAAAGTAACTCAGTCACATTTGCAGCCTTCTACGAGGGTAAAATCTTAATTAAATAGCTTTTAAAATACACTGAGCATCAGAGAGAATGAAGTATATATTGTGCAATTACACTGAAAACTCAGCTAGAGCTCACCCTGCTAAGTACACAGATATGTTAGCTGTTTGCATATAAGGCCTTGTGAGTCCCTGCACATGCGAAATTATTATTTGGAAGAGTTTTAGCCCCGTGGCTGTACACCGCTCATGTACATTTTTAGCCCCGGAGATCTCAAATAAGGGAAAACGCAAGGCACACTTGTTTCCGGGACTGAAGATCGCAAACCAGAGTCACATTTGTTGCCGATCTCCGGCCGGAGACTGCAAGCGCACGGAGATTGTAAAGCCTAACACGGCTCGTCCAATCAGAAAATTTGACGCTTTGGTACGGGGGTGTCCAAAAAGTCTTAGGACTTTTTCACATGACTCTTTTTAACAGTCAGCAAGAGTAACAGCAACTGATTTATTTCATGGCGGCTTTCTTACAAATGATACAGTGAAATAATTTTGCAGATTATCACAAACTTATCAAAAGTTTCGCCTCCTTAACTGCAGTGGGTACTGCATCTCAATACATGAATAATAGGAACTTGGATGCTGCATATGGAGCACCAGAAAACATTAAGTCAGTTGTCGTTCAAAAAGTTCAAATGTCTTCCTTAGTGGCAACTGAGACCTTTCTCAATATAGTCACCCTTTCAGTTGGATGCATTTAATTCAATTCCGGCGTAAGCATGTCGTCAACGGCATCCACATACACCTGCCTTAGAATTTCGTGGACAAGAACAGCAGCCAAGACAGAACTGCCCAGGCAGTTAGTCCTGGATACTGCTTCAAGCCATGAATCGTGCTCAGCTGTGTCAAAATTTCAGCACCGTTCAACTCATTACACCAGAGGATGTAGGCCGAGCCAATGCTGTGCTGTCTAGCTTTGAATGGATATCCATGGATCCACAGATTTGGAAAGAAATTCTGGCAAACACTTTGCAACAAAGGCTTCAGCTTGCCGCTGCGTCTCAAAATGAGTCTTTTTCAGTTTCAGAGTGCCACACAAGCAGCATGCAAAATCAAACTTGTACCATAGATGTAGACAGTGAAATGTGGCACACGCTTGAAGAGATTTTTCGCACTGCAAGTTTGAATTTGGTTAATTTCTGTAAGATTTCAAAATTGCAGCTCCAGTTCCTGTTCATGAATTGATATGCAGTACCCACTGCAGTTAAGGAGGCATTAAGTTCGTGATATTTTCAAAGTTCTTTCACTGTTTCATTTTGTAAGTAAAGCCACTATGAAATAAATCAGTTGCTGTTACTCTTGCTAACTGTTAAAAGGAGTCATGTGAAAAAGTCCTAAGACTTTTTGGACACCCCGTATAACAAGTCGGCCCGCTGCAGAAGACTAGTTAAGGCGGCTCGAAAAGGGCGTCTGGCCCCTTCCCGCTCATACCAGTTCCAACGACGTGTCTCTCTGCTCTCTCCGGCAAGGACTCCTCGCTACAAACGTATATCCAGCGCCTTCTACATGTACGTCCACGAGAGCACCAGATGGTTAACATCGCCTCTCACGGGCACCAGACTCCCCGGATCTACATCACCTAAGGACAACAGAAGCACACGTACGGTGGGCTTCCTGGCCACCGGCAGCTTGAAAATCTGATTAGTTGGTGAGAGGCCAGCTTCTAGACCCATGCTTTTATCGGTGTGCACCTATCATCCGAACTCCTGTTCAGTTTCTGGATAGTATTTGCATTTTTGCATATTTGCTTTCATGCGGTGAATCTGAAGCAACTGCAGTTCAAATTTATTAAACAATTGCTTATAGTTTGAAGAAGCGTGAATTTAGAAGGAAAGCTGAATTCAATCAAAGTTTGAAAGCTTTCTTTTTTATTGTAATGCTGTCAAGAATTGGCGAGTGGCCAATTTTTTGAGGCAAAGTTTGCATGCAGTGGGCCGAAAGCAATGCAGCTTCCAGTCGATCAGCGCTGTCAATCAGGATCAGATTCCGAAATCAGGCAAACCATCCGACAGGTATGTACTTTTAGTGACAGGAATGAGTCATTAGTCGGTCTAATCAGGGGATCACTTAAAGGCTCTGCGATTATCAGCGCTATCTGCCGCCGAGTTGACACATTTCAGGCCAAAAGCGATTAATAATGACATATATACATGTAGCTCGACCGTATTTTCTGAGAATTCAATAACAACAGCTGTGCATGTAGCATGTAGACTCGCCACCGCAAGAACCCCTGCAAAAAGTCCTCTCTCTGTCCCTGGATGATCAATGCAATGCAGTCCCAGCAGTGTCCTTCAATCTACGGGCGCAGTCGGAGACTATCGAGAGTTTTGTACGTAGTGGTGTGTAGATCAAAGACCGAAAAACCCATGCAACAAAGAAGACCAGGGTAAACTTAACTGAATATAATAATGCCTCATCATCTACATGTACATTTAATTAGGTCTTGGAAAACCGCGAGAACTCGTTCAATTGTTCAATTGTTATGAAGGGGCGCAATTGAATAAAGTTGCAAAGTTGTTTTTTTTTTTTTTTTTTTTAATGAAATCAAGCTATTAAAAACTTGTCAAAATTTGCGAGTACGGTATATAACAGCTAATCATCATTAATATCGAAGACAAACGTAACCGTAAGACCGGTACACATTATCGCTACTAACTCAGTGAGTCTAAAATTGCTCAAATCAATGTACAGTTAGCTTTCACTAATTTTAAAACTGGTTTGAACAATCTTTGACCCACAGAGCTACTAGCGTAAGTTAAATCATTACGTATTCAGTATATTTCAGTAATATATTATTATGGATCTCCACTCCGGTTATTAATTATATGCTAATAAAGTCGCCATACGAAAAAACAAAATAAACCATTTATAAAAAAATTAGATAAAAAACTAAACAGAAGACTAATTTTGTGTAAGCAATCAATGTGTACGCACACTGCAATCTTGTTAAGTAAAATTGGACACCGATTTATACATTTTTAATTGCGAGAAAAAGTATGGTTAACATTTGTTAACTGATGAAAATGTTAAAATCAATTCATATCAATGTTATTAATGCAGTATTATAAACCAAAATGTATTACGCTCTTATACCAACTTCATAACAGGGGCGATTGACTAATGAATTGCTTCTAGAAATGGAAGTAGAGTAAATCGATGCATGCAATGCAAAATTTTGGTTTAAAAATAAAATTAGAATACAAAAAACAATTTATGATTATTCTCCCATATAATGACAATATTTAACTATTTAAAAAACATGTTAACGCAATGAGACAGTACTGACTATGAGACTATGACCTATTGACTATGAGACTATGACCTATTGAATATGAGACTATGACACTAAAACTGTAAGTCTTAGCGAAACAATATTGTATTTAGATCTACTACGTAACTTTAATTTTTCGAGTATATAGCTAAGATCTGGCCAGCGGAAAGACCATTGAAAGCTACGTTGGCACCAGAAAGTTTTAAGTCTTGAGATCCTGGATGGGGGTGACAATGACAAGAGCCCAGCACGAGGACCTGGAGAAGTAAATATTTTATTTAAACATTTTTAAGTTCAACTTTTTCTAGTGCTTAAACAAACCGATTAACGAATTTTAGGAAACAAGAGACACCAGAAAATGTTTTATCTAGAGGCTTGCGTATACTCATGAATAATCTTTATTTAAATGGCGAGTCAGATGGATTTTAATTTATCAACAAAGCCAGGCCGTGAAAAATCAATTGGAACTCTGATGCACAGCTTCCACTGGGCTGGCTGCTGATTCCGAATCTACAGGTAGCTTCTCTGCGTCGGTAGAGTCTCCAGTATTGGCAGATTCTCCTTCGGTTGGGTTTGCCGATTCCATAGATTCTTCGGCTTTGTTGGCAGATTCTGCTTCATTAGGCTTCGCTGATTCGGTAGATTCCTCGGCTGCATTGGCAGATTCTCCTTCTTCATTAGGCTTTGCTGATTCGGTAGATTCTTCGGCTTTGTTGGCAGATTCTGCTTCATTAGGCTTCGCTGATTCGCCAGATTCTTCGGCTGCATTGGCAGATTTTCCTTCTTCATTAGGCTTCGCTGATTCGGTAGATTCCTCTGCTGCATTGGCAGATTCTCCTTCTTCATTAAGCTTCGCTGATTCGGTAGATTCCTCGGCTGCATTGGCAGATTCTCCTTCTTCATTAGGCTTCGTTGATTCGCCAGATTCTTCGGCTTTGTTGGCAGATTCTGCTTCATTAGGCTTCGCTGATTCGCAGATTCTCGGCTGCATTGGCAGATTCTCCTTCTTCATTAGGCTTTGCTGATTCGGTAGATTCTTCGGCTTTGTTGGCAGATTCTGCTTCATTAGGCTTCGCTGATTCGCCAGATTCTTCGGCTGCATTGGCAGATTCTCCTTCTTCATTAGGCTTCGCTGATTCGGTGATTCCTCTGCTGCATTGGCAGATTCTCCTTCTTCATTAAGCTTCGCTGATTCGGTAGATTCCTCGGCTGCATTGGCAGATTCTCCTTCTTCATTAGGCTTCGCTGATTCGCCAGATTCTTCGGCTGCATTGGCAGATTCTCCTTCTTCATTAGGCTTCGCTGATTCGGCAGATTCTTCGGCTGCATTGGCAGATTCTCCTTCTTCATTAGGCTTCGCTGATTCGGCAGATTCTTCGGCTGCATTGGCAGATTCTCCTTCGGTCGGTTCTTCAGCTGAATTTGGTGCAGATAATTTTACAGTTTCCTCTGCTAGTGGGGCAAATTTGTCCACAGACTGACTACTGTTTTGTTCCGTAAGTGCTTCATTACTGATACTACTGGCTGGAGCCTCCTTAGATCCGGCACCATCCTCAACATTATTCTCGATTGCATTTCCCTGTAAATCTTTCTCAGCATCTTTGTTATCGACCTCCTCTTTTCCATCTTCATCTTCGCCACCAGTCTCCTCATTTCTGTCTTCATCATCTTCACCACCAGCCTCCTCATTTCCATCTTCATCTTCGCCACCAGCCTCCTCATTTCCATCTTCATCTTCGCCACCAGCCTCCTCATTTCTGTCTTCATCATCTTCGCCACCAGCCTCCTCATTTCCATCTTCATCTTCGCCACCAGCCTCCTGATTTCCATCTCCATCCTTAATGCCAACCTCATTATTTCCACCATGATCATTTCGTTGTGGTTGACCATCGCCGCGACCTCGACCTCGCCGTCGGCCTCTCCCACGAGGACTGCGACCGCGTTGACCTTGACCCCAACCCCTTTGAGGCGGGCGTTGACTAATGTGTCCACCGCCTTGACCGGAGTTCGGGTTAAAACCACCACCACGACCGCCGTTCAGGTTAACGACACGACCGCCACGACCAGCGTTCGGGTTAACGACACCACCACCACCGCCGCCACGACAGCATTTATTCTGAATAGTGACGACGAGTCCTCCATGTGGAGTGTGAGTAAACTCGCGATCTACCGGGGCTGTAAAATGTAAATTCGATCAAACAATATTTAGAGCCACGAAAAATGATTTAAAATATTGCAAGGGAAACCGCAGACTCACATTGGTACAGCGGCCAAGGTCTCCTGCCACGACCCCTGCCTCGGAAGCCATGATTGTCATTCCATCCTTCTCGATGGCCACCAGAAAATCCTGCACCTCCTAGGTGACGACCCCCACCGCCTCTCATAAAACTGTTGTCTCCTCCGCCTCTAAAATAGCCGTGGCCCCTATCAAAATGGTTACTTCCTCCATTGCCTCTACTATAGTAGTTGTCTCCCCTACCGCCTCCTCTGAAGTGGCCATGGCCTCTATTAAAACTGCTATCTGCGTCGCCACCTCCTCTTCCCGATAATATGCTGCTTGAGCTTCTTGATCCTCCTGAAATGTTGTTTGGTTTATATTAAAGTGTGTGAAAACACTAATAGTAGCAATAAAGTAGCATTTAAAATTGACTCAAGAAAGCTACACCTAAAGAAAGATAGATCAGAATTCCCAGAATATAATATATGCTTTAAACTTATTACAGGCATTTAGAAGTTGTCTTTACTTTTAATATATATTGATTTAGGACTAACAATAATTTTAAAGACCATCTTTGCTACTTAGTCTCCTATTTGTAGATTTTTCAACTAATATTTTGGATCTTAACCTTGATATATTCTTTATCAAAGAAAGTACTCTTGCTTTTAATGATACTTATTATTGTTAATATTATACTTGAAAAAATGTTCACCTAAACATTTAGATTTTAATACTAGAGTTACAATAAATGAATTATTATTTTCACTATTTTAATCTATGGTATAATAGTACATTTTTATATCTTTCATTGGTAATATCTACCTATAATATTGATAACATTGATGTGTTAAACTAGTATAAATTTATATACTTTAAATAATTATGTATTTACTTTTCAAAATAATATCTTCTATGTACTATGATTTACTTATAATGAAAATTTCATTTAGCTTTTATTTATATCAAGTCTTAGGATTAGAGGGTCACAGGTTTTTAACTATTTTTCCTTATGGTAGCTTTTTAGATTAACTAATCTATATTATAATTTAAGTATAATATAACTCCTGTTCTCTATACTTGATTTGTTAATCCTTTTAATTTTGAGATTATAACACTTTTACTTATAGCTTAAAAATATTAAACTTAGGAAAACTTTTCTAATTTACAAATTTTAAAGAAAAAAATTGTTTAAACAACTTTTATCCTATTCAGAATTGTTTACAATGAAAGTCAAAAAATAGGAAAGAACAAGATAGCCTATTCTGGGAATTTCTAATATGAATTTTTGTTGACAATTAAAAGTTGTCATATAGTTAAAATAATTAGCATATTATATTGTCAATATAATAATACTAAGAAGCTTGGCATCTATGCTAGTAAAAATATTAGTTTATTGCTTTTGTTCTAATTAATATATATTTTTATTATTGCTATTATTAAAAGGTAAAAAGGTAAAAATTATTAAAAGGATCCAAAACCATAAAAATATTGATACTGATATTAGTTTAAAGAGCAAGAACTAAAGCATTAAAATGTTTTTGTAGAGAACATTTTTGTTAATATTAATTACTAGCATTATTAAACAACTGGTATATCTTTTGACTGTTATACTCAAATGAAATTCATATAAAAAGTTTTGCAGTCAACGGTTTTCATTCTAAATTCTTATTCTAAATTCGAAGAAAATAAAAAAACTGGAAGTGTAAATGAAATGTGTTACTGGTTACTGTGTATGTTGCATGTGTATATATGTATATAGTGTATAGTTCTTTAAGTTTAACTAATCTAAAATATATAGTACCAGTATGAAGTACTGGTACTGATGCACAAATTTATTAGATACATAAAAGACCAAATTAGAAGGTATTCACATATAATGTGTCAAAAAATGTTAGCTGTTACTGTTAGCATTAGCACTTTTAGCTGTCTTAAAATTAAAACTTTTTAGAGAGTAAAAGTTAAAATGCGAAAATCGAAAAATCCTAACAAAAGAAACGCACGTAAGGTATGGAAATTTTAACTTTAAAAAGTACTTTAAATACAAAAGAAACTTACTTTCTGTAAATATTTATTTAAAATTATTTTAACTTTGTTTTTTCAGTACTTTTAATACACGGAGTAATCAGGTAGAGTTGCTCGCTTTGCAAATACTGTACAGAATAATTCATTATTCATCAAATAAAATTCTTTTGCCTCACAAATATTTATTATCGTCAGCCTCAGTTTTTTTGTTCGTTCTATTAAAATAAACCTGAAGATGCACACCACGGAGTGCGAAACGCGTCGATTTGCAAATGTTGATAGTTGGTAATGGTTTTCTACACGGAGTAATAGTCAAAACTAGCAAGATTTATTAGTATTATTTTTTAATTACTAATAAAATAAAGGCATGATTCACATTGCTTCCAATGCAGTTCAAATATTTTCTAGTGAAAATTTTTTATATTCTATAACAGCTATCAAAAAATTAACCGAGCACAGCACCGTACGTGGTGTATTACGTGCAGGATTACACACGTACATGTACGTGCACCCGCATTTATCAAGGGCGAGTTTGTTAGTTGACTTAGTTACTTACTAGTCAGTCGTCCTTGATAAGAGCCACTTTAATTGCTAAGATGCCTAAAGAGAAGTCTACTGCTAGGACTTGAGGGATTGCATCAAGTACATGTACGGCGCGCTCAATATTAGAAAATGTATCAACAAACAGATGGCATGGGATTATGCGAGTGACAAAAATTTTCCCATCGTTTTCAACTGCTAAATGCAATACGAGCAAAGCGATCCCCTTAAATTTTTTGTGGTCGACTGGAGCCGCGCAGACTCACTGTAATTGACCGATCCAAAAATTTTGTTTCGAAAATTCTTCAGCAAGCTCCGCTGAAATCCGTGGTATGAAAGCTTTTAAAAATGAAAATTAGCGACGAAAAATTCGCATGCTTTTCTTCATATTCCGTCAAGTGCACCACTATAAATCCAGCTTATACCGTCTATTACGAGCTAATACCGTCTCTCGACTCCCGCACGTGCAGGTCTAATCGATGAATTAGCTGCCCCCTTTTGCTTTTGCAGCTATACGCAAAAAATACAGTAAGGCAGAAATTCCTCGTTGCCTTCGTTAGGCAATTAGTGAATTAAGTTATCCAAATGCCTGCCTCTCAGGCCCATGCGAAGAAGGCACGGACTTCACTCTGCGACTTTCTATAATCAGCGTAATGTCTTTAGTCTGTGCACTTTTGTAAACTAATAAGCCGGGACTCAGCGCTAAATTTTTTCTGTTTCAGTCTGAAAAGTTTAGAAATAAAATCATTGGGCTGTATTAAAAGGTGCATCATCTTATCTTTATTTCACAAACCTGCGTGTGCATTAATTAAAGGCTGATTCACCAGTCAATCGACTTAATTTTAACAAAATACTAACATAATTTATCTATATAGGACCATGCAGCAACTGCTGTCTTAATAAAATTCTCATAAGAAACGTTCATTCATTCAATAGGTTTTCTCAGCGTAATCGCCTGTTGTAACCTCACCAACACGTCTAGCACAGAGGAGCTCGTCTCCATACTCAGTGCTGCTGAAGACTTAATAGCACGGAAATCGGCACCTTTTCGAGAAATCCGGTGATGCCGGTGTCCAAAGCGCGGTCCGGAGAGTCCATGAGGTCGATGGTCGCTTGTCTGGTCTGGTAGCGGACGAGCTGGCACAAACTCGGGCCTAAAAAAACGTCGGAGAGGTCCGGGTTTGGGCCGAGGTAGGTGCAAGCCTGTCCTGAGTAAAGGCGGAGCAGTCACAGATGAAGTGCTCTGCATACACCGGAGAAGCAGAATGCCCCCCTGAGTCCTCTTTATAGACGAAACTTGTCTTGGATAGAAGCGGCAAAGTTTCTCGCCACGTAACGTAGTCCGAAGTAACCAAATAAGCTGAAACAGCACCTCTTGCTGCAGTACTTCGCCAGTACTCCAATCAAAGTAGTTCATAATCTTGAGCAGCTTCGACGATTGATGTCGAAGAAATCGGTGCAAACCAGCTCCAATGCAAATCAATGAATAAATCAATCATTTCAGAGACCATACTGGGATCTCAGTTGTGCGTGGAAAAGACGCAAATTGTTGTTTTAGAATAGTTAGAATAGAAAGACTCAGGAATTCCTTCTTGTTCAAGCTGTTTCAGCTCGTTGAGCGCTATCTTCATTCATGTACGTCCGGAATTTCTTCCTCCACAATTCTTCAAGCAAAATCTTTGCTTAGCTCTTCCAGATAACGATTTGCTGATAGGGGTAAGTAGATGATGGCTTAAGTTCAACATTGTCGGCTGATTTTCCATGCAGGAATGGCATTCTTGCACTCTTTTGCGTGCAGGAATGGATGTCTATGGTAAAATCTCACTGAAAATCATTAGGCGCAGAAATGCATTCCTGCACGGTTTTGTGCATTCCTGCACGATGACTCATCCGACAATGGGATTCCTTCACGTTCACTCGTGCGTGAAGGGCATCGTGAACTCGTGCGCTAGCGCGCACTCGTGCAGATGTCATTCCCGCACTCGTGACCATGCAGGAATCATTCATTCTCTGGTGCAGTAAGCAGATCAGAGTGGTAACAAAACTCTATATCGTTCCTCCCCCCGGACAAAAGCGAGCAAATATTTCTCTCATCCTTTCTCGCGAAATGTAGTCTATGACTCAACACTCCTCCCATCAGCGAGAGTGGACCATATACATTGACATATGGCCAAGCCTTCTCAAATGACCCCACTATCCATTGTCTATGACCAAAAGGCCGTCTTTCACCAATAACGCGAACCTGTGCGGTAAATTCTCGCACGTACGAATTCAAACATTCAACTTTATTTCAAACAAATATGTCAAACAATAAAACAAGCGCAGACATGTAAGTCTGATAACAAAACGTCTCGTCTCGTCTTTCTGGCCCAATTCAAGCTTTAAGTCACGGCTCTTATTTAATCATTTATAGTCTTAGTCTATGGTAAAACTCCAGCTTCGTGTGAGAACCCATGTCAAACCACAGATTCTGTGTTATCACTGCAGCATTCGTTAATGTATTTAGGGGCCGTCTCTGAGGCCCCGAAAACCCCGGGGATAGGGCCATAGACACTAACTGCTACTGCTAATGAGCAGAAGCTTTAGTTTATGGTCTTAACCCCGCGTGGTTTTCGTGCTGCAGCCAGGCGGCTGGAGTGACCCATCCAAGGACAACTTGATCAAGTTGTCCTTGGACCCATCTAGGTAATATAGAATCTGTGGTATAAAGCCTCTCCCTAACAGATTCCATTTTAAGAATCAAGAACTGTGATGACTAGGCATTGTTAAACTGATAAAAAATCGGCTTTACCCCCACACACCCGCTCTTGCTAGAAAGTGTAGCTTGGGCAAAAGTGTCTTGAAAAAATTACGAGAGTAGGCAAACTGATACAGACACATTCCATTCCTTTCGACAGGCTAAGTCAAGCAGCTCACAAGCAATCATAGAGTCGAAATGAAAGAACAGGATATACAGTTGCAAACCTGGCTGCAAATGAATATTTTATGTCTTAGAAGAAAACGATGGCGCATTAATTGCGAACTGCTGCAGAGCCAATCCTCTTTGTCGCTTCCAAGTGGCTGGGTGAGGAGGGGATGGAAAGTAGCGGATTGGGGAATGGGGAGTCCAGGAGACGGCAGTGAAGGGGATAAGTCACCCATGGGATAAGCCTGATTCAGAGATACACTCCCTAGCTGAACCGAGAGGAAGGCGCCCCAGTCTGGTAATTTCCAGCTGAGTTTTACGAAAAGCTTCTGCAGCTGCCCCTAGCCAACATTTCTTCTCCATTCCTAAATTTAAAGTTCGAAAATAAAAAAGGCCTCCCACAAAATCGACCGCAGGCACTCTCAGCACTCGGCAATCATGCATTCGGGCGCCCCGGTCGCCAGAATTGACTCAGCCACCGCCGCCCCAGCCTCCTCCCAAATAATTGGCACTTTTATTGCTGTTGTGGCAGCCGCTAAAGCAGCTGCTGCAGCCACCGCTGGCCCCTGAGACCGCCATGGCCAAAGGCGTCAGCTTCAGCTCCGACACCCGATTCAAGGCGGCCATGCACAACGGCTCTGGCGGTCTGGATGGAGGAAGCGGCGGCGGTAGCGGTGACGGCGGCACCGGCAGCGACGGCGGCAGCGGCAGCGGCAGCGACTCGGAGGGCAGCAGCGAGTCGGAGCGGCTGTCCCGGCCGACCCGTCAGCGGCTGCAGCGCTCCTTCTCGCTGGTGCCGGAGCGCCTTGGCCGCGGTTTCGGTGGCTCCCTGCAGAGCAAGCGGCCCATGCAGTTCTGCGAGCTGCTCATGCAGGCCCTCATCGGCTTGCTAATTGCCGTCACTTTTCCATTCTCATTTTTTGTCTGCCTGAAGGTGATCGCCCAGTACGAGCGGGCGGTGATCTTCCGACTCGGCCGGATCCTCAGCGCGGAGGCCAGCGGCCCCGGCCTCGTGTTCATCATGCCCTGCATGGACTCCATCAAGCGAGTGGACCTGCGAACCATGACCTTCGATGTTCCCACCCAGGAGGTGCTGACCAAGGACTCCGTGACCGTGGCAGTGGACGCAGTGGTCTATTACCGAATCTTCGATCCCGTCATGTCGGTGGTGAACGTGGAGGACTGCAGCCGGTCCACGAAGCTGCTCGCCCAGACGACTCTGCGCAACGTCCTTGGCACGGTGAGCCTCTACGAGCTGCTGGCCGGCCGCGACGACTCCGCCATCGTCATGCAGGAGACGCTGGACGCTGCCACGGACACCTGGGGCGTCAAGGTGGAACGCGTCGAGATTAAGGATGTCCGCCTGCCAACTCAGCTGCAGCGGGCGATGGCGGCGGAGGCGGAGGCGGCCCGCGAGGCCCGGGCGAAGGTGATCGCGGCGGAGGGCGAACAGAAGGCGAGTAAGGCGTTGAAGTTGGCCGCTCTGGAGCTCTCCGAGTGCAACCTGGCGCTGCAGCTGCGCTACCTGCAGACTCTGAGCAGCATCTCGGCCGAGAAGAACTCGACCATCATCTTCCCCCTGCCGCTGGAGCTGCTGAAGTTCTTTCAAGAGGCTGGCGGATTGCCGGAAGTTCCACTGCAGCAGCAGCAGCCGCAGCAGCAGCCGCAGAAGCCGTCAAGTTCAGGCGTCGGCTGCGGCGGTCACGTCAGCGGCGGGCGGGCGACCTGCGCGCGGCCGGTCACCGTCAGCTCGCCGAGTCGCGTCTCCAGGCATGCGCTTTCTGCGGCCGGCGGCTATGGCTCCGGTTGTTAAGGAGACGGATAGCGTTGCGCAAAACGAGTTGGTTGCTAAGGACGCAAACTGGGAAGCCGCGTGACTGTTTTGTCGCTTCTCTTCCTTCCGCCACCCCCGCCATCAGTTCCGACTTTCGCGATTCGTTATTTAAACATTAATTTTGTTCAACTGTTTGCTTCTGCTGTGTCACAGGCCCTTTGCCCGCAATCCCCAAGTCTCGCAGTGCAACCTACAGCCGCTCTTACATGTCGGTGCGCTGTCTTTGCTTGAAGCTTTCGCTCTGGCAATTTGTTGTGGAATAATCACAGTTATCACTCACAGTCTCCGTCTGTCTCTCTCCTCTCCATCTCTATCCCTCTCCTCTCCGTCTCTATCCTTTCCCTTCCATCTCTCTCCTCTCTGTCTCTCTCCTCTCTATCTCTCTCTCCTCTCCGTCTCTATCCCTCCCCTCTCCGTCTCCCCCCCTCTCCTCTCCGTCTCTCTCTCCTATCTCTCTCTCTAATATCTATCTTTCTCCCCTCGTCTCCGTCTTTTTAGATTCCCAGAAAATCTCGCAATGCATGTCAACCTCTTCCATCTCGTGTGACCTTTCCTAATTTCAATCTCCAATTCTCATAATGCTTCGTTCGTCATCCAAAAAAAATTTCTTGTCAGCAGCCAAGCAGAACTGCACTGAGAGTGCGGTTCATCTCGCACAAATCAATGCTTGACCCATTTAGCCAGCTGTGGTTGCGGCAGTACCCGTCACTCATGCTAACTTGCTTTTAGGCTTGTCCAGAACCTCCACTGCACACTCAATCAATCACTTAAAAAACCTTTGACGCTCAAGTTCAAAAAAGAGCTACGAAATTCCGCGCTTAAAATATCAATTTTGCTCTTGTATTGATTAACCGAAAATCCTTCGTCTTATAACGTCTTGATTCTGCATATTTTTGAACAATTTGAACAATTTCTAAACGCCTATTTAATTAGTAAGCATTAACATTTTATGGTAATTTACTATACTTTGAAGCGTTTCACCACCCTGAGGTATCTGCAACTCCGCTTTAATTATAAATTAATAAATATAACTATTCCATACTGTGTCAGTGGCTTGCAGTGAACATAACGAATACTTCTATTTCTGCCTTAGTTAATATCGCTGTTATTGAAGAACGTGCTGTGAAGCCTCCCTCAGTGTCCTTGAATCTGCCTCTCCGCTCCCTCAGTGTCCTTGAATCTGCCTCTCCGCTCCCCTCAGTGTCCTTGAATCTGCCTCTCTGCTCCCCTCAGTGTCCTTGAATCTGCCTCTCCGCTCCCCTCAGTGTCCTTGAATCTGCCTCTCTGCTCTCCTCAGTGTCCTTGAATCTGCCTCTCCTCAGTGTCCTTGAATCTGCCTCTCCTCAGTGTCCTTGAATCTGCCTCCCCTCAGTGTCCTTGAATCTGCCTCCCCTCAGTGTCCTTGAATCTGCCTCTCCGCTCCCCTCAGTGTCCATGAATCTGCCTCTCCGCTCCCCTCAGTGTCCTTGAATCTGCCTCTCTGCTCCCCTCAGTGTCCTTGAATCTGCCTCTCTGCTCCCCTCAGTGTCCTTGAATCTGCCTCTCCGCTCCCCTCAGTGTCCTTGAATCTGCCTCTCTGCTCTCCTCAGTGTCCTTGAATCTGCCTCTCCTCAGTGTCCTTGAATCTGCCTCTCCTCAGTGTCCTTGAATCTGCCTCCCCTCAGTGTCCTTGAATCTGCCTCCCCTCAGTGTCCTTGAATCTGCCTCTCTGCTCCCCTCAGTGTCCTTGAATCTGCCTCTCCGCTCCCCTCAGTGTCCTTGAATCTGCCTCTCTGCTCCCCTCAGTGTCCTTGAATCTGCTTCTCCGCTCCCCTCAGTGTCCTTGAATCTGCTTCTCCGCTCCCCTCAGTGTCCTTGAATCTGCCTCTCCTCAGTGTCCTTGAATCTGCCTCTCCGCTGCCTCAGTGTCCTTGAATCTGCCTCTCTGCTCCCCTCAGTGTCCTTGAATCTGCCTCTCTGCTCCCCTCAGTGTCCTTGAATCTGCCTCTCTGCTCCCCTCAGTGTCCTTGAATCTGCCTCTCTGCTCTCCTCAGTGTCCTTGAATCTGCCTCTCCTCAGTGTCCTTGAATCTGCCTCTCCTCAGTGTCCTTGAATCTGCCTCCCCTCAGTGTCCTTGAATCTGCCTCCCCTCAGTGTCCTTGAATCTGCCTCTCTGCTCCCCTCAGTGTCCTTGAATCTGCCTCTCCGCTCCCCTCAGTGTCCTTGAATCTGCTTCTCCGCTCCCCTCAGTGTCCTTGAATCTGCCTCTCCTCAGTGTCCTTGAATCTGCCTCTCCGCTGCCTCAGTGTCCTTGAATCTGCCTCTCCGCTCCCCTCAGTGTCCTTGAATCTGCCTCTCCGCTCCCCTCAGTGTCCTTGAATCTGCTTCTCCGCTCCCCTCAGTGTCCTTGAATCTGCCTCTCCGCTCCCCTCAGTGTCCTTGAATCTGCCTCTCCGCTCCCCTCAGTGTCCTTGAATCTGCCTCTCTGCTCCCCTCAGTGTCCTTGAATCTGCTTCTCCGCTCCCCTCAGTGTCCTTGACCCTGCCTCTCCGCTCCCCTCAGTGTCCTTGAATCTGCCTCTCTGCTCCCCTCAGTGTCCTTGAATCTGCCTCTCTGCTCCCCTCAGTGTCCTTGAATCTGCCTCTCCTCAGTGTCCTTGAATCTGCCTCTCCTCAGTGTCCTTGAATCTGCCTCTCTGCTCTCCTCAGTGTCCTTGAATCTGCCTCTCCTCAGTGTCCTTGAATCTGCCTCTCTGCTCCCCTCAGTGTCCTTGAATCTGCCTCTCTGCTCCCCTCAGTGTCCTTGAATCTGCCTCTCCACAGTGTCCTTGAATCTGCCTCTCTGCTCCCCTCAGTGTCCTTGAATCTGCCTCTCCTCAGTGTCCTTGAATCTGCCTCTCTGCTCCCCTCAGTGTCCTTGAATCTGCCTCTTCTCAGTGTCCTTGAATCTGCCTCTCCGCTCCCCTCAGTGTCCTTGAATCTGCCTCTCCGCTCCCCTCAGTGTCCTTGAATCTGCCTCTCCGCTCCCCTCAGTGTCCTTGAATCTGCCTCTCTGCTCCCCTCAGTGTCCTTGAATCTGCTTCTCCGCTCCCCTCAGTGTCCTTGACCCTGCCTCTCCGCTGCCTCAGTGTCCTTGAATCTGCCTCTCTGCTCCCCTCAGTGTCCTTGAATCTGCCTCTCTGCTCCCCTCAGTGTCCTTGAATCTGCCTCTCCTCAGTGTCCTTGAATCTGCCTCTCCTCAGTGTCCTTGAATCTGCCTCTCCTCAGTGTCCTTGAATCTGCCTCTCTGCTCCCCTCAGTGTCCTTGAATCTGCCTCTCCTCAGTGTCCTTGAATCTGCCTCTCCGCTCCCCTCAGTGTCCTTGAATCTGCCTCTCCGCTCCCCTCAGTGTCCTTGAATCTGCCTCTCTGCTCCCCTCAGTGTCCTTGAATCTGCCTCTCTGCTCCCCTCAGTGTCCTTGAATCTGCCTCTCCGCTCCCCTCAGTGTCCTTGAATCTGCCTCTCCGCTCCCCTCAGTGTCCTTGAATCTGCCTCTCTGCTCCCCTCAGTGTCCTTGAATCTGCTTCTCCGCTCCCCTCAGTGTCCTTGACCCTGCCTCTCCGCTGCCTCAGTGTCCTTGAATCTGCCTCTCTGCTCCCCTCAGTGTCCTTGAATCTGCCTCTCTGCTCCCCTCAGTGTCCTTGAATCTGCCTCTCCTCAGTGTCCTTGAATCTGCCTCTCCTCAGTGTCCTTGAATCTGCCTCTCTGCTCCCCTCAGTGTCCTTGAATCTGCCTCTCCTCAGTGTCCTTGAATCTGCCTCTCCGCTCCCCTCAGTGTCCTTGAATCTGCCTCTCCGCTCCCCTCAGTGTCCTTGAATCTGCCTCTCCGCTCCCCTCAGTGTCCTTGAATCTGCCTCTCTGCTCTCCTCAGTGTCCTTGAATCTGCCTCTCCTCAGTGTCCTTGAATCTGCCTCTCCTCAGTGTCCTTGAATCTGCCTCTCTGCTCCCCTCAGTGTCCTTGAATCTGCCTCTCTGCTCCCCTCAGTGTCCTTGAATCTGCCTCTCTGCTCTCCTCAGTGTCCTTGAATCTGCCTCTCCTCAGTGTCCTTGAATCTGCCTCTCCTCAGTGTCCTTGAATCTGCCTCCTCTCAGTGTCCTTGAATCTGCCTCCCCTCAGTGTCCTTGAATCTGCCTCTCTGCTCCCCTCAGTGTCCTTGAATCTGCCTCTCCGCTCCCCTCAGTGTCCTTGAATCTGCTTCTCCGCTCCCCTCAGTGTCCTTGAATCTGCCTCTCCTCAGTGTCCTTAAATCTGCTTCTCCGCTCCCCTCAGTGTCCTTGAATCTGCCTCTCCGCTCCCCTCAGTGTCCTTGAATCTGCCTCTCCGCTCCCCTCAGTGTCCTTGAATCTGCTTCTCCGCTCCCCTCAGTGTCCTTGAATCTGCCTCTCCGCTCCCCTCAGTGTCCTTGAATCTGCCTCTCCGCTCCCCTCAGTGTCCTTGAATCTGCCTCTCTGCTCCCCTCAGTGTCCTTGAATCTGCTTCTCCGCTCCCCTCAGTGTCCTTGACCCTGCCTCTCCGCTCCCCTCAGTGTCCTTGAATCTGCCTCTCTGCTCCCCTCAGTGTCCTTGAATCTGCCTCTCTGCTCCCCTCAGTGTCCTTGAATCTGCCTCTCCTCAGTGTCCTTGAATCTGCCTCTCCTCAGTGTCCTTGAATCTGCCTCTCTGCTCCCCTCAGTGTCCTTGAATCTGCCTCTCCTCAGTGTCCTTGAATCTGCCTCTCCGCTCCCCTCAGTGTCCTTGAATCTGCCTCTCCGCTCCCCTCAGTGTCCTTGAATCTGCCTCTCTGCTCCCCTCAGTGTCCTTGAATCTGCCTCTCCTCAGTGTCCTTGAATCTGCCTCTCCGCTCCCCTCAGTGTCCTTGAATCTGCCTCTCCGCTCCCCTCAGTGTCCTTGAATCTGCCTCTCTGCTCCCCTCAGTGTCCTTGAATCTGCTTCTCCGCTCCCCTCAGTGTCCTTGACCCTGCCTCTCCGCTGCCTCAGTGTCCTTGAATCTGCCTCTCTGCTCCCCTCAGTGTCCTTGAATCTGCCTCTCTGCTCCCCTCAGTGTCCTTGAATCTGCCTCTCCTCAGTGTCCTTGAATCTGCCTCTCCTCAGTGTCCTTGAATCTGCCTCTCTGCTCCCCTCAGTGTCCTTGAATCTGCCTCTCCTCAGTGTCCTTGAATCTGCCTCTCCGCTCCCCTCAGTGTCCTTGAATCTGCCTCTCCGCTCCCCTCAGTGTCCTTGAATCTGCCTCTCCGCTCCCCTCAGTGTCCTTGAATCTGCCTCTCTGCTCTCCTCAGTGTCCTTGAATCTGCCTCTCCTCAGTGTCCTTGAATCTGCCTCCCCTCAGTGTCCTTGAATCTGCCTCCCCTCAGTGTCCTTGAATCTGCCTCTCTGCTCCCCTCAGTGTCCTTGAATCTGCCTCTCCGCTCCCCTCAGTGTCCTTGAATCTGCCTCTCTGCTCCCCTCAGTGTCCTTGAATCTGCTTCTCCGCTCCCCTCAGTGTCCTTGAATCTGCTTCTCCGCTCCCCTCAGTGTCCTTGAATCTGCCTCTCCTCAGTGTCCTTGAATCTGCCTCTCCGCTGCCTCAGTGTCCTTGAATCTGCCTCTCTGCTCCCCTCAGTGTCCTTGAATCTGCCTCTCCGCTCCCCTCAGTGTCCTTGAATCTGCTTCTCCGCTCCCCTCAGTGTCCTTGAATCTGCTTCTCCGCTCCCCTCAGTGTCCTTGACCCTGCCTCTCCGCTCCCCTCAGTGTCCTTGAATCTGCCTCTCTGCTCCCCTCAGTGTCCTTGAATCTGCCTCTCTGCTCCCCTCAGTGTCCTTGAATCTGCCTCTCCTCAGTGTCCTTGAATCTGCCACTCCTCAGTGTCCTTGAATCTGCCTCTCTGCTCCCCTCAGTGTCCTTGAATCTGCCTCTCCTCAGTGTCCTTGAATCTGCCTCTCCGCTCCCCTCAGTGTCCTTGAATCTGCCTCTCTGCTCCCCTCAGTGTCCTTGAATCTGCCTCTCCACAGTGTCCTTGAATCTGCCTCTCTGCTCCCCTCAGTGTCCTTGAATCTGCCTCTCCTCAGTGTCCTTGAATCTGCCTCTCTGCTCCCCTCAGTGTCCTTGAATCTGCCTCTCCTCAGTGTCCTTGAATCTGCCTCTCCGCTCCCCTCAGTGTCCTTGAATCTGCCTCTCCGCTCCCCTCAGTGTCCTTGAATGTGCCTCTCCGCTCCCCTCAGTGTCCTTGAATCTGCCTCTCTGCTCCCCTCAGTGTCCTTGAATCTGCTTCTCCGCTCCCCTCAGTGTCCTTGACCCTGCCTCTCCGCTGCCTCAGTGTCCTTGAATCTGCCTCTCTGCTCCCCTCAGTGTCCTTGAATCTGCCTCTCTGCTCCCCTCAGTGTCCTTGAATCTGCCTCTCCTCAGTGTCCTTGAATCTGCCTCTCCTCAGTGTCCTTGAATCTGCCTCTCTGCTCCCCTCAGTGTCCTTGAATCTGCCTCTCCTCAGTGTCCTTGAATCTGCCTCTCCGCTCCCCTCAGTGTCCTTGAATCTGCTTCTCCGCTCCCCTCAGTGTCCTTGAATCTGCCTCTCCGCTCCCCTCAGTGTCCTTGAATCTGCCTCTCTGCTCCCCTCAGTGTCCTTGAATCTGCTTCTCCGCTCCCCTCAGTGTCCTTGACCCTGCCTCTCCGCTGCCTCAGTGTCCTTGAATCTGCCTCTCTGCTCCCCTCAGTGTCCTTGAATCTGCCTCTCTGCTCCCCTCAGTGTCCTTGAATCTGCCTCTCCTCAGTGTCCTTGAATCTGCCTCTCCTCAGTGTCCTTGAATCTGCCTCTCTGCTCCCCTCAGTGTCCTTGAATCTGCCTCTCCTCAGTGTCCTTGAATCTGCCTCTCCGCTCCCCTCAGTGTCCTTGAATCTGCCTCTCTGCTCCCCTCAGTGTCCTTGAATCTGCCTCTCCGCTCCCCTCAGTGTCCTTGAATCTGCCTCTCCGCTCCCCTCAGTGTCCTTGAATGTGCCTCTCTGCTCCCCTCAGTGTCCTTGAATCTGCTTCTCCGCTCCCCTCAGTGTCCTTTAATCTGCCTCTCCTCAGTGTCCTTGAATCTGCCTCTCTGCTCCCCTCAGTGTCCTTGAATTTGCCTCTCCTCAGTGTCCTTGAATCTGCCTCTCCTCAGTGTCCTTGAATCTGCCTCCCCTCAGTGTCCTTGAATCTGCCTCTCCTCAGTGTCCTTGAATCTGCCTTTCCGCTGCCTCAGTGTCCTTGAATCTGCCTCTCTGCTCCCCTCAGTGTCCTTGAATCTGCCTCTCTGCTCCCCTCAGTGTCCTTGAATCTGCTTCTCCGCTCCCCTCAGTGTCCTTGACCCTGCCTCTCCGCTGCCTCAGTGTCCTTGAATCTGCCTCTCTGCTCCCCTCAGTGTCCTTGAATCTGCCTCTCCTCAGTGTCCTTGAATCTGCCTCTCCGCTCCCCTCAGTGTCCTTGAATCTGCCTCTCCGCTCCCCTCAGTGTCCTTGAATCTGCCTCTCTGCTCCCCTCAGTGTCCTTGAATCTGCCTCTCCGCTGCCTCAGTGTCCTTGAATCTGCCTCTCTGCTCCCCTCAGTGTCCTTGAATCTGCCTCTCCGCTCCCCTCAGTGTCCTTGAATCTGCCTCTCCTCAGTGTCCTTGAATCTGCCTCTCCTCAGTGTCCTTGAATCTGCCTCTCCTCAGTGTCCTTGAATCTGCCTCTCCTCAGTGTCCTTGAATCTGCCACTCCTCAGTGTCCTTGAATCTGCCTTTCCGCTGCCTCAGTGTCCTTGAATCTGCCTCTCTGCTCCCCTCAGTGTCCTTGAATCTGCCTCTCTGCTCCCCTCAGTGTCCTTGAATCTGCTTCTCCGCTCCCCTCAGTGTCCTTGACCCTGCCTCTCCGCTGCCTCAGTGTCCTTGAATCTGCCTCTCTGCTCCCCTCAGTGTCCTTGAATCTGCCTCTCTGCTCCCCTCAGTGTCCTTGAATCTGCCTCTCCTCAGTGTCCTTGAATCTGCCTCTCCTCAGTGTCCTTGAATCTGCCTCTCTGCTCCCCTCAGTGTCCTTGAATCTGCCTCTCCTCAGTGTCCTTGAATCTGCCTCTCCGCTGCCTCAGTGTCCTTGAATCTGCCTCTCCTCAGTGTCCTTGAATCTGCCTCTCTTCAGTGTCCTTGAATCTGCCTCTCTGCTCCCCTCAGTGTCCTTGAATCTGCCTCTCCTCAGTGTCCTTGAATCTGCCTCTCCTCAGTGTCCTTGAATCTGCCTTTCCGCTACCCTCAAGTGTCCTTCAGAAATCATTGTATTTCAATCACGGCATTAGTACACGTAAGAGACAGCGCAACCAAAATCATACCAGGATAAATAAGCATAATTATCGACATGTCAGGAACTGCCAACCTGAAGGACGCGACTCCAGTGCAGGCAATTGACTTCCCCTATAGTGCAGTAAGTCAAGCATTGACTGCCGCAGCAGAAAATAAGGGAGCTGAATAATCCCCAAAATCTTTGCTCTTTCCAGCCTTCTTGCTCTTTTATTCTGCCTACAGACGAAAAAAAATATATTTCAGCATCCGTGTTTTGTGCGATCTGCTTCCTAGAAGACACATGCATCAGGGACAATTTGACAGATGTTAGAAAGGCCCCCAGCGTCTGTGGCAGGCTTTTCAAGTAGATTTGCAGAGAGGATGGAGAGGCTTTGGGCAGAGAAATGGAGGGAGAATGCCAAGGATGAGCGACTGACAGGCTGTAGGGGCCAGAGATGAGTGACTCCTTGAGTAGGGCGGGAGAGAGGAAGAGAGACAACAAAAGAAGTTGATGGAAAAGAAGTGGTTTGACCGGCCTATGAGACTGACAGGCTACACTAAATAATGCATAGCAGCTTTGCAAACCAGAAGATCTTCAAAGCGATAAGAAATGTTTTGCATCAAAAGAATTAGAATTTTTTGACATGTTCGTTTCATTTTTGACAAAGATTTCCATTGTGGACAAAGCATATTGAATGTTCAAGCTTGTCCCATCTGCAAGCTTGTCCCATTAGCACGCTTGTACCATTAGCACGCTTGTCCCATTAGCACGCTTGTCCCATTAGCACGCTTGTCCCATTAGCACGCTTCTACCATTAACACGCTTGTCACATCTGCACGCTTGTCCCATTTGCACGCTTTTCCGAGTTGCACGCTTGTCCCGTTAGCACGCTTGTCCCATTAGCACGCTTATCTCATTTGCACGCTTGCCCGATTTGCACGCTGTCCCAGTCCGTTAGCACGCTTGTCCCATTTGCACGCTTGTCCCATTTGCACGCTGTCCCAGTCCGTTAGCACGCTTGTCCCATTTACACGCTTGTCTAGTTAGCACGCTTGTCTCATTTGTCCCACATTATATCTAGCAAGGAAACGAGAGAAGAAAATAGAAAACCGAAATGATTCTAAATTGATCAATAAAATAAAATAAAAAGCCAAGGCTGTTGGGACCTCCAGCCAAGTGAGCGAAGTTAACACAACAGCGTCGGATATGGAAGTAGCGATAAATTAAAAAAAATGTTGGAGAAAGAAGAGGGAGAGCGGCTGTAAAGTTAAGAGTCAAATAAGCACTGCTGCATGTATATGATGCTGAGAAGCAGTAATTCTTATCCAGAAGAATTTTTTCATTGTTACTCAACAATTGACTGACTGTGCGCGAGGCTGGAGGGCTCAATTTTATTGGTTCACTTCCGGCCTCACAAGCTGGAATCGGATGACTGATAGACCTTTCTGCTGCCCTCAGAAGTGCCTTGGCGTTGGTCGATGGGACCGCGTCGCCGAAGGCGTTACGCCAGGGTGTCCCGCAAGGCCCTGCAATTATGATTATTTCTGCAATTTTCATTGCATTCTGTTTGCCTTCTTCTCACTCTACCGGTCGGTTTCTTTTTGCTTTCTTCTTTCTTCTCGCCACAATTCCACTCTCTTCCACCCTACCCTACCTGCCTTGTAACCGCTACTAAAACACTCCTTCGCTCTCTTCTCTCTTGAAAGCACAGAATCGATCACTCACCCATGAACCTCCCGCGTACACAGGTGGTCTGGATTTATTAATAAATTCTAAGTTGAGCCTCCATAGTTTGAATGCTGCTGGGAAATCTGAGCTCAGAAAGTGATTTTAATTCTAAGCGGCTCGCTCCGGAATACATTGGACCGGTCAAATACGTCAATAAGTCAATACTAAAGGCCCTCTATTCCCCCAGGAGGGCGAAATCTAAAGAGTAGAAAAAACAAGCACGGCTCTTCGTTTTTAGATTGGAGTTTTCTGAGACAGACTGTCGAGGAGAGAGGCGCGGTGGCTCCCAGATCCCAGATCAGTCGCCCGCGTCACCCAACTGTCAATCCTGCTCTGGACGCGGTGCGGCTCCCCCTGCTCATTCGATAAGTGCAGGGAAAGGGTAGCATACGATTATAACTCCTATGGGACTTCCGGGACAGACAGGAAATGGTTCAGGCGGCGCAGCCAACCCTCCCTCCATCCGGACAGTCAGGAGAGGGACGCGGACACGGAGAGGGCAAGTTAGATATTGAGGTGTACAATCAGGCACCAAATCTGTCAGTAGTGCCAGCTCAGGGACTCTCTAGTTTGCTGGGAAGTCGGCACAGACCTCATTCAACACGACAAGCCACTTTATAGGATATTTGGCGGCTCATTCGTTTCTAAGCTTTTGGATGAGTTGTTTTCTCCCTCTCTCTGACTCGCCTCTCCCAGCTCCATTCCCCTCCCAATCCAGCCAGCTCATTAATAATTAATGATCGTGGCTTCATTTAGGCGACGTGGAATGAGGGATGAGGAAACGAGTGGGATGCTGAGGCGTATCGATTGTAGCCTCATCATTTCAGTCATTTTTTAACGCTCGAAAATTTGTTTGTTCAAGCAACTGAAAAAACAAAATTGTAATTTGGGCGCTATGGTAAAAGTATGAGGACTTACCTGAGCATCTGCTCAAAGTGGGGACTTACCTGAGCATCTGCTCAAAGTATGAGGACTTACCTGAGCATCTGCTCAAAGTGGGGGACTTACCTGAGCATCTGCTCAAAGTGAGGACTTACCTGAGCATCTGCTCAAAGTGGGGACTTACCTGAGCATCTGCTCAAAGTGGGGACTTACCTGAGCATCTGCTCAAAGTGGGGACTTACCTGAGCATCTGCTCAAAGTGGGGACTTACTTGAGCATCTGCTCAAAGTGGGGACTTACCTGAGCATCTGCTTAAAGTGGGGACTTACCTGAGCATCTGCTTAAAGTAGGGGACTTACCTGAGCATCTGCTTAAAGTAGGGGACTTACCTGAGCATCTGCTTAAAGTGGGGACTTACCTGAGCATCTACTTAAAGTGGGGACTTACCTGAGCATCTGCTTAAAGTAGGGGACTTACCTGAGCATCTGCTTAAAGTGGGGACTTACCTAAGCATCTGCTCAAAGTGGGGACTTACGAGCGTACCACAGGGTCTGGTTTGATAAGGCTTAGCGGGCACCCACAGAGTGATCCGTATCGGTCAGCAAAGCAACAGCACCGAAATCATTTTTAATCACGTACAGACAGAATCATTGCACTGCTTGGATCGCGAATCGAGCAAAAAAAAGGGATTTTGTGTGCATTCCTTTTGTGCTTATCAGATTTTATTGATTTATTTTGCATAGAAACAGGATACTAGCTGCGACAGGTGTTTGGGTGACTGACCAGCGACTACGTCTGAGTCTCTGAGGGAAATTGCATTTCGCCCTTCTATCCCCATTCTGTCACAGATCTGTCAGTATCAATTATATTATTATTTTCCATTTCAGCTTTCATTCTGTCAGTTTTCTTTCAGTCACCTATCATGAATAGGGGATTGATAAATGTACTTGTGCGTGCTTGTCTAGCACCACCTGACACCACCTGACACTACCTGACACCACCTGACACCACCTGTGACTATCTGACACTATCTGACACCATTTGACACTATCTGACACTATCTGACACCATTTGACACTATCTGACACCATCTGACACCAGTTGACACCATCTGACACCATTTGACACCAGCTGACACCATCTGACACTATCTGACACCCTTTGACACTATCTGAAAATATCTGACACTATCTGACACCATCTGACACTATCTGACACTATCTGACACCCTTTGACACTATCTGACACTATCTGACACCCTTTGACACTATCTGACACCACCTGACACCACCTGACACTTTCTGAGACTATCTGACACTATCTGACACCACCTGACACTATCTGACACTTTCTGACACTATCTGACACCACCTGACACTATCTGACACTATCTGACAGCATCTGACACTATATTACACTATCTGACGCCATCTGACACTATCTGACACCATCTGATTCCATCTGACATTATTTGACACTATTTTTGACATTTCTATCTTTGACACTAAATGTTTGTTAGACTAAGTATTCAATTGTTTCCAAATATTGATTCAATTGCTTGATAGAAACTATTCTCCAGCCTTGAATAAAAATACACTGTGAACTATTTACACGCAATAGACTTGGCGAAGCTCTTTAATTTGTGACTGTGCTAAACAAGCCTGGCTTAGCCAGCTGAGCGGCACTGCAGCTCCTTCACTGTTTATAATTGGCCCCACTTTCGTGGTGGGGCCGGTTTGGCTTCCAGCGCTTAAGCTGCACCCCGCCCTGTGCAGGTGCGAGAATAAGTGAACCCGGATGAAAGATAAAGTAAGCAGAAAAAATCGAAAAAAGAAATTATCTACGAGTACAAAAATGTCTCTTGGATAGGGTTTTCGCGCCATATTTTAAAGCCAAACTGCAGTCCCGATGTAGCAGGGCAGGATGGCAAAAACTGACTGGGGGTAGCTGTTGCTGTTGCTGCTGCTGTTGCTGCTGCTGCTGCTGCTGCTGCTGCTGCTGCTGCTGCTGCTGCTGCTGCTGCTGGTTTATTAAATGGCATTCCTTTAGGCCTATTTTGCAAAATAGAACCAGACACTGGCACAGACACAGACACAGACACAGGCACAGGCATGGAGACAGACACAGACACAGGCACAGGCACAGGCACAGGCATGGAGACAGACATAGACACAGTCACAGACACAGACATAGACACAGACACAGGCACAGACACAGGCACAGACACAGACATAGACACAGGCACAGACACAGACACAGACACAGGCACAGACACAGGCACAGGCACAGGCACAGGCACAGGCACAGGCACAGGCACAGGCACAGGCACAGCACAGGCACAGACACAGGCACAGGCACAGGCACAGACACAGGCACAGACACACAGACACAGACACAGACACAGGCACAGACACAGGCACAGACACAGGCACAGGCACAGACACAGGCACAGGCACAGACACAGGCACAGGCACAGACACAGACACAGACACAGACACAGAAACAGACACAGGCACAGACACAGGCACAGGCACAGGCACAGACACAGGCACAGACACAGACACAGACACAGACACAGGCACAGACACAGGCACAGGCACAGGCACAGACACAGGCACAGGCACAGGCACAGGCACAGACACAGACACAGACACAGACACAGACACAGACACAGGCACAGACACAGGCACAGGCACAGGCACAGACACAGGCACAGGCACAGACACAGGCACAGGCACAGACACAGGCACAGACACAGGCACAGACACAGACACAGGCACAGACACAGACACAGACACAGACACAGACACAGACACAGACACAGGCACAGACACAGGCACAGACACAGGCACAGGCATGGAGACAGACATAGACACAGTCACAGACACAGACATAGACACAGACACAGGCACAGACACAGGCACAGACACAGACATAGACACAGGCACAGACACAGACACAGACACAGGCACAGACACAGGCACAGGCACAGGCACAGGCACAGGCACAGGCACAGGCACAGGCACAGGCACAGGCACAGGCACAGACACAGGCACAGGCACAGGCACAGACACAGGCACAGACACACAGACACAGACACAGACACAGACACAGACACAGGCACAGACACAGGCACAGACACAGGCACAGGCACAGACACAGGCACAGGCACAGACACAGACACAGACACAGACACAGACACAGAAACAGACACAGGCACAGACACAGGCACAGCCACAGGCACAGACACAGGCACAGACACAGACACAGACACAGACACAGGCACAGACACAGGCACAGGCACAGGCACAGACACAGGCACAGGCACAGGCACAGGCACAGACACAGACACAGACACAGACACAGACACAGACACAGGCACAGACACAGGCACAGGCACAGGCACAGACACAGGCACAGGCACAGACACAGGCACAGGCACAGACACAGGCACAGACACAGGCACAGACACAGGCACAGACACAGACACAGGCACAGACACAGACACAGACACAGACACAGGCACAGACACAGGCACAGACACAGGCACAGGCACAGGCACAGGCACAGGCACAGGCACAGACACCATCAGATCCGGGAAAAAAGGAGCAGTCCAAGCACAGGAAATAATATCGGAGCAGCCAGTGAAGTATGTTTTCCTTATAGCAACAAGAGTGCCGCTCCAACTGCCCCCTTCCCTCCTCCCCTACTCCATCCCCAAGCCGTTTGTCCTCCAACAGCCTGTCGGCCGTCCCCGCCGTGTCTCCCGAGCTGCCGCTGCACTTCTGCCTCTCTTTGATCGGCATGAGATATCTGCCGTATCTGGGCCCGGGATCTGCTGTTGAGGACGAGGGCGGGGCGATTCTGTCTGCGCGGAAATCTCTGCGGAACTCGCAGCAGCGGATGCAGGGGGGGGGGGGAGAAGCGGCATGGAAATTTTCGATCTTCGATCGACCCCCCTCCCGCCCCGACTCAGATCATCCATATGAAATTGCAAGGCATTGCCCTCTTGTGTCTTATGTGTCGCAGTTCTGTGTGCGTTTTGCTGTCATATTAATATAAATTTGTTGTTCATAAAGCAATTTCATTTTCTTAATAGTGGTTACAAGGAGTCGATGGTTACGTTCTGAATGAGATCAAGGGGAATATGACTTTAGAATTGACAGCCCTCTGTCCGTGTGGACCCCAACCCCTCTGCAACCCCCTCTGTCACTTAATGTAGACACCAACCCCTCTGCAACCCCCTCTGTCACTTAGTGTGGACCCAACCCCTCTGCAACCCCCTCTGTCACTTAGTGTGGACCCAACCCCTCTGCAACCCCCTCTGTCACTTAGTGTGGACCCAACCCCTCTGCAACCCCCTCTGTCACTTAGTGTGGACCCAACCCCTCTGCAACCCCCTCTGTCACTTAGTGTGGACCCAACCCCTCTGCAACCCCCTCTGTCACTTAGTGTGGACCCAACCCCTCTGCAACCCCCTCTGTCACTTAGTGTGGACCCAACCCCTCTGCAACCCCCTCTGTCACTTAGTGTGGACCCAACCCCTCTGCAACCCCCTCTGTCACTTAGTGTGGACCCAACCCCTCTGCAACCCCCTCTGTCACTTAGTGTGGACCCAACCCCTCTGCAACCCCTCTGTCACTTAGTGTGGACCCAACCCCTCTGCAACCTCCTCTGTCACTCAGTGTGGACCCAACCCCTCTGCAACCCCTCTGTCACTTAGTGTGGACCCAACCCCTCTGCAACCTCCTCTGTCACTCAGTGTGGACCCAACCCCTCTGCAACCCCCTCTGTCACTTAGTGTGGACCCAACCCCTCTGCAACCTCCTCTGTCACTCAGTGTGGACCCAACCCCTCTGCAACCCCCTCTGTCACTTAGTGTGGACCCAACCCCTCTGCAACCTCCTCTGTCACTCAGTGTGGACCCAACCCCTCTGCAACCCCCTCTGTCACTTAGTGTGGACCCAACCCCTCTGCAACCCCCTCTCTCACTCAGTGTGGACACCAACCCCTCTGCAACCTCCTCTCTCACCAGTGTGGACACCAACCCCTCTGCAACCCTCTCCCCCCACTCAGTGTGGACACCAACCACTCTGCAACCCCCTCTGTCACTTAGTGTGGACACCAACCCCTCTGCAACCCTCTCCCCCCACTCAGTGTGGACACCAACCACTCTGCAACCCCCTCTGTCACTTAATGTAGACACCAACCCCTCTGCAACCCCCTCTCTCACTCAGTGTGGACACCAACCCCTCTGCAACCCTCTCCCCCCACTCAGTGTGGACACCAACCCCTCTGCAACCCCCTCTGTCACTTAGTGTAGACACCAACCCTTCTGCAACCTCCTCTGTCACTTAATGTAGACACCAACCCCTCTGCAACCCCCTCTCTCACTCAGTGTGGACACCAACCGCTCTGCAACCCTCTCCCCCACTCAGTGTGGACACCAACCCCTCTGCAACCCTCTCCCTCCACTCAGAGTGGACCCCAACCCCTCTGCAACCCCCTCCCGGCTTAGTTAAAGAGAGAAAGCTTAGTTAAAGCCCATACGGATCTGCGATCCACTCACTAAGTGGATTGATTGAGCAAACACATGTCAAGTTGGGACTCTGTGGATTCGCTCTTTAGTTCACGTTAACTTTTGTTCCGACCTGTAGCTACACCGCTTGGCGAGAAGGGCCGTGTTTGCCCTGAAAAGAGGAATGGACTTTGTGCGTGTTTGCCAAGTCAACTTTGATTTCCGATCGCGCCAAGCACAGCAAAGTTGCGGCTGAGGCCATTTTACAGAGTGATTGTTCGGCCCTCAGATTATCGATTACAGAGTGATTGTTCGGCCCTCAGATTATCGATTACAGAGTGATTGTTCGGCCCTCAGATTATCGATTACAGAGTGATTGTTCGGCCCTCAGATTATAGATTACAGAGTGATTGTTCGGCCCTCAGATTATAGATTACAGAGTGATTGTTCGGCCCTCAGATTATAGGAATTGTCAGCTAGAAACCCTCTCCTTTAGCCCCTCTCCCTTAGCCCCTCTCCTTCAGCCCCTCTCCTTTAGCCCCACTCCCTCAGCCCCACTCCCTCAGCCCCACTCCCTCAGCCCATCTACCTCAGCCCCTCTCCCCCAGCCCCCTCAGCCCCTCTCCCCAGCCCCTCTCCCCCAGCCCCTCTCCCCCAGCCCCTCTCCCTCAGCCCCTCTCCCTCAGCCCCACTTCCTCAGCCCCTCTACCTCATCCCTTCTCCCTCAGACCCTCTCCCTCAGCCCCTCTCCCTCAGCCCCTCTCCCCCAGCCCCTCTCCCCCAGCCCCTCTCCCTCAGCCCCTCTCCCCCAGCCCCTCTCCCTCAGCCCCTCTCCCTCAGCCCCTCTCCCTCATGCTGCCCGGGCGAGGCCCGCTCTCCCGTGGTGCAATCTGCTCCACAGTCTAATCTGGCCAAGTCGAAAATCTCTGAGCTAAAGTCCCGAGCCGGTCCGATCAATCACAGAGCCGGCCTTGGCCCCCCGCTCTCCCGCCGACTTGGAAACTGCCAGCCTGGAAGCCCCGGCCACTTTGTCAATATTATAACTCGCTAGGGAATTCAATGGCTTGATCGGCTTGGGGGAGGTGAAATTTCCATTTGAATAGTTGGCGAGGAATCGCAAAGATCCCCAAAAGAACTGGAAGTTGGGGATTTCTGAAGCTTTGAGCCGACTGCTGCCCGACCCTTTCTATATTGAATAATAGAAATTACTCTAATATATAGCCAATGCTCCGATCGGAGATGATTTCTATCTAAATGGAGCTCCTCCTTAACAGTTGACCTTTCTTCCTCTTCTTCTATAAGCTAATCTGCGCTAATGCGATTAAGAAAGAGTCTGGCTTGGGAGCAGGCAGGAGAGAAGCGAAATCTCAGTCTCAAAAGTCTACGGGAGGGGGCGCCACCTGTTGATCGGGCCAAAACGCGGGATCGAGTACTGATAGTTCCCATTAATAGCAATCGCACAGGCAGTTCAGAAGGCCTGCATGTCACGCGTCGCTTTTCTGTATGCGAAAAAAAATTGTTTTCTATGAAAATCACGAGCGCGTTTTTGTGGTTTTTATATTTGTGTATGCTTTAAGTTAGTGTCCCTGCCCAGTCCGAAAATTAATCTCTCCATATCTTCTCTGCCCTGGCAGTCTCTGATTCTCTAAGCTCTCCTATTCCTTCTCCGAGGATCTTCTGCTCGACTACAAACCATGCAGATTTTGTATGTTTAGTTAGGTTTTGGAGTGCTAAAAGTATAGATGCTACTGTAGTTCTACTGGTAATGCTACTGTAGTTCTACTGGTAATGCTACTGTAGTTCTACTGGTAATGCTGCCGTATTTCTACTGGTAATGCTACTGTAGTTCTACTGGTAATGCTACTGTAGTTCTACTGGTAATGCTACTGTAGTTCTATTGGTAATGCTACTGTAGTTCTACTGGTAATGCTACTGCAGTTCTACTGGTAATGCTACTGCAGTTCTACCGGTAATGGTACTGCAATTCTACTGGTAATGCTACTACTGGTAATTCTACTGTAGTTCTACCAATCCTACTTTAGTTCTACCAATGCTATACTGTAGTTCTACCGGTAGTTCTACTAAGTTCCACTTAGTTCAAATTCGAATTCGATGAACTTGACAAACTTGATGAACTTGATACTAGGCGCAATGTATTCCTCGTTGTCCTTGTTCAACTTCCAGATTCTTTTATCCAGAAATCCATGGCCTTGTGGAGTGTAGCGGATTGAATAAATGATCGCACAGACACACGGGGGCAGACACGCTGGCAACACACAGTATTCGCATTATAATGAGAATTGGTTACCCCCCCCCCGAATGCAATAGAGACAGTGGAGGGATGAGGGAGGCAGCTGCGGAGGCGGGCATGCTGCAGACTTCGAATTATCGATGGCGCAAGGGGCCTCGCTTGTTGTCGGTGAGGACGGCAGTGAGACAAACTTTGCACTCGAGCTCGGAACACAAGCAACTACCAAGGGGAAATATATGCAGCTGAGTCGGGATGGAGGCTGGCCTGCTCTGCTGATTGCTCCTCTCTGCTCAGCTGCTCTGGGATCTGAGCACGGCAGAATTTTAGTTCCCGGATTGCGGATTTCGGGGGGGGGGGGAGGACAACAGCGGATTGCAAATTTGGAGGATGGTCGAATTCAAGGAATTTGAAATTTGGAATCGTTAAAATGGGGAAGTCAGGGATGGGGAATTTCAGGGATGGGGATATTCAGGGATGGGGAATTTCAGGGATGGGGAATTTTAGGGATGTGGAATTTCAAGGATGGGGAATTTCACGGATGGGGAATTTCACGGATAGGGAATTTCGGGGATGGGGTATTTCAGGGATGGGGAATTTTAGGGATGGGGAATTTCAGGGATGGGGAATTTCAGGGATGGGGAATTTCAGGGATGGGGAATTTTAGGGATGGGGAATTTCAGGGATGGGGAATTTTAGGGATGGGGAATTTCAGGGATGGGGAATTTCAGGGATGGGGAATTTCAGGGATGGGGAATTTTAGGGATGGGGAATTTCAGGGATGGGGAATTTCAGGGATGGGGAATTTCAGGGATGGGGAATTTCAGGGATGGGGAATTTCGGGGATGGGGTATTTCAGGGATCGGGAATTTAAGGATGGGGAATTTTAGGGATGGTGAATTTCAGGGATGGGGGGCATTTGAAGTATGGGGAATTTCAAGGCGGGAGTTTTTAAAATGGGAGATGGTAATAATGGGGAATCTAGAGGCTGGAGAATTTCATGGGTAGGGAATTTTTGTATAATTATAATTTATTAATGAGGAATTTCATGGAGTGGTATTTTAAGAATAGAGAATTTCAAGGATAAGGAAACTTCCAGGATGAGGAATTCCTGGGATGGGAATTCGAGTATTGCGTATTTTTTGGGATTTCAGTTGAAATTTGAGTAGGAAAACTTGCAAAAAATAATGCTCGAAAATGCCCGAATCATTTCGCATTCATTTGTGCGACTCTGTTTGGCTGACAGAAACTGCATGTTGGCCTCGTTTGCACCTGTTCTAGCTTGAAATCCCCCCAGCCTTAGTTTTCTGTCATTCGCCTAATCACCTCTGCCCATCAACCGCCTATTCTGTTTTATCCTCTCCTCCAAAATCCCCCAAAGTCGTTAATCCTTTTATCCCCAGCCCCATCACGCCCGACGGGCTCCCAGGCAGCTGGATAAATCCGCCACTCGGGCTGCTCAAAAGCTGAACTCGCGGGCGCTTCTGACTGGGATTTGACAGCGGCTGCTCGAGCCCCAGTCACTATGGCGAGGAGGGGGTTGCTGCCGACAGCTTAGCGACTCCGAGTTTCCACTCGGATGAACTCGTCACCTGCCAGCGGTGCGTGGCTGCGGGCTTGAGCTGCCTGTCTTCATTCTCGGGCACTGCGCTGAGATAAATTCACCTCAGTCAGGTTGTGGGCCCTCTGGTGCGACGTTTTTGACGATATGGTCTCGTCAACCACTGGGCGAGGCAATTCTGCGCGCATTCCGCTGACTCCTGAACTCATACACACGCTCACTCAGGGTGTACATCGGCCCTGATTTTCTAATCGTTAGGCATGTACAGTCTCTGTGCCTGGGGGTTGGCGTTCATGACTGTGAATCACACGGGTGGATTAGCAGTCCATTCTGTACTTTTATCTATGCTAGACTAGATTAGCAATCCATTCTGTACTTTTATCTATGATAGACTAGACTAGCAATCCATTCTGTACCATTATCTATGATAGACTAGATTAGCAATCCATTCTATACTTTTACCTATGTTAGACTAGATTAGCAATCCATTCTGTACTTTTATCTATGATAGACTAGACTAGCAATCCATTCTGTACTTTTATCTATGATAGACTAGACTAGCAATCCATTCTGTACTATTATCTATGATAGACTAGATTAGCAATCCATTCTGTACTTTTAGCTGTGCTAGACTAGATATGCAATCCATTCTATTCTTTCATCCGTGATATTGGCTAGATTAGCAGTCCATTCTGTACTATTATCTATGCTGGACTAGATTAGCAATCCATTCTGTACTATTATCTATGCTGGACTAGATTAGCAATCCATTCTATTCTTTCATCGGTAATATTGGCTAGATTAGCAATCCATTCTGTACTTTTATCTATGCTAGACTAGATTAGCAATCCATTCTGTACTATTATCTATGCTGGACTAGATTAGCAATCCATTCTGTACTATTATCTATGCTGGACTAGATTAGCAATCCATTCTGTACTTTTAGCTATGCTAGACTAGATTAGCAATCCATTCTGTACTATTATCTATGATAGACTAGATTAGCAATCCATTCTGTACTATATCAATGATAGACTAGACTAGCAATCCATTCTGGCTAGATTATTGGCTAGATTAGCAATCTATTATATTCCTTCATCCATGATGTTGGCTAGATTAGCAATCCATTTTAATTTTATCTTACCAAAAGACAAAGTCGAAGGCTTAAACTATTCTTTTTATGGAAACGAACTCAAGCAATAAAGGTTATATTTATTCGCACAATATTGTAAGAAGGCTTAAAACTGCAAGCAGATACCAGATTAGAAATGATTAAATCAAATAAAAAAAAGCAATTAACTAGCTTGCTTGCAAACGCTATTTAAAGAATTTTTAGCAAATTTTTACAAGGCATCAGAGCGAACAGACATTGGCAGACAGAATATCTCAAACAGGTGCTTTTCGAATCAAACGAAGGTCACATTTCTGGTGTCGTACGTGGGATCGACGTCTTCTTGGTCACTGGTCACGTCTGCTGCGGCCGCTGCCTCAGCATTGCCCGTCTCCGGCTGGGGCGCTCTGGAATTATCCGGTTTCAAACAGGCCTGGCTCATTAAATGTTATACCTCACATCCAGCCTCCTCACACCCAGCCACCTCACACCCAGCCACCTCACACCCAGCCACCTCACACCCAGCCACCTCACACCCAGCCACCTCACACCCAGCCACCTCACTCCCCAGCGACCTCACACCCAGCCTCCTCACACCAAGCCACCTCACACCAAGCCACCTCACTCCCCAGCCACCTCACTCCCCAGCCACCTCACTCCCCAGCCACCTCACTCCCCAGCCACCTCACTCCCCAGCCACCTCACTCCCCAGCCACCTCACTCCCCAGCCACCTCACTCCCCAGCCACCTCACTCCCCAGCCACCTCACTCCCCAGCCACCTCACTCCCCAGCCACCTCACTCCCCAGCCACCTCACTCCCCAGCCACCTCACTCCCCAGCCACCTCACTCCCCAGCCACCTCACTCCCCAGCCACCTCACTCCCCAGCCACCTCACTCCCCAGCCACCTCACTCCCCAGCCACCTCACTCCCTCACCCCCAGCCATCTCTCAAGCAGGCAACGATTAAAACTAAATTCTAAAACTTCTTTCTCATTATCAGCTGCCATATTAACTGCACTAAGACCCAATAAGTCTCATTTATTGGCTGTCTCGAAGTGAATTCAAGCAACAAGACCGGCCTCACTAAATACGAACCCGAGAGCCAATTTCGCTATGCAAATACACCCGGCATTGGGCAGCTGGACAACAGCTAGAAGTTGAGACGGCAAGCTCCGGGGGGGGCTTATTTATCTATTCATCCTGTCTGAGCACTCTCTATCGGTCATTACTTCCCCGAGCCAGCGCGAATTAAATCTGAGCAAACAGTACTTGAGAATATTGTTTGAACGCTCGAGGCCATCAGGACAAGCCTGAAGTGCTTGTTTAGCGGAAGGTGAGTCATTAAATAATAAGTGAGCGAACAGACTTGAGAAAAGTCTTTGCAATTCGCCCCGAAGTTTCTTGGCAGTAGAATTCCCGATAGGGATTCTGCAAAGTTGTACAGCATGAGCTAGATGTTGAGGTACCTGGTAAATTTTAATTTCAACACGATGTCACGAAGGTCTGTGAAGTTTACGATGGCTGAGATAATAGAGTAAACATTTGCAAAAAAAGTTTAAAAATTTAATTCTGAGTTTGTCTAGTTTTGAATTGCAACTGGATTTTAAAAACCGCTCGATACTACTTAACCTATCAAACAGTAGAGTAGGCAGCAAAAAATACCGTATTTGTAACTTATTCACCTTTCGATTGTAGTCAGCAGGTCCGGCTGGTCCTGCCGCCAAGCGCCGCCGTAGCCGTAGGCAGTGGACGCGGCCAAGGAGTCGGCGGGCTCGTACAGCCCGGTGGTGCCGTAGCTGTACCCGGACTCCGTGGGCGGCGCTGGCGGCAGTCGTCGATTGCTGTGATTGGGCAGCGCCGGATGATGAGAAGCTGCCGGCGCCACTGACACTGCCGGCGCAGGTGGTGGCGGCGGCGGCGGCGGCGGCAGAAGCGGCTCGTCGATGCTCTCGTAGGTCATGTCGGTGGGAGCACCGGCGACTGAGCGCGGCGGCCTGCAGTGTCGCACGGGCCGTCGGGGTGGCGGCTGGACTGACGGATCTGCGGGGAAGGGGAAGGGCTCGTGGTGAAGTCCATCCCGATGCCCCAGTCCCCGATGCCCCAGTCCCCGATGCCCCAGTCCCCGATGCCCCAGTCCCCGATGCCCCAGTCCCCGATGCCCCAGTCCCCGATGCCCCAGTCCCCGATGCCCCAGTCCCCGATGCCCCAGTCCCCGATGCCCCAGTCCCCGATGCCCCAGTCCCCGATGCCCCAGTCCCCGATGCCCCAGTCCCCGATGCCCCAGTCCCCGATGCCCCAGTCCCCGATGCCCCAGTCCCCGATGCCCCAGTCCCCGATGCCCCAGTCCCCGATGCCCCAGTCCCCGATGCCCCAGTCCCCGATGCCCCAGTCCCCGATGCCCCAGTCCCCGATGCCCCAGTCCCCGATGCCCCAGTCCCCGATGCCCCAGTCCCCGATGCCCCAGTCCCCGATGCCCCAGTCCCCGATGCCCCAGTCCCCGATGCCCCAGTCCCCGATGCCCCAGTCCCCGATGCCCCAGTCCCCGATGCCCCAGTCCCCGATGCCCCAGTCCCCGATGCCCCAGTCCCCGATGCCCCAGTCCCCGATGCCCCAGTCCCCGATGCCCCAGTCCCCGATGCCCCAGTCCCCGATGCCCCAGTCCCCGATGCCCCAGTCCCCGATGCCCCAGTCCCCGATGCCCCAGTCCCCGATGCCCCAGTCCCCGATGCCCCAGTCCCCGATGCCCCAGTCCCCGATGCCCCAGTCCCCGATGCCCCAGTCCCCGATGCCCCAGTCCCCGATGCCCCAGTCCCCGATGCCCCAGTCCCCGATGCCCCAGTCCCCGATGCCCCAGTCCCCGATGCCCCAGTCCCCGATGCCCCAGTCCCCGATGCCCCAGTCCCCGATGCCCCAGTCCCCGATGCCCCAGTCCCCGATGCCCCAGTCCCCGATGCCCCAGTCCCCGATGCCCCAGTCCCCGATGCCCCAGTCCCCGATGCCCCAGTCCCCGATGCCCCAGTCCCCGATGCCCCAGTCCCCGATGCCCCAGTCCCCGATGCCCCAGTCCCCGATGCCCCAGTCCCCGATGCCCCAGTCCCCGATGCCCCAGTCCCCGATGCCCCAGTCCCCGATGCCCCAGTCCCCGATGCCCCAGTCCCCGATGCCCCAGTCCCCGATGCCCCAGTCCCCGATGCCCCAGTCCCCGATGCCCCAGTCCCCGATGCCCCAGTCCCCGATGCCCCAGTCCCCGATGCCCCAGTCCCCGATGCCCCAGTCCCCGATGCCCCAGTCCCCGATGCCCCAGTCCCCGATGCCCCAGTCCCCGATGCCCCAGTCCCCGATGCCCCAGTCCCCGATGCCCCAGTCCCCGATGCCCCAGTCCCCGATGCCCCAGTCCCCGATGCCCCAGTCCCCGATGCCCCAGTCCCCGATGCCCCAGTCCCCGATGCCCCAGTCCCCGATGCCCCAGTCCCCGATGCCCCAGTCCCCGATGCCCCAGTCCCCGATGCCCCAGTCCCCGATGCCCCAGTCCCCGATGCCCCAGTCCCCGATGCCCCAGTCCCCGATGCCCCAGTCCCCGATGCCCCAGTCCCCGATGCCCCAGTCCCCGATGCCCCAGTCCCCGATGCCCCAGTCCCCGATGCCCCAGTCCCCGATGCCCCAGTCCCCGATGCCCCAGTCCCCGATGCCCCAGTCCCCGATGCCCCAGTCCCCGATGCCCCAGTCCCTCCTCACCAGTCGGTGTTCGCAACATTTCGCAGGCGGCCCGCCGTTTCTCATTTGGATCCGGAGGCCGGCTGGTGAAGCGCCGGATGCCGGGGTCGGTGGCGCCGCTGTCGCCAGAATCCTCCTCCTCCTCCTCTTCGTAGCTCTCAGTCGGCGGCAGCGCCCGCAGCTGCTGCGCCCGGTGGTAGGCCTCGGAGAGCTCGTCGTGGTTGCTGCTCAGGGTGGTGGCTGAAGACACGCGGCTGACTCGCATGAGGTGCAGCGCGGCGGCGGCGCCTGGCGAGGCGGACAGCTGGCGCTGCTGCAACCGTCGAGACGCTCCGTTCTCGTAGGCCGCCCGTCTGACCCTCGCAGCAGCTGCTGACAACTGCGGTGGCTGCTGTTGAGAGCGACGCCGGCCGCCTGCGGTGCTGCTTCCGCCTTTGTCAGCGTCGAACGTGGCGTAGGCGCGGATGTTGCCACGGGAGTCAACGGATTCGCGGTCGTCTTCGTACTCGTACGGCACGGACGGCGCCAGGCTGGGCTGGGGCGCTGGCGCTGCGCCTAGCGCTGGCGTGGGCGCTTTTGCAGGTGCCAACGCTGGAGCCGCTTGCTGTTGTTGCTGCTGCTGCTGCGTCTGCTGCTGCATCATCGAGGGAGTTGGAGGCGGCTGAGGCCGCTGCTGACGCCCGCCGGCACGTTGAACAGCTGGCAGACAAGCCGGCTGGCCCGACTTGACGTTTCTGGCGGCGCCGCCGCTCCCGCCGCTGACTGCGCCACCAGCCCTGCCTGTTGGGCTTCCACTGCTGGGTCGCCGCTGCTGCCGGCGGCAGAGCAACGCGGCGGTGAGCGCCATCAGTCCGAGCAGCAGCAGCATCGCCAGGGCCGACACCAGCGCCACCTGCTGCCACCAGTTCGGCCAGGCCGCTGGTTGGCGCTCCGAAGCGCCAGGTTGGCCGTCCGGCAGGTGCACAGGCGACACCGGAGTCCGCCCACTGAGCAGCGGCTCCCCGCTGGCCCCAGACAGAGCAGAGCCACCGCTGCCACCGCCGGCTCCGTTGATCACTTCAGCTGCAGAGGACGCCACCGCTGCGTCCACTTCGATGACTCCATCAAGAGGAAGCTGGCCGGCGGCATTCTCAGCGACCACCGAGTAGCGAATGAGCTGCTGCCGGCCCCTCCGCTGGCCAGGCCGCACAGTCAGCCTCAGGCTGTGGCAGCAGCCACCGACCAGCTGTCGGGGCGTCAGCTCGACATCGGCCGGTTCAAAGTCGTCGCTGTGCACTCGGAGCCGGTAGAGCGCGGGCGGGCAGTTGTTGCCGGGGAGAACGCTGGACAAGTTGAACTCCAGAGAGCGGCCGCGCCGGCCGAGCCGCGCTAGCGGTGGCGCTGTTGGCGCCCTCGCCCAGTCGGCTTGCTCGGGAGCAGAGCCGGGGACGCGCTGTCGAAGCTTCTGGCTGAATTCGCTTTTCAATCCGCCGACGTTCACGGCGCGCAGTCGGAATTCGACCTCGGTGCCGCAGGGCAGCGGGTCCAGGGCGAAGGAGCGATTCGAGGCCGGGAGGACCCGCACGGACTCCGGGCTGCCGCCGCCGAGGGCTTTCGAGTGCAGCTCGAACTCGCGAAGTCGCGAGCGGTTGCTGACGCTCGTGAAGTTGCCGCCTGCGCCGCCGCTGATGAGCCAATGGCTGTCCAAGCCGATGCCGCGGGGCCGCCATAGCACCTCCAGGGAGCTAGCGGTGCGCTGACCCGGCAGAAGCTCGGGCGGTGGCGGAGTGGCTAAAGAATCGGACGCATGGATTTTCTGTGGCGATTCACTACCAGAATACCTCATAATGTACTTCATGTACTTGTAAATGTACTTGTAAACTGAAAAAATAACAATAAAGGAAACAAAAACCGCGAATATTCGAGATGACCCACAGCCAAGAACAGATGACACACAACCAAGAAGAGATTAGACACAACTAAAATCAGATGAGACACAACCAAGAACAGATGAGACGCAGCCAAGATCAGATGAGACACAACCAAGATCAGATGAGACACAACCAAGATCAGATGAGACACAACCAAGATCAGATGAGACACAACCAAGATCAGATGAGACACAACTAAGATCAGATGAGACACAACCAAGATCAGATAAGACACAACCAAGATCAGATGAGACGCAGCCAAGATCAGATAAGACACAACCAAGATCAGATAAGACACAACCAAGAACAGATGACACACAACCAAGATCAGATGAGACACAACCAAGAGTGGAAGAGCAGACACAAAAATAGATGGGACACACAGATAGACGCATGGGAGATGCACTGCTGACGGAGGGGGATATCAATTAAAATCTGTTTTAAAAAACTCACGGTTGGTGTGCAGATCAAGCAGCTCAACCGTGTACTCCACCTTTTCCGGCCCGCCCGGAATGCCGCAGGTGTGAAGGCCGCCCATTAGCACCTTGCGAATCAGAGCCGAGCCATTTTGAAGTTTTACAGTCGGCGACTTGCTGCGTAAAAAACAATATTTGGCGTTTCTTTGAGTTTTAGAAACTAAACACTAAGATTTGAAGCACAGTAACTCACTCTAACACAGGGTGAGTCCATTGCAGTCGGTCTCTGTCCCGACCTACAGCGTAGCAATCAAGCATCAAGCTGGACCCGTTTGGCACTTTGAAGTGATGCGAGTAGGACACTATCGACAGTTGGGCTGAAGGCGAAGGACAAGGGTAGCTTACTAGTTGAGTAACGAAAGGTTCATGATTGAGACACATCAGACATGCATCAGCCATTATCAAGCCGCAGACACATCAGACATGCATCAGCCACAGACACATCAGACATGCATCAGCCATTATCAAGCCGCAGACACATCAGCCATGCATCAGCCACAGACACATCATATATGCATCAGCCACAGACACATCAGACATGCATCAGCCAGAGACACATCAGACATGCATCAGCCAGAGACACATCAGACATGCATCAGCCAGAGACACATCAGACATGCATCAGCCATCAGCTACAGACACATCAGACATGCATCAGCCATTATCAAGCCGCAGACACATCAGACATGCATCAGCCACCATCAACTTCAGAGCTCTTAGGCTCATACACGTCACTCACTCGGCCAGAACCTTCAAAGTCAAGCAACTCTCCATTGTACTTCAGTAAAACTCACGAGTCTCAACAGCGACGAAACGGACATCTGGCGAGCAGTCGCCTTCGCCGATGGATTCGACAATGGCGCTGACACAGAAGCTGTACTGACTGCCGGGCCTAAGGCCTTCAATCCGTCGGTGCTCGTAGTGCGACCAAGCAGTGGCCGGATGGTCAACGTACACCGAGGAGCTGGAGGCGCCATTGCAGCCGCTGAAGCAGGTGTACTTCAAGCGGTAGCCAATCAGCCGACCGTTGGCCCGCTGCGGTGGACAGACGCGCCAGGCAGCCACAGCAACGCGACCGTTGTCGGCCGCGACCACGCGGAGATCTTCGGGCGGCGACGGACGAGCCGGATCGGTGCGACAGACGGCCGGCGGGCGAGAGCGCGGCGAGCGGCCTTTGGCGTTGGATGCGGTCACGGCGAAACTGTAGCTGGTGTAGGCTTGCAGGCCCTCGGTTTGGCGGCCAAGTTCCATCTGCAGCCGCCGTTGCTCTCGATCGGGATGAAGGCCCCGCAGGACGGAAATTTCAATCAAGCGGGACTCGTCTAGTGGTTTGGCGATGGTAAACTGAGTTCTAGTTTTGAGCACGGAGGAAAAAAGACAAAAATATTTTGGAGAAAATGTTGGCAGCCTCACTTTCCACGGCGGCGTCCTCAGCTGGCATGAACAGCACCTGGTACTCGAATTCGCCGTCGTTCGTACCCGGCTTGGCGGGAGGAGGCAGCCAGGTGACCAGCAGCCGGCCGTCCGGGGAGCTTTCACACCTGACGCTGGCCGGCGGAGAGCTTGGAGCTGGGAAAAGTGAGTTTAGGAGGCTAGGATTAGGGCAGGGGTCGGCAAACGTTTTACCTCAAGGGCCAGATAGAGAACATAGCGCATGACTGCGGGCCAAAGGAGAGTGGAGAGGGAATAGAGAAGAGAAATGGAGGAAGGAGAGGAGAGGAGAGGAGAGGAGAGGAGAGGAGAGGAGAGGAGAGGAGAGGAGAGGAGAGGAGAGGAGAGGAGAGGAGAGGAGAGGAGAGGAGAGGAGAGGAGAGGAGAGGAGAGGAGAGGAGAGGAGAGGAGAGGAGAGGAGAGGAGAGGAGAGGAGAGGAGAGGAGAGGAGAGGAGAGGAGAGGAGAGGAGAGGAGAGGAGAGGATAGGAGAGGAGAGGAGAGGAGAGGAGAGGAGAGGAGAGGAGAGGAGAGGAGAGGAGAGGAGAGGAGAAGAGAGGAGAGGAGAGGAGAAGAGAGGAGAGGAGAGGAGAGGAAAGGAGAGGAGAGGAGAGGAAAGGAGAGGAGAGAGGAGAGGAGATGAGATGAGAGGAGAGAGTTGAGTGAAGAGAGCTGAGAAGACCTTAAGGGGGCCGGATTGCTATTGCGAATTTTCAAGGACCGAGGGCCGGATAAAGAGGCTTTGCTGACCGCAAGTGGCCCGCCGGACAGAGTTTGCCGGCCTATGGATTAGGATTAGGTTAAAGACATGCACACTATCTCTTTAGTGTGTCTTTCTCATGCCCCGCCGCGCTTGAAAATCAGTCGCCGAACTCTCACTCGTCTCAGGGGTGCGCGCCACTGCGCAGACCGGCGGCCCCGCGCCTGCGGAGTTGAGCGGCGCAAGTCGGACCTGGTAGACGGTGCCCGCCTGCAGCGCCGTGGCAGCGGCGGCGCCGTGGCAGGCTGCGGCAGCGGCGGCGGAAGAATTGTCAGCGATTTGACCAACGACGGCAGCTGGTCCGGGACAGCGGACGGTAGAGTCGGCGACGTCTGCGGAGGCCGCGATGCACTCGGCCTCGCGATCTGGCGCCGGCAGCGGACGGACAGCCAAGCTGTAATCGATGATGCGACCGTTTCTGACGGCCGCCTCGGGCGGCTCCCAGGCAACGCGCAGAGCTGCCGTGCCCAGCGGACGGACCGTCAGGTGACGAGCTGGGCCGGACGGAGGCCTAGCCCAGGTTTCTGCGTGGCAGGTAGCAGGAGGACCCGAACCGGCCTTGTTCTCGGCGACCAGGCTGAACTCGTAGCTGCCGCCGGGACGGAGTCCCTCAACGCGGTAGCTCTTATCCTCAGCTGGCAGTTGAGTCTTCAGCGTTGTTCCGGTCAAGTTGCTTTCGACACTGTTGACGCCTTTGTCGGGTTCCGGCAGCAGGCGGTATTCGAGGCGGTAAGAGGCTACGTCGTTTCCGGCAGAGGGAGAGGCCTGGGGTGGCGGCTCCCACTGCAGCATCACCCAGTCGTGCCCGCGGCCGGTGTGGCCGAAGGAGCCAACCTGGCCGGGACGCTCGACCACGTGGACTTCGATAGAACGCGAGCTCGGCCGACCGTCCGGGCTGTGCCGGTTTCTGGCCAGACAGTCGAATCGACCTCGGACACCTCGATTCACGTTGGTCAAAACGAGGCGAGCGCCTTCATCCGCCACGCTGATAGAAGCGTATCTGGACACCGGAGCTGGTGCGGACGCAATTGCGGATGTTGATGCCGAGGCGGAGGCTGGTAGAATTCGGTCCGGTCGGCAGTTCTCAGTTGTGATGACCTGCGAAAGTTTTTTACAAATGCGGATGAAGAATAAGGTATTGAGAGCGTCTGGCTGTGTTTGGTCAGCTGGCAGGGAGTGAGTAAGCGAGGTGGCAATTAAAAAGGTCAGTCCGGCTGACCTTTGAGCAGAGCACAGCCACAGGGCATAACAATAATATTGTAGTAATTGCAGGAGGGTTTTGAGCTCTCTGGCACAACGCCTTCGGCGAAATCGTCCCATCAGCTCGCGCTGGGGAAATTCTGCACATTCCGCTGACTCTTGATTAATTACACCTGCCCTAATTGGGCCAGGTGTGCAACCGACAGCTCAGCCGCAACCATCGCGCGGCGCATCTGAAGGCTGCGTACGGCTGTTCAGTCCAAGGACTGGGGGGTCGCCACACAGACCCTCAATTACCCCAGCTAATGCTGGCACCCATTTCACAGCTGGGTGAACTGAAGCAATGCAGAGTTAAGTGTCCTGCTCAAGGACACAAATTGTTCCGAGAGCCGACCTTTCAGTCGTGAGTCCGACGCGCTAACCACTCTAAACACAACCCCTCCACTAGACTACAACCCTCTCCTGAGCACAGGCACGCACTCATACACACACTCACACAGGGTGTACAGCGGCCTGACTTTCTAATCGCCAGGCATGTACACTCTCTGTGCCTTGGGGCTGGCCCTCACATGGGACCACCGACCAATGCTTCGCACACATGATCCAAGTTAATGTAGCGTCACGGCGCTAGATGCAGGAACAAACTAGATGGCTCCCTACCTCTGGGCCCAGTCGGCACTCGGCATTGCCGCCTCCCTCGTAGAATCCGATCCACTCAATCTTGATTGGCTTGTCACCGTCAGCTTCGCAGGAGACCGTGTCGTTGCTTCCGGCAATCAAAACCAGTCGATTAGTGGGAAACGGTTTCACGACCGCTGGCACCAGGATGTTGGGGTTGAAGGTCGCCGAGCGCAGATGGCGCCGGTTGGACACGTCGGTAGCGCACAGGAAGCTGCTGTCCTCCCGCTCGATGCGAACAATGTGCAGAGTGCCGTTGGGAAACTGGTAGATCCGGCTGCTGCTTGAGCCGCTCGCTGGGGCCTTGGAATAGATGGGCACTCGCCTGTCTAGAATTGGTGCAAGGTTGAAAATAGACTTATTTACCTGGTGCTGGAGCATCCTCAGTGGTCTACTCACCAACAAGCTGATGGAGGATGTACTCATTAATCAGGTGATAAAGCACTCCGACTGTCTACTCATGAACCAGGTGATGGAGCATCCCGAGAATGTACTATCAACCAGGTGGTGGAGCATCTCGAGAATGTACTCATCAACCAGGTGATGGAGCATCTCGAGAATGTACTCATCAAACAAATGATGGAGCATCCCGAGAATGTACTCATCAACCAGGTGATGGAGCATCTCGAGAATGTACTCATCAAACACATGATGGAGCATCCCGAGAATGTACTCATCAACCAGGTGATGGAGCATCTCGAGAATGTACTCATCAAACACATGATGGAGCATCTCGAGAATGTACTCATCAACCAGGTGATGGAGCATCTCGAGAATGTACTCATCAAACACATGATGGAGCATCTCGAGAATGTACTCATCAACCAGGTGGTGGAGCATCCCGAGAATGTACTCATCAAACAGGTGGTGGAGCATCCCGAGAATGTACTCATCAAACAGGTGGTGGAGCATCCCGAGAATGTACTCATCAAACAGGTGGTGGAGCATCCCGAGAATGTACTCATCAAACAGGTGGTGGAGCATCCCGAGAATGTACTCATCAACCAAGAGGATTCCGACCTCGCTCCACCTCGGATGGAGCATTCCGAGATATCCTAAACGAGCTGCTAACTCACCTCTGTGCACAGCATTTCCCAGGTACCAGATCACAGCGGGTGTCCCGGGCTCCGACTGGGTCAGAGCGCAATGAACAGTCAGCGGAGAGCCGACCACAACTTCGCGACTGTTTGGCGGACTGCCGGGCTTGAAGCTGTACTCCTCTGAAAATTTCAATTGGTGAATGTTAATTTTTTGTGTTTCTCGGGGTTGCGGGGGGGTGCTCCGAGCATTGCCGCCAATATCAATGCGACAGCCGAAAGGTTCATGTTCGCCCGTACCAACTTGCCTTTGTACTTCACCCGCCTGCTGAGTGCCACTTGGTCGTAGCAGTTCACTATTCGGCAGGTGAAAACGCCCTGATAGTGGAGATTATAGGGCAGCCGAATGTCCAAGTTGGCCTCGTGCCGGGCCCATTTTCGTCTGACTTCCTCTGGGACGCCGATTTTGAAGAATCGGTCCGCGAGACCGCTGCTCTGGCAGGTGGTATCAGCGTGCTGCGAACCGCCGTCGATGGCCAGGTACTGCGAGAGTATGAGAGCGATAACTCATCATTTTAATGTGCGCCTATGTTTTTTGTGCTTGAACTTAATCTGACACGTTTTCTACTTTCAGTAAGATTTTCATTTTTGCTGCTGCATGCTTAAGAGATGTTACATCCGGGACATATCCGAGGGTGCTTATTGAGCTCGTAATGAGTTAGTTCGTACAACGCCTACCCAAGCAACAGTTTTGACCCTGCACTACGCAATTCCAGCCTCTGAGACTAAGCATCACACAATATGGCCTCAAAGGCGTTCCACTCTCCGCATTCATTTGTGCCACTTCATCAGTACATGTAGTCTCACTTGGTGATGAAGCTATAAACCCCACATCCGACACACATTCACCTAACCATCTCACCTCCGGCCTGCCCTACCCCACCTCCGGCCTGCCCTACCCCACCTCCGGCCTGCCCCACCCCACCTCCGGCCTGCCCCATCCCACCTCCGGCTGGGCATTGTCTGATGTAAAGCAAATGATCACCTTGACAACTCGCGGATCGAGTAGAATTTGCTTTCGTGGCGGTCGGCCATCGCTGCTGGAGTTGACGAACTCCCACCAGGCGTACCAAACGTCCGTCTGCTGATTAACAGGCCGGCAGGTGTCGCTAATTGACATCTCCGTGTCCAGATCGCCCTGCCTGTTGAGCTCCTTGGCCCGGATGCCGGGCACAACTTTCACCCTGGCGGAGGCTGACGAGCCGGGCTGCAGCACCGGTGAATCCTGGTGCGGCTGCTGCATCAGTATGGGATCCAGAGTGGGCGTGCAGCTGTACACACCTGAGTCGACTGGTTCCGCTCGAGTCACCTGAGCGGATTAGGGAATAGATTAGGAAAGTACATGTAGGAATGGAGCCCTTTAAGGAATTTTGCTCATAAATATACGCTGCAAGGTTTCCTGGTGCGTTTTCCTCACCAGCAGTCGGTTGGGCCGCGCCCTGCTGTCCACCTGGGTCCGGTGGTCCTTGGGCAGTCGGAGCGGCTGCCGGCTGCCATCGGCCAGCAGCTGCCAGCTCAGCCGGTAGGTCGGCGGCCGGTCTTGGCCAGCGAGCTCCGAGTCAACCGACAGCGAGTTCAAGCCGCCAAGAACGTGGCAGTCGATGACGAAGGAGCCGTCGACGAGAGCATGCATATCGGCCAGTGGGCGGACTTCAAGGCGCGGAGCTGCGGTGACGGTGGCGGTGGCGGTGGCTAACTACGCTCCTAACTAGCTAACCGACTGACTGACTAACTGACTAACTAACTAACTAACTAACTAACTAACTAACTAACTAACTAACTAACTAACTAACTAACTAACTAACTAACTAACTAACTAACTAACTAACTAACTAACTAACTAACTAACTAACTAACTAACTAACTAACTAACTAACTAACTAACTAACTAACTAACTAACTAACTAACTAACTAACTAACTAACTAACTGACTAACTGACTAACTAACTGACTAACTAACTGACTAACTGACTAACTAAATGACTAACTAACTAACTAACTAACTAACTGACTAACTAACTAACTAACTAACTAACTAACAAACAAACTGACTAACTAACCAACTAACTAGCTGACTGACTAACTACAATAACTAACTTACTAAACAGAGCAAAAGCTTTCTAATCAATGCTCTCTACCTTAACATCAAATAAATCGGTGATGAGAAGCTATGCCCAAAAAATAAAGCTGAACTTTCTGTTAAAACACGATTGCTCCCAAGTAGTAGTGCACCTTATCTCTAAGTAAAACTAAGTTTCTGAACTATGTCCGAACTAAGCAATATACAAACTGATTATCAATAAATGAATCAAGCCCAAAAACTTTGCCAACCAGCAGGCATAAATCACCTGCCCGCTGTGGCATGCACTGCAGCAGCGTTGCGGCAGCTGTGCTTGCCCGGCCTATTTTGCACCTGGCACTAATATTGGACTCGAGAAAAGTATTCCATGCTGCAGCATGTAACTGCGCACTGCTTTCAGGCAGAGACCTGACACTCAGAAAGTTAAAGTAGCGCGAGCTCGAAACCGTGAGAAATGCTTGTGTCGCCGATGTGAGAATTAGTTTTGCGGGGTGAGAATATTGTCGCCAGTTTCCCAAGCCAATACAAAATAGGCATCAGTTTATCTTAAAATATTCCTAATATATTGCCATCGGTCAAGTAAGAATCTCCCCCATCATTGGGATCTGACAACCAAGAATATCCCCAACTTGGGATCTGATAATCAAGAATCTCCCCCATCATTGGAATCTGATAACCAAGAATATTCCCAACATTGGGATCTGATAATCAAGAATCTCCCCCATCATTGGGATCTGATTATCAATAATCTACCCCATCATTGGGATCTGATAATCAATAATCTACCCCATCATTGGGATCTGATAATCAAGAATCTCCCCATAATTGGGATCTGATAACCAAGAATCTCCCCCATCATTGGGATCTGATAACCAAGAATCTCCCCATCACTGGGATCGGATAATCGAGAATCTCCCCATCATTGGGATCTGATAATCAAGAATCTCCCCATCATTGGGATCTGATAACCAAGAATCTCCCAATCATTGGGATCGAACCGGGATCAGCCAGGCCCCTGAGAGACTCACGCTCAGTGATGCCCAGCAGGTAGGTTGAGCAGCCGCTCTTGCCAAAGCTGGTCACAGCATCCACGGACAACGTCCCCGTGTGCTCCAGCTGGGTCACTCGATACGTCACCTTCACTTCGAGAACTCTGTTCGAGTAAGTCCTCCGAGTGACTCGAAACACCCCGCTGGATTCGAAGTCGCCGAACAGCTTCTGACTGCCGTCCAGAAGGAGTTCGACTGTCGGTCTTTGTGGTGAGTCGAATACGCAGGTGACGGTGCCCGATGCGCGAGGGTCGCTGCCGTTCAGCTGCATCATGATGCTGCTCTGACCGGGAATCTTTCGAATGAGCACCGGAGGCAGCTCTGGCAAGTAGAGGAGAATTTTGTGATGCAAAATTACAAGCTTTACTGCTATGATATGTGCGGTGCATGGGTTTTCTACAATTTGCCTTTGACCTTCCTCACCACCTGCCAGCCATCTCCCCACCTGTCAACCATCTCCCCACCTGTCAGTAATCTCCCTAACTGTCAGCCATCTCCCCACCTGTCAACCATCTCCCCACCTGTCAGTAATCTCCCTGTCAGTCATCTCCCCACCTGTCAGCCATCTCCCCACCTGTCAGTCATCTCCCCACCTGTCAGTCATCTCCCCACCTGTCAGTCATCTCCCCACCTGTCAGTTATCTCCCTACCTGTGTCAATTGTCTCCCCACCTGTCAGTCATCTCCACACCTGTCAGTCATCTCCCTACCTGTCAATTGTCTCCCCACCTGTCAGTCATCTCCCCACCTGTCAGTCATCTCCCCACCTGTCAGTCATCTCCCCACCTGTCAGTTATCTCCCTACCTGTCAATTGTCTCCCCACCTGTCAGTCATCTCCCCACCTGTCAGTCATCTCCCTACCTGTCAATTGTCTCCCCACCTGTCAGTCATCTCCCCACCTGTCAGTTATCTCCCTACCTGTCAATTGTCTCCCAACTGCCATCATCTACCCATTCTTTCTTGCCACCTGTCAAACATCTACTAATTGTTTCTCTCCCGTCTGTTCATCAGTTCTTTCCTATTATTCTACTTACACATTTATCGTCCCCCTCGCCTAAAGCATGAACTTCTCACAGAGCTGCTTCCCAACAGTGCTTTGTCTGCCGATCAACTCCAGCAATCCTTGATTAGGCGCCCCAGCCCGCTCCCACTCACTGTCCACAGTCAGCAGCGCCGAGGCCTGAGCCGAATCGAACGGCACTTGACTCGCGCCTCCTTGGCCCCCAGTCCGCTCCGGCAGGCACTGGTAGACTCCGGGGTGGCCACGGCCAGCTCCGCTGATGGTCAGGGTCGACCAGCTGCCGTTCCATCGCTGCTGCCGACTGGCCGAAGACTCAGCCGACAGCTGCCTGCCGTTGTGCAGCCAGCGGACGCGGTCAACTGGCCAGCCGCGGATCTCGCAGCCGATGCTGATGTTGGCGCCGAGGTCAACACTGAGCGACGCTGGCCGGATGCTGGCTGACAGAGGGCCTGCGCGATGAGGAATTTTTTTGGTTCATATTAGACTATATAGACTATATATGAAAACGCAATTAATGGTATCAAGGATCTCGTCAGTGTCCAATAAAGTCAATCCTGTTGAACCCTGAGCACTCAGTGGCTCTTCAACCTGAACAGACGGCGAGTCTATCTAATGTACTCGTACTTGTAGATGAGCACTCACTATAAAGTTTCAGCTCAATCTCGTGCACCAGCCGGCCGTTGAAGCTACAAGAGTAGACTCCGGAGTCTCGCTGACCGTCTGGACGAAGACGCAGGCTGCCGTCGCTGCTGCTAAGACCATCGGACTCCATAGGCAGCAGCATCGAGTACTTTGGAGACAGCGGCTGAGCCAGCGGCAAGCCGTCCTTCGACCAGCTGTACCGCCCCATGCCAGCCGCAGCGTTGGTGACGTAGCACGGCAGCAGGATGTCGCCGCCTTCTTCGCCGGCAACGAATCGCCGAGCCACAACCACGCGCGACTGCTGCGGACGCCATTCAACGCTTGAAGATGAAGCTTGGAGCAGCTGGATTGGCAGATGGTGAGTCCGCTTGACGATTGCGGCGACTTCGCCGGGCAGAGCGAGAGTCACCCGGGCGAAGTAGGAGTAGCGAGCGTCTTCGAGGCTGAGGTTGAGTATGTGCAGCCGGTTGAATCCTTTGTCGAAGGCGGCGTACTTCGGGCTGTCGGGAGCTGCAGGTGCAAGGAGTAACTTTTACATTGGATTCTCATCTGATCTTGCCCACGTGCTTTGACCATTCCAAAGTGTCAACACCTGCCTTCTAGGTGGCATCCGTTCCTATTGAGTTGTCAACACTGTCTTTTAGGTGGCATCCGTTCCTATTGAGTTGTCAACACTGTCTTCTAAGATTCATCCTTATCGTCACAGAAAGTTTCACGAGAAGTTGTGACAAGTTAACAAGTTGTAAGTTGCAATTCGTCAAGCGCTATGCTGGCCACTTGTAAACATAAACTACTACGCTTTTGCGGCCAAGCAGTCACTGGGATTCTCTGGAGCACATGACATTTAAATAAACTTTGACAAGTGGTCCGTGGACTCGTCAAGTGTGCATTCAAGCTTCACTATCAGTTTTGCGAGCGATCAGCGTGATGCATGTTTAGCGATAGCGAGGATGAGGTAAAAGCTACATGGAACAGAAATAACTACTATATCTTTTCAAGCCCGAATGTGACAAAAGTAATTTCAAATGTGGCAATCTTTTGTATGGCTTGGATATGAGCTTTCCAGTTCTAAAGATCCATATACTTGAAATAGTTGTCTAAGGTCGGTCTGACCCAAAGACGAAAAAAGCATGCCGTACACAAGAATGTTAGAGACTGACCGACACAGAATATTCTGTGCTGACCGACAAAGGCTCGTAGACAGCTACCATGCGACAGAATATAGCGGTGCCACATTTCGCTCTAAAGCCACATTTGAAATTACTTTTGTCACATTCGGGCTTGAAAAGGTATATTTGTCATTTGTCATTTGTCACTTGTAGTTTTCTCATGAAATCCACCACTAGATACCTGCTTTCCTAAAACCCTAGCGCCACTCCTAGCCTCGAAGGTAAAGACCCTTCACTTACAAAACGGCAGCCGCTCCTCCTGGCTATACGAAAAGCTCCATCGATAGTAGGTGACGCTAAACTCTTCCGGTGGCAGCGGCTGAGTCACCAGGCTGCAGACTGCCGTGCCGCTAGCCGGGCCGGAAACGCACTCCAAGCGGGCCTCTACAGAGCTCGGATTCACTGTTATTCATGGCGGAGGTAATTCGGAAGATGATTTTTTCCGAAACGGAACTGGTTTGTTAAGGTCTTGAAAGGGCTTGGCTTCAGACAGGTAAAAAGAGGTTGGAAACAGTTGTGTGATATGATATGGAAATGATTTCCTCATGGACGGAGAGGTCGGACCTTGTGGTTGTGCAGGGGTTCACTTAGAGATGGGAGGTCGTTAGTGGTTGTGCAGGGATTCACTTAGAGACGGGAGGTCGTTAGTGGTTGTGCAGGGATTCACTTAGAGATGGGAATGTCGTTAGTGGTTGTGCAGGGATTCACTTAGAGATGGGAATGTCGTTAGTGGTTGTGCAGGGATTCACTTAGAGACGGGAATGTCGTTAGTGGTTGTGCAGGGACTCACTTAGAGACGGGAGGTCGTTAGTGGTTGTGCAGGGATTCACTTAGAGACGGGAATGTCGTTAGTGGTTGTGCAGGGATTCACTTAGAGATGGGAATGTCGTTAGTGGTTGTGCAGGGATTCACTTAGAGACGGGAATGTCGGTAGTGGTTGTGCAGGGATTCACTTAGAGATGGGAGGTCGTTAGTGGTTGTGCAGGGATTCACTTAGAGATGGGAGATCGTTAGTGGTTGTGCAGGGATTCACTTAGATATGGGAGGTCGGTGGTGGTTGCGCAGGGATTCACTTAGAGATGAGAGGTCGTTAGTGGTTGTGCAGGGATTCACTTAGAGGCGGGGAGATCGTTAGTGGTTGTGCAGGGATTCACTTAGAGATGGGAGGTCGGTGGTGGTTGTGCAGGGATTCACTTAGAGACGAGAGGTCGGTAGTGGTTGTGCAGGGATTCACTTGGAGATGGGAGGTCGGTGGTGGTTGTGCAGGGATTCACTTAGAGACGAGAGGTCGGTAGTGGTTGTGCAGGGATTCACTTAGAGATGGGAGGTCGGTGGTGGTTGTGCAGGGATTCACTTAGAGATGGGAGGTCGTTAGTGGTTGTGCAGGGATTCACTTAGAGATGGGAGATCGTTAGTGGTTGTGCAGGGATTCACTTAGATATGGGAGGTCGGTGGTGGTTGTGCAGGGATTCACTTAGAGACGAGAGGTCGGTAGTGGTTGTGCAGGGATTCACTTGGAGATGGGAGGTCGGTGGTGGTTGTGCAGGGATTCACTTAGAGACGAGAGGTCGGTAGTGGTTGTGCAGGGATTCACTTAGAGATGGGAGGTCGGTGGTGGTTGTGCAGGGCCAGGGATTCACTTAGAGACGAGAGGTCGGTGGTGGTTGTGCAGGGATTCACTTAGAGACGAGAGGTCGGTAGTGGTTGTGCAGGGATTCACTCAGAGACGGCAGGCGGGCAGGTCGGAAGCGGTCTCGCAGCAATTTAAAGCGACTGCTCAGAAGTTCCACCTCTGGAAACCGGGTAATCCAGCTCTCCATTTTACAAGAAACTCACCGATCCGCAGTGCCGATCTTCGCGACTGTATCACGTATCCACCGTCAGCTGAAGCAGCCTCGCAGAACAGGCGACACTGCGGCTCATCATAGACATTCGCCGATGAATCGTCTACAACGGTTAGCCTGCCATCTTCGGAGTCGTAGAGTCGACCGAACGGCCTCGAAGTTGCACGTCCGGAGAATGACGCCAGTTTTGGAAGGCTTGCGGTGTCGTTTTGTTCGGCATATTCGCAACCCTCGAGATGCCACCGCCATCGCCAGCTGGAGCTGCTAGAGTTAAAGGACGACGGCGCAAGGGCGCACAGAGGGACCCTGGCGGCAGTTGAGGCCAGCAGTTGCGTTGGCTCCGGTTCCAGCGCAAACCGTTGGGACTCCGGAGCTCCCGTTGCCATGGTTACTGCTGATTGGTGCAATTTTAATTTTGTAGACTTTTGTTGACATTATGATTGTTTTAATAAATATTTTTGGCAGTTGATTCAAATTAAGTTTAAAGAAAGTTACTGGGTTACGCATTGATTTTTATGCTTTCAATTACAAAAAAAGATAGAAGAGAGTGCGAGAAGTGCATGACGCCAGAGTTGATTAAAATTGCACAGCTAGCACAGCTTCCACTTAGTCATTCGGATTTGGTTGCTTACTCTAGTGGCAGATTAGGATCTACAATGAATGCTATAAGCAGCTGCAGATGGAATTGATGCACTGCACTTTACTCTCGACCCTGGAGAAATTGAGGGGGGGGGGTCACCGGGGCAAGCGCGCGCGCTTTAAGGAGAAATGACGTCAGTGCGCTCCCAGCCTATCCGCGGTCCCAAGAATAGGCACTGCAAATGGCTTGAGAGAATAATGCATGCGTCATACTTGTTTGACAGGGGGCTGGAGGCTCAGCACGCCCTCCCCCAGCCCTCTCTATCCCTTATCTCTGCGGTTTCAGCGGCTCCTCACTCTCGCACAGCACAGCAGCACTATATCAACCCCTGCACTCTGTCTGGCCTCTCCTTTGCTTTGAATTTGGGAATATACAGTTTTACAACTGCTGCTCTTCCCCAGCCTGAGCTAAAATCCCAGTCACTACTGGGCCGAGAGGGGGGGGGCGTTCCGCTGTTTGGTTTTATGCGGGAGACGAGACGGAGGGAGGTTAGAGCGGAAGCGGTCCCCCCTTTCTAAGCGTGGAGTGGGCTGAACTGGCAGCTGAATATTTGGGACAAAGACCAGCGCGCCCCGAACATGCTGTACACTCACTCCAGCTCCAGTCTTCATCAAGTCAGTAGGTATTAGTTATATAAAGCGCATAAATCGCATTGGATTCGCAGCGGCAGCAGCACGCATGGGGAGGTGGGGCAGTGTGTGGCTCTGACTGTTTAACAAAAAATCACCCCCTTCCCCTCCAGCCAAGGCCCTGCAGGCTCACAAAGTCCCCGATCCCTTAACCTGTGCCTGCCAACTCCCATGCGAATTGAATTGAAGGAGCGGCAGACAGAGATGCGTCATTACCTAAGTTTTTTAACAATGCCCGGCCAAACCAAAACAGTGGCTGGCTTGTGGCCGAAGGAGTCTTTCGTACCACGGAGTTAAATCATTATTAGGGAGTTGCCACCGGCCCTCTAGAAGCATTGGTGCATTAGATAGTCACAAATGGCATAGTTGATAGAAATGACTAATCATCTTTTCAGAGGATATGGAAAAACTTAAGTTTTCATACCTAGTCGTCTTACTCGTGGCGCCCACCCTGGAAGATTTAGGCGCTCACCAAGAGACAGGGGGGCGCTCACCAAGAGACAGAAGGCGCTCACCAAGAGACAGAAGGCGCTCACCAAGAGACAGAAGGCGCTCACCAAGAGACAGGAGGCGCTCACCAAGAGACAGGGGGCGCTCACCAAGAGACAGAAGGCGCTCACCAAGAGACAGGGGGCGCTCACCAAGAGACAGGGGGCGCTCACCAAGAGACAGAAGGCGCTCACCAAGAGACAGGAGGCGCTCACCAAGAGACAGGGGGCGCTCACCAAGAGACAGAAGGCGCTCACCAAGAGACAGTGGGCGCTCACCAAGAGTCAGAAGGCGCTCACCAAGAGACAGTGGGCGCTCACCAAGAGACAGTGGGCGCTCACCAAGAGACAAAGGGGGGGGCGCTCACGAGGAGACAAGGGGGCGCTCACCAAGAGACGGTGGGCGCTCACGAAGAGACAGGGGGGCGCTCACGAAGAGACAGAAGGCGCTCACAAGAGACAGGGGGGCGCTCACGAAGAGACAGAAGGCGCTCACAAGAGACAGGGGGCGCTCACCAAGAGACAGGGGTGCGCCAACGAAGAGACAGAAGGCGCTCACCAAAAGACAGGGGGCGCTCACCAAGAGACAGAAGGCGCTCACCAAGAGACAGTGGGCGCTCACCAAGAGACAGTGGGCGCTCACCAAGAGACAAAGGGGGGGGCGCTCACGAGGAGACAAGGGGGCGCTCACCAAGAGACGGGGGGCGCTCACGAAGAGACAGGGGGGGCGCTCACGAAGAGACGGGGGGTGCTCACCAAGAGACAGGGGCGGGGCGCTCACGAAGAGACAGGGGGCGCTCACCAAGAGACAGAAAGCGCTCACCAAGAGACAGGGGCGCTCATCAAAAGACAGGGGTGCGCCAACTAAGAGACAGGAGGCGCTCACCAAGAGACAGGGGGGACTCAACAAGAGACAGGGGGCACTCATCAAAAGACAGGGGTGCGCCAACCAAGAGACAGTGGGCGCTCACCAAGAGACAGGAGGCGCTCACCAAGAGACAGGGGGCGCTCACCATGAGACAGGGGGCGCTCACGAAGAGACAGGGGGCGCTCACCATGAGACAGGGCGCGCCCACCCTGTGAGATTTAGGCGCCAATCAAAATCAAGACAAAAACCATCAGCGCCTATTAGGTTTGTGGGTGGCCCCCTCCAATAAAAAATCTCTGCGCCCTGATCTCTTCGCCACTAATTCAGGAAAGATCAAAGTGGCTAAAGACCCCGGGGAAAGTGGTCAAGACCTCCCTAATGCTGGTCTTTCTTCAGTCAATTAGTCTACCCCTACATCCAGCATGAATAACAGTTATATATATACTTAATATATATAGATATACATATATATTAAAAAGCGGCGCAAAGAAGGCAAGAACGGTGCTTTGTGTCTGTCTGACTGTTGATGGTTGTATATGCAGTTATTACTGGGAGATGAGATGTAGAACGGCTTGTGCTGTGGTGACTGTGCAATGACTGCGAGGTGCCCTGCTTACGGGACCCCCCCCCCTGTCCAGGCACAGGCCCAGTCGTGGACTCTTACTTCGAAGTATATGCATACTGTTACTGTAGTAGTGTAAAGTGCGGCGGAACTCGAAATAAATTCTGAAAATCTTTAGATTTCGATGTTTTACTGGAGTATTTGTGGCATTTCAATAGAATATTTACCAGTTAGGAGAGCTATTAGAAGCAGGACGAGTGAACGGAAACCTCTTTGTCTGACCATTGTCGTCTTGTTGGCAGTAGTCAGCAATTTGTTCAGCCTCCAAGATGCTCGAGTCCGACTTCAATCTGCTGATCCCGTGCGTCCATTCTCCAATGTATTACAGTTTTGGCATGGCTAATACAGGTTCTCCAGTTCTCCGACCGACTGACTCCAACTGCGAAGTTAAATCTGCTAACACTGAATGCAATATGACAAATCGCTATATATAAATGGCTTGAAATAGCAACGAGCGTGTAAGCTCTCTCATTGGTCTGCGCGTGGCCTTGGGTTCTGAGACATCCAGTTCACCCTTGACTGTACACTCTGGGGCGGGAGAGGGACAGAGCTTGGGGAAAGATTAGGAGGGCTGAGAGAGAGGGGGGACTGGGTTAGGGAGTGTAGCACGATGCCCAGGACAAAGAGCGTTTTATAGAACTTATGGGATTAAGGACGAGTATTACTATTAGATTAATTTCTCTGGGACAAAGAGTTTTAACTGACACAATCTGCTGTAGACTGCGCTGCATAATGCCAAAAGAAGCTATTAGGATGGCACAATACTCTTTGATGAAACCTCAGAGTGCATGTACTTAATGAGAACTCGATTTTTATATCAATTATAAGTAATTACCGTATACCGGTAGCTATTCTCAGCGATATATTTGCTCCAAAAGGGTCCCCATCAATGTTTGCAGCTGACTCAGCTATTAATTTGAAATTGAAAAGAGTAAATGAAATCGCACGGATATTCGAAACCTTCCTTAGCTCCGACGGTCTGTCAGACAACAAATACTCGATAATATGTTATAATCAGATGGGTCGCCATCATAAACCAAAAAAATCACAACTTCGAAAGCACTTCCCGTCACAAACCCGAAATATCACAAACCCGAAATATCACAAACCCGAAAGATCACAAACCCGAAATATCACAACTCCGGAAATCAAAATAGTTTTGGACATGGCTAGAACTTTCGGAGTTATGATATTTCGGGTTTATGATATTTCGGGTTTATGAGGGGTCCTCTTATTAATTTCTGAGTTATGATATTTCAGGTTTATGATAGAAAGCTCTTTTCGGAGTTTGTAATTTTTCGGGTTTGTGACCCCCCCCCCCCGGCACAATTGCCCCAAATGAATGCCGTGACGCAAGAGTCGGGCGCGTTTACCGCTGAGCTGCTCTGCCCCTGTACCCGCGGCCACCGCCTTCAATATCAGCGACGAGCTTAGTCAAGAACGTCCAAGCGGACCTGTTGCGCCATCGGCGACTCCAGCTGGCAGGCTATTTCATTCGCGCTGGGTGCTGGAGCTTGAAATGAGCATTAGATTTTTTAAATAACTGCTTGCTCAGCTTACTATAAATACATGTATTTCGTATGGCTTAAACAATCGAGATAAGCCAGCATCGCTTCCGTTTTTTACGCTTCGGCATTCGATGTATATTTATATCTACATGTATTAAACGCACTGAATCTTGGCTGTTAAGGCACCATAAGTGCATTTCGAACGACACTTTGCTCTGGTGTCGTCTTGTAAAAGTGAATCAGCTGTATTCTCAGTTGAACTCGGTAATCAGACACTCGAAGCGGTAGTGAGAGTACCAAAGAACGAACGGATAATCCGAACCGGGCCATGTGTAGGCCATGGCAGGACCGCCAGTTTGTCCCTGCTCTGTGGCTTCAAAGTCAACATAGCGACCGTTCGGGTTGAAACAGAAGCACCTGTTGAACCACCAGCCGGACTGGTAGCCAATTGCGCAGTTTGATTTATTCTGCTTGTCATTGTCGCTGTCATAGGTTGTGAACTGCTGGTTGTAAGGAGATCCAGTGTGGCCAAGGCCGCACATTCCCAACGTCGAGCGATTCGAATCCAGAGGGCCTAGGTCCAGTCGGTACAGCTCATCCTGCCCGGCAACAACAAAGTGCTCATTCTCGGCCCAGAATGGCGCCCCAGTCCACAGGTTCAGCTCCCAGCGAACTCGACGAAGTCCGTCCTTTGAGGCCTGGTGAAGCGCGTCCAGACCCAGCCAGAAGTTGCTCTGCTCTCCCTGACCGAATCCCTCGCTGTATTCAGTCCAGGACTTGTTGAACAGCATGGAGTCGTCAACGCGATGCTGGAAGGTACGCCAGCAGACTCTCCTGTTGTGTTGCAGCAGCGGCTTCACCTGCAACGGCAAACAGCAACAGCTTTGGCTCAGGTATTCCTGAGTTAGTCGATCAGTTCCCAGAGGGGGAGAAGGCATTGCTGAAAAGCACAGCTAAAAATCGACCAGCGGGGATGCAAGCAGTCACGGGGCTCTGTGACAGTTTACTCTATCGATACTCACCCAGAAGAGTTGTCCAAAGTTCTCGCTGGCGAATCGACACTTCCTGCATCCGAACGGACCCCACTGACATCTAATATACGCAACAGACTCTTTCGACGTCGTTAGCAGAGAAAGTGGCCGCGTCAGCTGCCGCGTCGACAGCCGAGGCCAGACACTCGAGCAGACTCTCGACACGAGTTGAGTTGCTCAACAGTGAGTACTCGTCGAGATTGTCGCGAATTTGATTCCAGCCAGTGATAGAGGCTTCTTGAAGCCCAGCGCTGCTGCAGCAGAGCGGAAAGCTCAGTTTGAGCAGCAAAAGGAGATTGTAGACTAGCGAAGCTGGTAGATGCATATTTGACTGCTGCAATACAGTGGCTGTGAACACTGCAGTCGCATTGCAGCTTTTATACGAGCTAATCAGCTTTCGTATTCAAGCATGCAGTCGTGATTGCCATCTCTGTGAGGGTTTTGCATTGTGAGTGAATTGGTTTTTCCTGTCGAGCTAGTCTTTACAGGCTGATATATTTTGTATGATATCGATATGATGATCTGGATTCCCTACTGCATGAAGCTTCACTAGGAAAGAGTAACCTTGGGCTATTGTTCATAGATTTCTATTAGATTGCTAACGAGCCTTTTTTCAACGTTTAATCTCTGAGGAATCGATTCCATCAGATTTTTTTGGGAAAAATCCGTTTTTTCAGAATAATTTTTTTGCTTTTGTTTTCAATCGGATTGATTCGTCAAATGGATCCGTGACAATTGCCTGCCGAGATCAAAAGACCACCGCACTAGAAGTTACCGTTGTATCAGGACGCAACACCCGTAAATATTGCAAAATTATTTGAATGGCGACTTGTTTACGTGTATTTAGCGCTACTCTTTAACGCGTAAAATTAAAATTAAATTCATTCTATTCGACTGTTTTAAAGAAGCTTGCACTACATTTGAGCTTCAGAAGCTCCAGAACGGTAACTTCTAGTGGTCCTTGGCCGAGATTTTCTAGCAGGAGATTTGCCCGTCGAGATTTGCCCGTCGAGGTTTGCCCGCAATGCTTTTTTCTTGCAGCGCATTTAGCCAATCGCCTGATTCTTGTACAGCATCACGCATGGGCCGGCACCCAGGTTGCAGACGCCCATGGACAGGCCATCTTCAGTGCTGGACAGCACAGCAGCCCCATCTTGTCAGTGAAGTCAGAGTTCGGCTCGAAAAGCCCTTGCTCAGAGAAAGAGTCCAGTCTCACAAGAACGATAATATATAATGCGGCTGCGTGCTGGCACCTCGACAGTGCGGGCCACCATCGCGATCACAGTCGGAACCACTTGAGAAGCCTGCTGGGAAGCGTTCTGTAGAATCGGTATCGCCGGCCCCAGCTGGACAAAAGAAGCACCCATGCAGGTCCACGCTATAGGCGGACCCCATCTTGCCAATCGCATCCATGCGGAGAACGCACTCGGGCTGAAATGCCTGCAACTTCGTCACCTGGTGAATGATCGGTGGGAGTCCTTCACAGCTGCATTCTAGTAGATGTCGGCCGTCGATGCCGATTGGAGCGCTGAGTGGCGGCTGAAGCTGCGCGTTGATGCCGAGGGCCCGTCGTAGCTTTGCAGCCGACACGAGCGTCACCTGCGCTGCGCTCCGGTGTCGAACAGCCACCGACACGATCGCTGGCCGGCGATGCTATCGGGGAGGAAGATAGAGAGGCAGGTCGGGCCTTGCTGAGGAGGTCTGGTGACGGCCCACGAGTACCAGTCCTCAGCAGTTTCCCGAGGCCGGAGTCGGACAGGCCTCAGCGCGGTGCCCTCTGCCCGAGCAGCGGTAGCAAGGGGATCTAGGGCGCTGAAAAGTAGAGTGTCGGCCTGGGCATTGGGCGGCAAAATGGCGGCGACAGTGGCGACAAGCTCCGTCAGCTGCTCCTGCATCCGGCCCGGTTGGTCTGCCATCGGGTTGCTCCCTGTTGCTCGCTTCTTATTTTTTATAGAATTCTACTAGATTCTTTGTTCTTTCGGTTTTTGTCGTACTTATGTCGTACTAAGATACTAAGGTATTGTCAATTTACTTTAAATACAGATACAATTGTTGTCTAATTGGTAAATATATATTTTAATATGTTTACCGTCGTTTAATGGAGTGCATTAACATAATTCCGTTACGGCGTGATTTTCAGGTACAATTAGAAAACTGGAACGTACGAGTTTAAAACGGTCAGTTTCAGTCGTGTCGGGACGACCTTCAGTGCAGTGCATGGCATGAACATGAACCATGAACTCACCTTGAATTTAAACACATCTATCAAATATTATATGACATGATATTACGATATCATTTAATGAATGAAGTGCAGTCTTGTACACTAGCCTTGTTGCTCTGTAATCTGTATATTATATATATATATATTATTAAGCCCTAACTAATCATATTGATATTGAATACATTGTCATTGGACTTTTTTGTAAATTTATGAATTATGTTATAAAAATATTTTAGTGGACTCTACAATACAATATAATAATGATGGTTCCTGGAACTATAATTTTGCATTTTTTTATTTAGGATACAATGTTTAATGATACATTACCTTTGTAAAAAGACAAGAAAAAATAGGCCTATAAATATAATTGTATAAAACATATTTTATATTTAGCTTTTTAAATTTTTAATTTGTATAGATTAAGGCCTAAATAAATATAGCCAAAGCCCAATAGAGATTAAACAAATGGGACATGTTTTATAACTATTAAACCTATTGGTATATTGATTTTTATTGGTTTATATATATATTATAAACTAGGCTATAGGCTAAGCTGTACTATACAACAATATGTAGAAAAGAAATAGATGAGTAGAAATGATAGGAAATAAGATATAATGTTGCATTTAAGGCGGTAAGCTAAAAGGTCTAATTTCAATTTTTTAAGATTCAATTTAGAAAGTTAAGTTATGTTTTTATATAGATACTAAGATAGCATGATAAATACTGTATAAAATATTATATATTGTATATTGTATAAAATAAAATAGATAATAGGTCTATAATAATATAAATTTAATGACAATTTTATAAATAAATTGTTATATTTTTTAAAGAATATTATTCAATAGGCCCTAATAATTTAGCTATGGCTTAAATACAAGTATTAGACAATAGGCCTAGCCTATTAGGGAGTTCTGTAAGATTTTGAAATTTATTGTTAATATATTTTTCTTATTTGATATGATAAATATTTTTTGTATAAGTAAAAGACCCATAGTCTAGATCATGGCAGGCGTATGCTAGAATGAAAATTCATGTTTTCAATTTTATGCCAATGTAAAATTTAAAATTTACACCAAACCTAAAGTTGTTTATACACAAATTTTTTAATATAATTTATATTTTCAAAAAATTAAAAGCTTTAATAAACTTGAAAATAGTTGTTGTTTGCTAAGAATTGATATTATTTGTTTTAATTTTGTTTTTCTTGTAAATTGCATTTATATTCTTTATTTTAGTTATACCAATTATTTTTAGAAGAGCTTTAGTTAGTTGATATTTAACTACACAATTATATTAGGTCTGAACTTTTCTATTTTTTATGTCGGCTATGTGCACATAATATTAAACCTGAAAATTCTATATGCCAAGTGTCTGCCAAGATTGTCAGCAAGAGCAAAAATTTGCTAGAATTTTCTGGCATAAAGGCCAACTTCTAGACTATGGTAAAAGACATCTTACTTTCAAAAATTTGGCAAGTAATAAGAAAATCATAAACTTTTTGTATCTTAATTTTTCAACATTCTATAATCAAATTTTTTCAACAATTTCGCCCAAAAACAAATATTTTTGCTAGGATAAAAATCTTTGCATGGTAACTTTGAAATAGAAACCTATGGCTATGCAGAAATTTTTCATGCAAGTTCTTTACTCTAAAATGCAGAAGTTTTTTCTATATTGCAATAATAAAAGACCTTTTTAGGGTAGCCTATTGCTTCTTATATGCAAAAACTTGTTTTATGTTACAAGTCAAATATAAGCATTTTTAAATAATTTATGCTAACTTTCATTTTTCTCATTGCACAAGATTTTTGCAAAAAGTTTGCATAACTATGCAAGTTTTTCAACAGAATCTATCTTGAATTTTATAGAAAAATTATATTCTGTTATTTTTTTAATAACTTTTTTTCATCAGTTTTCTATGTCCAATAATATAAGATATCATTTTTTAGCTTTTTATACATTGACTTATCTTTATGTATGAAAATGAAAATTGTCTGTGCGTGTGTATTGAAACTGCTAAAACTGCTCAACCAAATTATACCTAATTTTGCACCTATACTAAGCTCATTATGAAAAAGTGTCTTAGGCTACCTTAAAATTCCTAAAAAAATTGTTCTTTAAAAAAATTCCAATTTTTTTCAAGTTTTTTTTTCTAGAAATAAATGCAAAAACTGCTTAAAAAGTACATTTTTCACTTATTTCTCTGTAGTTCCACTCCAATTTTTACGAATTCTAACTTACTAGCAAAAGATTCTAACTAACCACTGTCATAGCTTACCAATGGATGAGGAAGATAGAAATCAAATCAAAAGACTCGCAAGGCAATGTGGCATGGTTTTTTAAAGCAACTTTTTATGAAAAAGCAGTGCAATTTTATCTTACTAAATTACTCACACCATGGAGATTTAAACATTTTAAGTTTTTCTTAGTCACTTTAAAATTTTAATGCCTCTAAAATAAAACATATTTCTTTAGTTGTTATACCAATTTAGATTTGTGAAGCTGTAGATACAACCATAAGAGTACTACATCCCAAAAACTGGCTTTCAAAGCAAGGGTTGGCAGACTTTACCTCAAAGGCCAGATAAACAATCCAGATCATGTTTGGGGGAGCAGATAAGAGTATAAAGAAAGAATAGACAATTAGAATAGAGGAGAGGCAAGAGAGGGGATAAAAGAAAGATAAGAGGAGAGGAGGGGGTTTTAAGTTTTAAGGACAAGGGAGAGAAAAGGGGAGGGAGAAGTGAGAGGAGAGGGAAGAGAAGAAGGGGAGAGAGAAGCAAGAGGAGAGAGTAGAGGTGAGAAGAGGGAGAGGTATTAGGGGAGAGTGAAGAAAGTAGAGAAGAGAAGGAAGAGAGTAGAGAGGAGTTAAGAGAGGAGGGAGGAGATAATAGAGAAGAGGGAAGAGAAACAAGAGGAGTGAGAAAAGGGAAGAGGAGAGAGTAGAGACGAGAGATGAGAGGAGAGGAGAGATGAGGGAGCAGAGAGGAGAGATAGGAAATCAGATGAGAAATAAAAGAAGCATCATGTCAAACATGAAAGAAGCATCCATGTAAAACGTAAAAGAAATGTCATGTAAGAAATAAAAGAAGCTTCATGTAGACCAAGAAGAAGCGTCATGTCAGACATAAAAGAGGCATAATATAAGAAATAGAAGAAGCCTCATGTAAAACATAAAACAAGTGTAATCTAAGAAATAAAAGAAGCGTGGAATTACGCATGGAATTGCTGAGATGATAAGGCTTGGGGGAATTGCTGAGATGGGTGGGCTTATGGGAGGCATCGCTGAGATGTCAAGGCTCATTGGGGAAATAGCTGATATGTTAAGGCTTCTGAAGGAATTGTTGAGGTGTTAAGGCTTTTTTTATTAGAGGCAGGGGGTTGTGTGCACCCTGGCGCACTTTAAGTGACATAGGCACACAACCGGCAAGAGGCATTACTACCCATTCCGCCGACTCCCCTGAGCAGGCATACAAGCGCGCGGATACGTACGCAGGCACACACTCACACAGGAGTGTACAGCGGCCCTAACTTTATATTATCGTTAGGCATGTACACTTCACTGCGCCTTGGGGGGTTGGCTCTCAAGGCCGTTAATTGCACGAGCAGAGCCAAGCCGAGATTCCAATTCAGCCCCAAATTAATGTGACTGCACTTGGAATCGAGCCTGGGTCGCTGGCACACCAGAGCAGCTGCGCTACCGCTGGGCAACGGCCCCCTGGTGTTAAGGCTTACGGGGGATTAGTGAGTTTATTGCAAGGATAAGCTACATGTAGTTTATTAAAAATGTATTCCATTAGGGTCGCTCAATCAGAAAAAGTGGGAGTAGAAAATCTAGAAAATCGTAAAATATTCTTTTTATTTATTTGAGAACTCCATTTTATCAAAAGAATTTAAACACATTTCAGGCTAATATTGCCAGTCCCAATTCCGACAATGTTAATGACGACCTATGGATAATTGTCAACGAACTTATAGACGATTTAACAATGGACACTATATTCTCGTGCCATATGGAAGCTAAAATGGGATTATTAATGCTTGACGAAGAGCTAGCAACATTGGCTCAGACTGAGTTGTCTCCAGTGTCTACTCAGCGGCAGCAGCAGCAGCAGCAGTCTGCACCAATTTGTCGCTGTCCGAACTGTCACAGACGCCTAGCAGCGTCGAGATTGGCCCCCCACCTGGAGAAGTGCATGGGGATGGGCAGGCTCGCTAGTCGGCGAAGGCCACTGCAGCAGTGCTTCGGTGCCTCGGATGCTGCTGCGGCTGCCGAACTCGCTGCTATCGAGGATTCTAAAGGTATATATGATATTTAACTTTTAAATGCTCTATCAGCTAATCAATCTCACACACCTGTGTGTGTGTGCCTGCGTACGTATCCGCGCGCTTGTATGCCTGCTCAGGGGAGTCGGCGGAATGGGCAGTAATGCCTCTCGCCGGTTGTGTGCCTATGTCGCTTAAAGTGCGCCAGGGTGCACACAACCCCCCTGCCTCTAATAAAAAAAATAATCAATCTCACTCTATCAGTTAATCAATCTCACTTTATCAGTTAATCAATCTCACTCTATCAGTTAATCAATCTCACTTTATCAGTTAATCAATCTCACTGTATCAACTGATCAATCTCACTCTATCAGTTAATCAATCTCACTCTATCAGTTAATCAATCTCACTCTATCAGTTAATCAATCTCACTCTATCAGTTAATCAATCTCACTTTATCAGTTAATCAATCTCACTGTATCAACTGATCAATCTCACTCTATCAGTTAATCAATCTCACTCTATCAGTTAATCAATTTCACTTTATCAGTTAATCAATCTCACTGTATCAAATGATCAATCTCACTGTATCAACTGATCAATCTTACCGTATCAACTGATCAATCTCACTCGATCAGCTAATCAATTCCACTCCATCAATTATTAAATCTGACTATTAGCTAATTAAGCATCTAATCAATTAACAAAATCTCACCTATCCATTGACACCCTGGGACTCTTCAGGACCTCTGTTGCCAAGGAAGCGTCGCCGTTGTCGCCGAAACTCGTCGCCGCCGCCGCCGCCGCAGTCATCAGTCGGGCGCCGTCGCACTGCGGGCGTCAGCGACAAAACTGTCGAATTCGACACTGTGACGGCCTCGTCTGATTCGTCCTCAATGACTAATTAGATGACGAAGCACTTTAATTTGCATTGGCAGTAATATTTACTCCAGCCGTTTACCCTCAGTCATTAGCTTGATCTTGTTGGACTACAAATAAGTCATCACCTATTCACCTGATTGATTGCTGTCTCATTCTAATATTATATAAGATGCCATGTATGGATATTATTCATATTTCAGTCAGGCCCTTTTTCGAGTCTTTGTTTCCTTGTCTTTTTTGACTAAGCACTGGTTTTTTGTAGTCTTTCTGTAGATGCCTCTGTGTTTTTTTGTATATGCATATATATGCTATAATTGCATAATAATAAGCTTGAGTATTAGTTATTTCAATTGGTTGCGCAAGTGTGTTGTTTAATGTCTTTCACTAATTGGATAAATATATGCTTTTCTTAGCCCTGACTTCAGTCTTAGATGGAATAATTAATATTGACTAATTAAATAATGTCTCCGTCACGTTAATTTGATCGCGTTTTCAATATTTTAAAATTCCTTTTTCGTTATTAAAATTATTGATATTTTTTGTATTTTTTTCTGCTTTCTTGGTCAATAAAATATATGCAAATATTCTGTGTCGTCTTAACTTCTTCTTGTTGGCTTTCTTTCTATTTCAATATGTTATATAGGTAGACTTGTAGAACGTCCATACTATAGGACTGTAGATAAATTAATAATGGTTTTTATTTCCTATATAAGGCCTATTGAAAAGGCGACATTTGATGCACCGAAGGTGGCTGGTGTATGGGTTTCCTATGAAGGGCGCCCGTCTGCGCTAATTGATTGATGATTTAATCATCCCGACTAAGACTAGCAATTCAGATCCTTGCATGGTTACTCTTTGGTCTTTTATTATTAGTTAGTATTGTCATTAGGAGTTTTGTTCATTACATTGACACTAATGATTGGCACATAGGCTCCAAGGAATAGACAGCCACTGTAGACACAGACAGACAGACAGACAGGCTCTACAGACAGGCAGACAGTCGCTATAGACAGACAGACAGACAGGCTCTACAGACAGGCAGACAGTCGCTATAGACAGACAGACAGACAGGCTCTACAGACAGACAGACAGTCGCTATAGACAGACAGACCGACAGGCTCTACAGACAGACAGACAGACAGGCTCTACAGACAGACAGACAGAAACAGACAGACAGACAGACAGGCTCTACAGACAGACAAACACAGTCGCTATAGACAGACAGACGGGCAGTACTCGTAAAGGCAAATTATGGAATAAAACACTAAACTGTGTACTCATATTAGTATTTGTTAGCATAGCTTGGCTTCCCCCGTAGCCTCAATTTGAGCAGTTTGAGAGGAGAGAAGAGTGGAGAGAGGAGGGAAGAGGGGAGAGAGGAGGGAAGAGGGAAGAGGGGAGAGAGGAGGGAAGAGGGGAAGAGGGGAGAGAGGAGGGAAGAGAGGAGAGAGGAGGGGGGAAGGGAGAGAAGAGGGAAGAGGTGGGAGAAGAAAGGAGAGAGGAAGGAAGAGGGGAGAGAAGAGGGAAGAGGTGGGAGAAGAAAGGAGAGAGGAAGGAAGAGGGGAGAGAAGAGGGAAGAGGTGGGAGAAGAAAGGAGAGAGGAAGGAAGAGGGGAGAGAGGAGGGAAGAGGTGGGAGAAGAAAGGAGAGGAAGGAAGAGAGAACAGAGCATGGAAGAGGTGGGAGAAAAGAGGAGAGAGGAAAGACAGACCCTGAGCGGGCCGGATTGCTATTGTGAAGTTTCAAAGGATTCGCGAGCCGGATTGGAGTTTGCCGAACCCCCTCCCCCTCCCCCCGACCCCATAGGGCAGTATGGCAGTGTTCAGCTCTTCCCCTCGACCACCCCACCAATGCAGGCTCAGAGCAGCAGTCGCGACCTCGACCCGGGCGAAGTTGCCTACAGAATTTTCCCCCGGCCAGACGGGGCGCACAGCCTGTCCGAGCTGCGCCGCCGCTGCTTTTCAGTGGCTGGCGCCGTATCGGCCGGACATGCCTGGCACGAACGGCCGTTCAATCTGTGTCCGGCGGACGTAACTGACCGGGGAACAGTCGATTTCGGACACTTGCACGGTCTCGTCCGAGTTGGCGATTGCGTCCACGATGAATGGATGATTGTCCGAATATTGCTAGCTGTTACTAAGCAACTGTCCGAAGTCGTCCTAGCGGCCGACATTGTAGACGAGGATGGTCAATTTTTGCTGGCCGAGACGGCCGACTACCTGCCGGATTGGCTGGAGCCGGAGACTTCGGACAATCGAGCTTGGCTAATGGCTGGCCGGCTGCACCTGCTGACCTGGCGAGATGGTGGCAGCGGCGGTGTCGAGCTGAGTAAAGCACTGCGATTGCTGGCCGCTTCCGACTCTGTCGAATGCCTGACCGACGCCGCGCAGAGCTGCTTGACCCGGCGGGCGGCCGCGCTGCTTGACGAGCAGCCGGCGGTGCATCGAGCGCGCGTCTTCCTGCCGGCCAGTCTGGCCGCCGCTCTGGCCGTGCGGCCGGATCTTGTCGGGCCGGTGGCGGCCGCTTTCTGTCAGCGAGATGCCAAGGAGGCGCGTCGATGTCGGCGACGTTGCTCGCTGCTGACGGCCGGCGACAGGCTGACGCTCTGCACACCGCTGTTGAATCGATGCCGCTACGCCCAGCTGATGTCGCAGGCGGAGGCTGGATACGCCGCCGATCGGCGCTCGGACTGGGCGGCGGCTGAAGACTCGATGGCTGCTAAAGCGCCGATGACAACGCAGGAGGTGTCCGAGCACCGGCGAGCGATGCAGCTGGGCTTGATGCTCACTCACGGGGCGGAGATTCTGCTGGATAAGTGTCCGGCTGGAGCCGACCCTGATGACGGCGCCGATGACGACGATTTCGACGATTTAGAGGCGTCAAGTCGCCTGTTGTCGCGACTGTGTCGTTCGGCTCCGCCGGTGCCTGACAGCGTCGAGTGTCCGGACTCGGACGATTGGCTAACCGTGACGCCCGACCAGCTGGACGAACTGATGGCCCGGGTGTCCGGCCGGTGTCCGGTAGACCTGGCCGATCTGGCTGAGGATGGCGCCGCCGGAACATTTGCCGAGTTCCTGCGCGCCGAATCCGGACTAGACGGCGTGGAGTCTGCGAAATCGACGAACTCGAAGTCGACAACAAAAGCGACAGATTTTGAGTCGACAAAATTGTCGAACAAAATCGACATAGACGCCGAAGGTTTAGTAGCGTCGTTAAATAAAATATTCGACCAATTTGTTGATAGCGACGATGACAATGAAGATGCTGAGACTGACGAAGCTGAGGATGAAGATTCGGACGATGTTGATGAAGAGACAGTCTCCGATGGTGAAGGTGCCGATGGAGAGGCCAACGAAAGTGCCGATGCCGCTAGACGTCAGCGGATTCTGATGCGTCGATACATGCGCCAGATGGACGCCGAGCTGAGCGGGACGGCTGCCCGCGGCGGCGGCGGCGGCGGCGGCGGCGGCGGCGGCGGCGGCGGCGGCGGCGGCGCCAGCCTTGAGGCGGCCTACGCCGCGGAACAGACGGTCCGGCCGGGTCCGCTTAGCGGCCTGTTCTCGGCGGCTGGCATTGCTCCGAGGACTCCGCGTCGGCCTTAGAGATAACAGGGCGTCATGTGTGCTGTGCATTTGAATGGCCTTGGCTTATTGTAACTTATTCAGTGTACATTAATTGTGTGATTGTACTAAATATAATATTGTAATTTTTCTATTGAAGCTATGCTTTCTAAATCGAATACCTATTGTTTTTTTAAGTATAATAGGTTAGTAGAAAAGGTTTAATATGTCTGCTTTACGAGGGCTCGTAACGTGGTTGGGTTGGTTTATTATGGTTGGGTTGGTTTATCGTAGTTGTGTTGGTTTATCGTGGTTGTGTTGGTTTATCGTGGTTGTGTTGGTTCATCGTGGTTGTGTTGGTTTATCGTGGTTGTGTTGGTTCATCGTGGTTATGTTGGTTTATCGTGGTTGTGTTGGTTTATCGTGGTTGTGTTGGTTTATCGTGGTTGTGTTGGTTTATCGTGGTTGTGTTGGTTTATAATGGTTGTGTTGGTTTATAATGGTTGTGTTGGTTTATAATTGTGGGGTTGGTTTCTCATTGTAGGGTTGGTTTATCATTTTGGGGTTGGTTTATCATTGTGGGGTTGGTTTTATTGGTTAGTTTATTAACTGTAGGTGAGTCTGTACCAGTCTGTTAGTTTATCAGTCTGGACCATAGGTATGACCTACCTGTTGTCAATTTGCATTTACTTAGTGTGTTATTGCATGCTCATTTCGCTGCAGCCCAGCAGTTCAATTCAAACAAAGACTAGTTGCAAGCAGGTTCTTCTGATATAAAAAAGCGGCTATCATGGCTGACGAATACGAAGAGTACAACTACGAGGTAGACAGGCTTGGCGGCAAAGGCGGCAAAGGCCGCAGCAAAAAGGACCAAGCTGAGCACAAAGACTCTGAGTCCGCCGGCCGGCACGATCGCATTGCTGTGCAGAAACTCGAGAACAATCGGGAGAACCAGAAGGAAGCAAATCTGCATCCGGGACCGAAGAACAGCAAAGCAACTGGCGGAGCTGGCAAGAAGTCTGGCGATAAAGATTCGGACACTGCCGACAAAGTTGATATTGACAGCATCTGAGTCAGTGAGACAGTCTGCGGTCTTTGTGAACTGTTTGCCAACAATTTAATAATATGAAGTAGTTTGCTAATTGTTGCTCAAGGACGGTGAAACTTCATTTCTTAGAAAACATTTAAAGGGCTGGTTGGTTGGCTGCAAAGTGGTAATAAAGCGATGGACCAATAAAACAGTTACGATGTACTTTTGTATGTGAAAAATGTCACGCCTAAAGCCAGCCTTTAGTTATGTTTTTCTAAGAAAACACTCTCCCGTCCTACTTGAGTCGTCTTTGTTCTTGCTTTGCCTCTCTCATTCTGCCTGCGCTGTGGGTGGTCGGGTCCGTATTCATATTATTTATTGACTTTTCTCGGTGGCTTATCAAATCAACTATTTTTTCCTCTTCAGCTTGATTCGCTTCCAACTGTTGATCTCCAAGACAAAAATTTGATTTTGCCTTAAAAAAATCCAGTCAGTACAGAAGTTTAACATAACATTTCCGAATTTACGTGTTATTTTTATAAGGACCACTGTAGAATAACAGGAAAAGTCTTTATTTGCGTAGTGAAAGTTTCATTTTCATATTGTTTTCTTTTTATTCCATAAGCCCAAGCCAAAGTTGAAATTACTCACAAGTGAAGTTTTTGTTTTTTAATTTTTGAATCAAATTAAAAAAATTGTTATTTGTAATAATATACTTGATTCAAAAATGAAAAAAACAAAAACTTCACTTGTGAGTAGTTTCAACTTTGGCTTGGGCTTATGAAATGAATGGAAAACAATATGAAAATGAAACTTACACTTGAAAAATATATACAATACAACTGAATAGCATGTTGTGCATGCAAAATTAAATAAAATTTTGAATCAGATCAAATGCAATTCATTGATTTTGTGATGAAAAAAACTGTTTTCCCATCTCCGCAGTGTATTTTTTTTCCAGAAAATTGGCCTCCTAAGAACTACTCGATTTTTGAGTTTTACTTCCTGTAATACTACAGTGGTCCTTGAGTTTTATTTATTGTCTGTGCGAGTTCCTTGCTTTTCTTTTCTCTGATCCTTGGCAATTGGTGTGGTGAGAATTGTAGCACACAATAATAATATTCATTTTCTGTTTTCTATTGGCGCTCTGCAAAGCTCTCTGAAATCAAATGAGTGCAAAAATTGCGAAAAAAATGGGCCAAAGTGCTGCTCTACAAATATTGTAGTTAAAATTAACAACCTAAACAGAATAGTACGTATGGGTAATAGTTATTGGGTGGTTGTTTGTAAGCTGAAAAAAATACCTTAACAGATATATTGTTTCTTCCTGACTTTCAGCTCTTGCTTATATTGAGCTTTTTGACTTTCAGCCGTTTTATTGAGTTCAGTAGCTTGAAAAGCGTACAAACTTTTTAGGAATCGTCCTTGAGAACCGCCCTCCTGCCAAACTTTTTAGGAATCGTCCTTGAGAACCGCCCTCCTCCCAAACTTTTTAGGAATCATCCTTGAGAACCGCCCTCCTCCCAAACTTTTTTGAAATCGTCCTTGAGAACCGCCCTCCTCCCAAACTTTTTAGGAATCGTCCTTGAGAACCGCCCTCCTCCCAAACTTTTTTGAAATCGTCCTTGAGAACCGCCCTCCTGCCAAACTTTTTAGGAATCGTCCTTGAGAACCGCCCTCCTCCCAAACTTTTTAGGAATCATCCTTGAGAACCGCCCTCCTCCCAAACTTTTTAGGAATCGTCCTTGAGAACCGCCCTCCTGCCAAACTTTTTAGGAATCATCCTTGAGAACCGCCCTCCTCCCAAACTTTTTAGGAATCGTCCTTGAGAACCGCCCTCCTGCCAAACTTTTTAGAAATCGTCCTTGAGAACCGCCCTCTCGAACTCCTTAGGAATCGTCCTTGAGAACCGCCCTCCTCCCACACTCCTTAGGAATCGTCCTTGAGAACCGCCCTCCTCCCACACTCCTTAGGAATCGTCCTTGAGAACCGCCCTCCTCCCACACTCCTTAGTAATCGTCCTTGAGAACCGCCCTCCTCCCAAACTTTTTAGGAATCGTCCTTGAGAACCGCCCTCTCGAACTCCTTAGGAATCGTCCTTGAGAACCGCCCTCCTCCCACACTCCTTAGGAATTGTCCTTGAGAACCGCCCTCCTCCCAAACTTTTTAGAAATCGTCCTTGAGAACCGCCCTCTCGAACTCCTTAGGAATCGTCCTTGAGAACCGCCCTCCTCCCACACTCCTTAGGAATCGTCCTTGAGAACCGCTCTCCTCCCACACTCCTTAGGAATCGTCCTTGAGAACCGCCCTCCTCCCACACTCCTTAGGAAGCGTCCTTGAGAACCGCCCTCCTCCCACACTCCTTAGGAATCGTCCTTGAGAACCGCCCTCCTCCCAAACTTCTTAGGAATCGTCCTTGAGAACCGCCCTCCTCCCACACTCCTTAGGAATCGTCCTTGAGAACCGCCCTCCTGCCAAACTTTTTAGGAATCGTCCTTGAGAACCGCCCTCCTGCCAAACTTTTTAGGAATCGTCCTTGAGAACCGCCCTCCTGCCAAACTTTTTAGGAATCGTCCTTGAGAACCGCCCTCCTGCCAAACTTTTTAGGAATCGTCCTTGAGAACCGCCCTCCTGCCAAACTTTTTAGGAATCGTCCTTGAGAACCGCCCTCCTGCCAAACTTTTTAGGAATCGTCCTTGAGAACCGCCCTCCTGCCAAACTTTTTAAGAATCGTCCTTGAGAACCGCCCTCCTGCCAAACTTTTTAGGAATCGTCCTTGAGAACCGCCCTCCTGCCAAACTTTTTAAGAATCGTCCTTGAGAACCGCCCTCCTGCCAAACTTTTTAGGAATCGTCCTTGAGAACCGCTCTCCACCAAAACTTTTTAGAAATCGTGCTTGACATGAGAGATGAGAACCGCCTCCTAACCAACCCTATTTGCTTTCTACATGAAATTTCCCATCCTGAAATTTTCATGCAGATAAGTTTGCTTCAGAAACAAAAGCAGTGAAAGCATCCCAAAAAACACTAGATTATTAAAAGCAGCAGCAAGCAATGGCCGGTCACCAATTAACTTATACTACTGACCAACTAATTGGCGGATATCAAACTGCCGTGATTGGCGCCGACGGCAATCCTCTGGGTCGGTCATCGGCTGTTCACTATGCTGCTAGCCCCGGCTACCATGGCGGAGCTGTTGAAGGCGCCATGTCGGCTGTGCATCACGTTCAGCAGCCTATTATTCATCATCATCATCAGCAACAGCAGCAGCAACAGCAGCATTGGAGCACCAGTGGAGGAGGAGGCGGCGGCGGCGGCGCTGGTGGCGGCTCCCAAGCTGCCAGCATGTTCACCACTCGCCAAGACAAAAGCCTTGGCATACTAACCGAACGATTTGTTCAATTATTAAAAGACGCCCCAGACGGGGTGCTAGACTTGAAAGCCGCTGCTGAGTATCTTCGAGTTGGTCAGAAGCGCAGAATCTACGACATCACCAACGTGCTGGAGGGTATCGGCTTGATTGAGAAACGGAGCAAGAACTGCGTGCAATGGAAGGGAGCCAGTCCGGCCACAAACTCGCCAGAGATTCAGGCTAAGCTCACTCAACTGACCGATGAGATTAACCATTTGAAGCATCTGGAGAGTAAGATGGACGCTTATAAGCAGCAGATTGAACAGTCGCTAGTGAATGTTACTGAGGACCCGGATAATCAGCCCTATGTCTATTTGACTCATCAGGATTTGTGCGCCATTTTTGAGGGCAAGACTTCGCTTGTTATCAAGGCGCCGCATGGGACTAGGCTGGAGGTAGGAGAGACATTGCTTATGCGGGTCATTTGGCTGTTTATAGTACTAATATAGGAATCTCACAAACCTGATGGGGTGTCACAAGGCTAATAAGAGGTGTCACATGCTTGATAGGGGTGTCACAAGGCTGACAGGGGTGTTACAAGTTTGATAAGGGTGTCACAAGGGTTATTTGGGTGTCACAAGGCTGATAGGGTGTCATAAGGCTGATAAGGGTGTCACAAGGCTGATTTGTGTGTCACAAGGCTGATAGGGGTGTCGCAAGGCTGATATGGGTGCCACAAATTTGCTAGGGGTGTCACATGACCGATAGGGGTGTCACAAGTTTGCTAGGGGTGTCACATGACCGATCGGGGTGTCACAAGTTTGCTAGGGGTGTCACATGGCCGATCGGGGTGTCACAAGTTTGCTAGGGGTGTCACATGACCGATAGGGGTGTCACAAGTTTGCTAGGGGTGTCACATGACCGATCGGGGTGTCACAAGTTTGCTAGGGGTGTCACATGACCGATCGGGGTCATATCAGCTTGCATATCGGGCTGATGTAATGATACGATGGAAATCATTTTGTGCTGCTAAAAATAGCTAAGAACTGTCTAGAAGCGATAGTTAGGGCTAGTTAACAATACTACCCCTCCCAATTCCTTGGCCAGGTGCCAATACCTGACGAGCACGAGTCCTACTACTCAGACGGCGGTCGTCGGGTGCAATACCAGGTGCACCTGCGTTCGGCCTCTGCGCCAATCACCGTGCTGGTGATCAACCAGGAGGACGCCGACGTTGCCGAAGGCGGAGATGCGGCCGGAGGCGGCGGTGGCATGCGAGTCGTCCCGGTGTCCGGCCAAATAGACGAGATCATCGATCAGGAGCGGCAGCAGCAGCAGCAGCATTTGGCTGCCGAGGCCGCCGCCGCCGCCGCCGCTGCAGCCAATTCCGGCGAAGATGCGGCCGACGATGGACAGCCGGACGGCGTCGGTGGCGACAGCTCGCAGCAGGCGGAGACGGGCGGCAGCGGACCGTCGCGTCGCAACCAGGAATTCCCGTTTGTGCTGCGAGAAGAAGAAAGTCTGCACACCCTGTTCGATGCTTGATTTGCTGATTTGCACTGCCGCTTGCTCATGCTCGGTGTGTATCTATTGTTAGCATTATTGACCATTATACTGGGGCTGTCTTGCTTTGCACCGCCCCTTTTCTAACAAAATGGCATTGTTTGAACTGACTGTCCGGTTTTTATTTGTCTGTTTTTATTGTTTCTCACCTCCCTCTACTCTTTCCTCTCCCCTCTCCCCTCTCCCCTCTCCCCTCCTTTCCCTCCTCTCTCCCCTCCCCTCTCCCCTCTCTCCTCTCCCCTCCACTCCCCTCCCTCCTCTCTCCCCTCCCCTCTCTCCTCTCTCTCCTCCCCTCTCTAACCTCTCTCCTCTCCTTTCTCCCCTCTCCTTTCTTCCCTCCCCTCTCTCTCTCTCCTCTCCTCTCTCCCATCTTTCAACTACTACGGTATCCTTCCCCCCTTTCTGAATCAGCTTGTACTTCTAATTCTCCATTTGTCGCCGATTGTATCCAAAACAACAAATAATAATTATTCTAAAACAAAAATTTCTTTTATCGTATCATCTGCTTATGTATTATATACTACAATATAATAAACAAAATGAAGTCACTCATTATACTCCTATTATATTTTTATACGTAAAATATTCATTAATTCCGTGTCATTTTTGTAGGCTCTGTAATCAACTAGTTTTTTTAGTAAAAGCTAATTTAAATGTTATCGAGTAACTAATTATGTCTGTTTCGCAGCATTTCTCTGTATTTATTCCATGCAATGATTTCAAACTTAAATTAGTTGCATCTTGCAATTGGCAGCTATGAACCCAGCTAAAATCTTACTTTGTGTTAATAGCGCTATCTATGCGTAAATATGTATATTTGCTGTCTGAAATTTAACTTTAATATATATAATCATATTCGCGTAATCTTTGGTGTACCAACTTTGCACTGCTTTGAATTAGATATTTGTAAACCGATGCATAAGTGCAAAAGGAACTAGAGATACTCAAGATGTACCACAGATCTATGAGGAATTAGAAGTGGCTAAAAGGAATCAGGGAGATACCCATAGGGAATCAAGGTGCTATGAAGAATCAGTTATGGCTAAGAGGAATCAGGGGTGGCTAAGGGGTATCAGGGATAGCTAAGGGGTATCAGGGGTGGCTAAGGGGAATCAGGGGTGGTTAAGGGGAATCAGGGATGGTCAATGGGAATCAGGAATGGCTAAGGGAATCAGGGATGGCTAAGGGGAATCAGGGGTGGCTAAGGGGTATCAGGCATAGCTAAGGGGTATCAGGGGTGGCTAAGGGGTATCAGGGATAGCTAAGGGGTATCAGGGGTGGCTAAGGGGTATCAGGGGTGGCTAAGGGGAATCAGGGGTGGTTAAGGGGAATCAGGGATGGTCAATGGGAATCAGGAATGGCTAAGGGAATCAGGGATGGCTAAGGGGAATCAGGGGTGGCTAAGGGGTATCAGGGATAGCTAAGGGGTATCAGGGATAGCTAAGGGGTATCAGGGGTGGCTAAGGGGAATCAGGGGTGGTTAAGGGGAATCATGGATGGTCAATGGGAATCAGGGATGGCTAAGGGAAATCAGGGATAGCTAAGGGGAATCAGTGATGGCTAAGGGGAATCACGGATGGCTAAGGGGAATCAGGGGTGGCTAAGAGGAATCAGGGGTGGCTAAGGGGAATCAGGGGTGGCTAAGGGGAATCAGGGGTGGCTAAGGGGAATCAGGGGTGGCTAAGGGGAATCAGGGATGGCTAAGGGAAATCAGGGATGGCTAAGGGAAATCAGGGATGGCTAAGGGGAATCAGTGATGGCTAAGGGGAATCACGGATGGCTTAGGGGAATCAGGGATGGCTAAGGGGAATCAAAGATGGCTAAGGGGAATCCCCAATTCTCGTATGTACAGTGGCGCCAGCATCCCCACTGCAGCTGCTGTCAAGATGGGCTCAGCCCTGTCGAACATCCGGTCTCAGCGCGAAGCCCTCGCCGACGTTGACGCGGCAAAGATCTCGGCGGACACGGGGCTGTCCCATTCCACTGTCCAACGGCTTCATCGCCGATTTAACCAGCTGTGTCGGCGCGGCAACGAAACCGGCGCTAGTTCGGCATCACTGTCTAGTATCCATCGCGGCGAGGGTAAACTGCTCAGCCGACGCCAGATGATGTCGGATCCGGAGCTGTCGCTCAATCCGCTTGGCGCCAGAATCGTGTGCGCCCTGTATCCGCGCGGCTCCGATGCCATGTCGTTTCCCGAGTTCTGCTCAGCCATAGCCGTGTTCCAGCCGGCGCACACGCCAGCTCAACGCGAGGCCAAGGTGCAGTTTGTCTACAGGATGTTGGACATTGAAGAGAACGAATTCTTGAGTCTGACTGAGCTCAGCTCGCTGCTGCACATGCTGGTTGGCAACAATTTGCCATTGGAGCAGATTCAATCCATCGCTAGCAGAGCCCTGTCCGAAGTGGATCAGGTGAAGGATAATCGCATCTCGTACCAGGAGTTCCGTGCGGCTATGGAGGGTCTGGATATTGAAGAGAAAATGGCTATTCACTTTTGAGTGCTGCGGTCTGTGTGCTTCATATTTGCAAGTCTGAATTGGTTATTGAAACACAGCTGTGTGAATGTCTCACAGCCCCAATGTGCACTCACCCAGACCTCACCACCCCAATGTACACTCATCCAGACCGCACCACCCCAATGTACACTCATCCAGACCGCACCACCCCAATGTACACTCATCCAGACCTCACCACCCCAATGTACACTCATCCAGACCGCACCACCCCAATGTACACTCATCCAGACCGCACCACCCCAATGTACACTCATCCAGACCTCACTAGCCCCACCACCCACCACCCCAATATACACTCATCCAGACCTCACCACCCCAATGTACACTCATCCAGACCTCACTACCCCAATGTACACTCATCCAGACCTCACTAGCCCCACCACCCACCACCCCAATGTACACTCATCCAGACCTCGCCACCCCAATGTACACTCATCCAGACCGCACCACCCCTATGTACACTCATCCAGACCTCACCACCCCAATGTACACTCATCCAGACCGCACCACCCCAATGTACACTCATCCAGACCGCACCACCCCAATGTACACTCATCCAGACCTCACCACCCCAATGTACACTCATCCAGACCGCACCACCCCAATGTACACTCATCCAGACCGCACCACCCCAATGTACACTCATCCAGACCTCACCACCCCAATGTACACTCATCCAGACCTCACCACCCCAATGTACACTCATCCAGACCTCACCACCCCAATGTACACTCATCCAGACCGCACCACCCCAATGTACACTCATCCAGACCTCACCACCCCAATGTACACTCATCCAGACCTCACCACCCCAATGTACACTCATCCAGACCTCACTAGCCCCACCACCCACCACCCCAATATACACTCATCCAGACCTCACCACTCCAATGTACACTCATCCAGACCTCACCACTCCAATGTACACTCATCCAGACCTCACCACTGCAATGTACACTCATCCAGACCTCACCACCCCAATGTACACTCATCCAGACCTTTCATAGTCCAATGTACACTCACCCAGACCTCACCACCCCAACGTAGACCTCACTAGCCTTACCACCCCAATGTACCAGTAGAGTCACCAAGACCCATTTAATAATCCCCCAGATAAAGTTTTTAAAATGTATACTGTAACTAATAAGCAGCTGAAATGGCTCATAAAGTTTTATGACTTTCATTGTTTCCCGTGTCCGCCTGTATTTACTGTCATGACTGAACAAATTTTTTTCGTTTACTTTACAATGTAACTGTGGCCGACTTGATTGCTCAATTTTAGCTTGCAAGACAAGAATCTGTGAATGTTGTGCATCTACTTTTTGACGTGCTGGATACCTGTCTGAATTTGACCATGCTCTTTTGTTTATATTTTTTTAGTTTCACTTGTTCTACCGCGTACTTGTGCCTCTTATTTATTGTGCTGGTAGGTAGTTCAACATCAGCTGCTGTACATGACTAATCATTATATACTTTATTGTGTTATAACCATGCCGACTAGAGGAGCTCTTCTGCTTAACCTAATTTTCATATCAATGACAAAGTGAGTAGTGTCGGCGTTTGTATTTTTACTCCACTTTTTTGTTTTAATCATTTGCTGTAAATAATTCCGTGACAATAGATAGAGTATGGAGTGCTGAATCTCATTCCAGTATTTTCTTCTTTTACCAGAAGCATTAGTATGGCTTAATATTGCTAATCTTTTATTTCAGATTTTTTACAATATATCAATAACATTTTGACTGACTGATATCGTTGATATATCTGCCTTCGTATACATAGCTTTTGTCAATAAACTGGTTTTAAATTAATCTACTAGCTAACTGGATCATGTACGCAAGCTCATACCCCTGGCCAACCCACCACCCCTAAGTGTACGCAAGCTCATACCCCTGGCCAACCCACCACCCCTAAGTGTACACAAACTCATACCCCTGGCCAACCCACCACCCCTAAGTGTACACAAACTCATACCCCTGGCCAACCCACCACCCCAAAGTGTACACAAACTCATACCCCTCGCCAACCCACCACCCCTAAGTGTACAAAAACTCATACCCCTGGCCAACCATAATTACATTTTGGCCAGTATTGACAAATGCTAATTAAGCTACGCCCAATTTCAGCTCACTTTAGTTAGCTTTACTATTTTTTTCTCCACATGTGACTTAATGTTTTTACATTGAATATGTAGATCGCACTGCCTCTTCATGCCTATGAATATTTTTATCTATGCTATTTTGCTAAATTTTCCTGCTGTGACCGCAAAATAACAATATAACTAGATAGCACGTTTCAAACATTTTTAAAAAATGCTATTGCACGCGAAAAAAACTAACGAAAATGTGCCTCACATGTAAATCCCTAATTTTTTTTCAAAAACAAATATTCTACTGTTTGTAAGTAGTTTATGCAGGCAGTATTAAAATTTTATCCACCCGCTCGGACTCATCCGCCCTAAAAGTAACCCTGAGAGTCGCCCTTATCCACCCTGAGAATCGCCAATCATCCACCCTGAGAATCGCCAATATCCACCTTGAGAATCGCCAATATCCACCCTGAGAATCGCCAATTATCCACCCTCAGAATCGCCAATTATCCACCCTCAGAATCGCCAATTATTCACCCTCAGAATCGCCAATTATCCGCCCTGAGAATCGCCAATTATCCGCCCTGAGAGTCGCCAATTATCCACCCTGAGAATCGCCAATTATCCACCCTGAGAGTCGCCAATTATTCACCCTCAGAATCGCCAATTATCCACCCTCAGAATCGCCAATTATTCACCCTCAGAATCGCCAATTATCCGCCCTGAGAATCGCCAATTATCCACCCTGAGAATCGCCAATTATTCACCCTGAGAATCGCCAATTATACACCCTGAGAATCGCCCTTATCCACCCTGAGAATCGCCAATTATCCGCCCTGAGAGTCGCCAATTATCCACCCTGAGAGTCGTCCTTATTCACCCTGAGAATCGCCAATTATCCACCCTGAGAATCGCCAATTATTCACCCTGAGAGTCGCCAATTATTCACCCTGAGAATCGCCAATTATCCACCGTGAGAGTCGCCAATTATCCACCCTGAGAATCGCCAATTATTCACCCTCAGAATCGCCAATTATCCACCCTCAGAATCGCCAATTATTCACCCTCAGAATCGCCAATTATCCGCCCTGAGAATCGCCAATTATCCACCCTGAGAATCGCCAATTATTCACCCTGAGAATCGCCAATTATACACCCTGAGAATCGCCCTTATCCACCCTGAGAATCGCCAATTATCCGCCCTGAGAGTCGCCAATTATCCACCCTGAGAGTCGTCCTTATTCACCCTGAGAATCGCCAATTATCCACCCTGAGAATCGCCAATTATTCACCCTGAGAGTCGCCAATTATTCACCCTGAGAATCGCCAATTATCCACCGTGAGAGTCGCCAATTATCCACCCTGAGAATCGCCAATTATCCACCCTGAGAGTCGCCAATTATTCACCCTGAGAGTCGCCAATTATTCACCCTGAGAATCGCCAATTATCCGCCCTGAGAGTCGCCAATTATCCACCCTGAGAATCGCCAATTATCCACCCTGAGAGTCGCCAATTATTCACCCTCAGAATCGCCAATTATCCACCCTCAGAATCGCCAATTATTCACCCTCAGAATCGCCAATTATCCGCCCTGAGAATCGCCAATTATCCACCCTGAGAATCGCCAATTATTCACCCTGAGAATCGCCAATTATACACCCTGAGAATCGCCCTTATCCACCCTGAGAATCGCCAATTATCCACCCTCAGAATCGCCAATTATCCACCCTGAGAGTCGTCCTTATTCACCCTGAGAATCGCCAATTATCCACCCTGAGAATCGCCAATTATTCACCCTGAGAGTCGCCAATTATTCACCCTGAGAATCGCCAATTATCCACCGTGAGAGTCGCCAATTATCCACCCTGAGAATCGCCAATTATTCACCCTGAGAATCGCCAATTATCCACCCTGAGAGTCGCCAATTATTCACCCTGAGAATCGCCAATTATCCACCCTGAGAATCGCCAATTATTCACCCTGAGAGTCGCCAATTATTCTCCCTGAGAATCGCCAATTATTCACCCTGAGAGTCGCCAATTATTCACCCTGAGAATCGCCAATTATTCACCCTGAGAATCGCCAATTATCCACCCTGAGAATCGCCAATTATCCACCCTGAGAATCGCCAATTATACACCCTGAGAATCGCCAATTATCCACCCTGAGAATCGCCAATTATTCACCCTGAGAATCGCCAATTATCCACCCTGAGAATCGCCAATTATCCACCCTGAGAATCGCCAATTATCCACCCTGAGAATCGCCAATTATCCGCCCTGAGAATCGCCAATTATCCGCCCTGAGAATCGCCAATTATCCGCCCTGAGAATCGCCAATTATTCACCCTGAGAATCGCCAATTATCCACCCTGAGAATCGCCAATTATCCACCCTGAGAATCGCCAATTATTCACCCTGAGAATCGCCAATTATCCACCCTGAGAATCGCCAATTATCCGCCCTGAGAATCGCCAATTATCCGCCCTGAGAATCGCCAATTATCCGCCCTGAGAATCGCCAATTATCCGCCCTGAGAATCGCCAATTATCCGCCCTGAGAATCGCCAGTTATCCATCCTGAGAATCGCCAATTATCCATCCTGAGAATCGCCAATTATCCATCCTGAGAATCGCCAGTTATCCATCCTGAGAATCGCCAATTATCCATCCTGAGAATCGCCAATTATCCACCCTGAGAATCGCCAATTATCCGCCCTGAGAATCGCCAATTATTCACCCTGAGAATCGCCAATTATCCACCCTGAGAATCGCCAGTTATCCACCCTGAGAATCGCCAATTACCCGCCCTGAGAATCGCCCTTATCCACCCTGAGAATCGCCAATTATCCACCCTGAGAATCGCCAGTTATCCACCCTGAGAGTCGCCAATTATCCACCCTGAGAATCGCCAATTATCCACCGTGAGAGTCGCCAATTATCCACCCTGAGAATCGCCAATTATCCACCCTGAGAATCGCCAATTATCCACCCTGAGAATCGCCAATTATCCACCCTGAGAATCGCCAGTTATCCACCCTGAGAATCGCCAATTACCCGCCCTGAGAATCGCCCTTATCCACCCTGAGAATCGCCAATTATCCACCCTGAGAATCGCCAGTTATCCACCCTGAGAGTCGCCAATTATCCACCCTGAGAATCGCCAATTATCCACCGTGAGAGTCGCCAATTATCCACCCTGAGAATCGCCAATTATCCACCCTGAGAATCGCCAGTTATCCACCCTGAGAATCGCCAATTACCCGCCCTGAGAATCGCCCTTATCCACCCTGAGAATCGCCAATTATCCACCCTGAGAATCGCCAGTTATCCACCCTGAGAGTCGCCAATTATCCACCCTGAGAATCGCCAATTATCCACCGTGAGAGTCGCCAATTATCCACCCTGAGAATCGCCAGTTATCCACCCTGAGAATCGCCAATTATCCGCCCTGAGAATCGCCAATTATCCACCGTGAGAGTCGCCAATTATCCACCCTGAGAATCGCCAGTTATCCACCCTGAGAATCGCCAATTATCCGCCCTGAGAATCGCCAATTATCCGCCCTGAGAATCGCCAATTACCCGCCCTGAGAATCGCCCTCCAATAACTGTCTCTCTGACCGCGGGAGCTGCAGTTATTGAATAAAATGCACGCAGCGAAGTGAACTCGGCCGTCTCTAACTGATTGATTAAACTGGAGTCGGCCTACTGAGCAGTGCCGCTGTCTGGCAGGGCCCGGCAATACCCGCGGGAGGTCGAATTTGTGCGTCTCAAAGTCTGGCCCGCTGTCTCGATCTTTCTATATCTCTATTGCCAGCTAGCTGAGATCATCTCAAGACTCCAGCCACGTGCGCCTCCCCCCCCCTCTGTCGCATAATCAGTCCACTCTTGGGATTTTAAAATCCGACGCAGCAGAATAATAAGATCAACTTTCAATATCCCAAGAGACTGAGACTGTTCCTTCGTACTTATAGTGTGAATTTAGAATTGAATTTGGATAATAATTGAGCAAGATCTGGCTTCGATTTCTTCTGGTTTTGTTGACTAAGAAGTGGCTCTGCGAAATTGAAATGGGATTTAACTGTCTTAAAATTCTCAATCCAATGAAAATCTGATTTCTTTGGACATTCTCGCACAGTCCCCAGACATCTACTCCTTAATCCTCAGTCCCCAGACATCTGACTCCTTAATCCTCACAGTCCCCAGACATCTGAATCCCTAATCCTCACAGTCCCCTGACATCTGACTCCCTAATCCTCACAGTCCCCAGACATCTGACTCCCTAATCCTCACAGTCCCCTGACATCTGACTCCCTAATCCTCACAGTCCCCAGACATCTGACTCCTTAATCCTCACAATCCCCAGACATCTGACTCCCTAATCCTCACAGTCCCCAGACATCTGACTCCCTAATCCTCACAGTCCCCTGGCATCTGACTCCCTAATCCTCACAGTCCCCAGACATCTGATTCCCTAATCCTCACAGTCCCCAGACATCTGACTCCCTAATCCTCACAGTCCCCAGACATCCGACTCCCTAATCCTCACAGTCCCCAGACATCTGATTCCTTAATCCTCACAGTCCCCAGAGATCTGATTCCTAATTAATCCTCACAGTCCTCAGACATCTGATTCCTTAATCCTCACAGTCCCCAGACATCTGACTCCCTAATCCTCACAGTCCCCAGACATCTGACTCCCTAATCCTCACAGTCCCCAGACATCTGACTCCCTAATCCTCACAGTCCCCAGAAATCTGACTCCCTAATCCTCACAGTCCCCAGACATCCGACTCCCTAATCCTCACAGTCCCCAGACATCTGACTCCCTAATCCTTACAGTCCCCTGGCATCTGACTCCCTAATCCTCACAGTCCCCAGACATCTGATTCCCTAATCCTCACAGTCCCCAGACATCTGATTCCTAATTAATTCTCACAGTCCTCAGACATCTGATTCCTCAATCCTCACAGTCCCCAGACATCTGACTCCCTAATCCTCACAGTCCCCAGACATCTGACTCCCTAATCCTCACAGTCCCCAGACATCTGACTCCCTAATCCTCACAGTCCCCAGACATCCGACTCCCTAATCCTCACAGTCCCCAGACATCTGATTCCCTAATCCTCACAGTCCCCAGACATCTGACTCCTTAATCCTCACAATCCCCAGACATCTGACTCCCTAATCCTCACAGTCCCCAGACATCTGACTCCCTAATCCTCACAGTCCCCTGGCATCTGACTCCCTAATCCTCACAGTCCCCAGACATCTGATTCCCTAATCCTCACAGTCCCCAGACATCTGACTCCCTAATCCTCACAGTCCCCAGACATCTGACTCCCTAATCCTCACAGTCCCCAGACATCCGACTCCCTAATCCTCACAGTCCCCTGACATCTGATTCCTTAATCCTCACAGTCCCCAGACATCTGACTCCCTAATCCTCACAGTCCCCAGACATCTGACTCCCTAATCCTCACAGTCCCCAGACATCTGACTCCCTAATCCTCACAGTCCCCAGACATCCGACTCCCTAATCCTCACAGTCCCCAGACATCTGATTCCCTAATCCTCACAGTCCCCAGACATCTGACTCCTTAATCCTCACAATCCCCAGACATCCGACTCCCTAATCCTCACAGTCCCCAGACATCTGACTCCCTAATCCTTACAGTCCCCTGGCATCTGACTCCCTAATCCTCACAGTCCCCAGACATCTGATTCCCTAATCCTCACAGTCCCCAGACATCTGACTCCCTAATCCTCACAGTCCCCAGACATCTGACTCCCTAATCCTCACAGTCCCCAGACATCCGACTCCCTAATCCTCACAGTCCCCAGACATCCGACTCCCTAATCCTCACAGTCCTCAGACATCTGATTCCTTAATCCTCACAGTCCCCAGACATCTGATTCCTAATTAATCCTCACAGTCCCCAGACATCTGATTCCTAATTAATCCTCACAGTCCCCAGACATCTGATTCCTCAATCCTCACAGTCCCCAGACATCTGATTCCTCAATCCTCACAGTCCCCAGACATCTGATTCCTCAATCCTCACAGTCCCCAGACATCTGACTCCTTAATCCTCACAGTCCTCAGACATCTGACTCCTTAATCCTCACAGTCCCCAGACATCTGATTACTTAATCCTCAAGACTCTTCAAACCTGAAATTGTTTCCTTCATAATCCCCGTGTATCAATCTGAGTGCATTGTAAGGGATAATACAAATGCAGACCATTCTACAGTTACATTTGAGATCTCACAATATGCAACGGTCTTATCAGCTGCGCTTTCTGTCCACGGTTAGAAATTTATTGGTAATTAATGCAGAACTTTAAAATAAAGTGGAAATTTAGTGGTCACACTCAGTTGTAAGCAAATGAAACAGGGGAGAATAGCTAAAAGTATTTGCTAATTCTAGGCAATTGGCATAACAAAAATCAATTTGAACACAAAAATCTAGGAGTCGAGTCAAATTCTAACAGTGGATTACAGTTGCTGCTGTGAGCTTGAAGCAGAGAATTTTACTGGTGGAAGATTTGTCAAAGATTGGGATTTTAATCTGTGCGCAATCAAATATTAATTACCTGTAGCTAGTAATGTACATTCGATACGGAATTACTGTACACAATGAATGTAAATGTAACTGCTTATAGAATGGAAGCAAACGTTTGCTGGATAAAAATGAGTGTACGTACATTAAACTGTACTAGCTACTGTACCTACATGAGCAACGATTTATCTACGCAAAAAAGCAGAATGTCTGCAAACTTAATTCTGCGGAACCAATCAAAGCTGGAACTGAAATTAAAGTACAAAAGTACAGAAACTGACAGTTGTTTATAAAGTTAAAATTGTTCCAAATCGAACTTGATGAACTGATTAGGATTTTTGACCATAGACAATTCAGCTTCTATGGTTTAAACCCACTAACCTGACTCCGACAACCCCAGCGCTGAGGCGCTGTCTGAGCTCCACTGTTGGACTCAGAAGAACTGCTCCCTGCTCTGCAGGCAGTGCCGCTCTGGAATAGCCGGCAGGAACTGCAGCCCGTTCCCGGCGGTCCCCGAAGCCGTGGCCGGGAAGCTGACCGACTTTGGCAGCGTCGTCGTGCGGCGACTGCTGGACTCCAGCCTGCCGTCCTCATCTCCTGCCTCGCGCTCATCCGCAAGGGTGTCGCAGGATCCGACGCTGGCCGCGGGCCCTCCAGTCAGTGCCGTGTTGAGGGTGTCGCTGGACTCCCAGCCAGCCCCGCCGCCGGGGTTGCCGCCGCCCAGGCAGAGCGACGACGATGTTGTCGACATGCACGGCCGACGTCGGCCACCGATGGAGCGCTGCTGCTGGGCGCAGCGCATGGACTCGAGCCGCTTGCTCAGGTGCAGATTCTCCGTCTTGAGCTGCTGGAACATGTCCACCAGGCGGTCGAACTCCTCCTGGCGAGCGAGTGTGAAGTTCGTGAGGGGGTGACAACCTATTGTTTGTTGAAAAACTAAAATTTAAGCTACCCGCTTGTATTACAAAGCTACTTAACAACAGTAGTATATAGCTAAGCCATTAACCCGTACTGTATAATAAAACAAAATAGTAATGCTATTCTGGCACCAAGCAGAAACAGCATCGGGAAGCAGACAAAAAGAAGAACACAGCGGCCCATTGTCACCCAACCTTGCCCACCTCGTATGCTGGGGCAAGGACAAATGGTCTAGCTAGCTACTATAGGGAAAACGATAGCTGTCTCAGCTTTTTTAGCATGGAGATTGGCAAATGTACTTTTAAATGCTTCTCTCTTTTCTATTAAGAGACGCCCGGCTGCGGAAAGCGAAACAACAGCTTATTCAAGGACCTCTGCATTGTTCAGGCCGATTCTTTTTTGCTTTAGACAGAGGCTGGATGGCTATTGTGGAATCTTTTAGCTGAATTGATGCTCTCCATTGCGCCCCCGCAGCAGTAGCTTTTTCCTGCTGTCATCCGCTCTTTCATCCACCCCCTCTTCTGTCTCTTCATCCGCTCCCTCCTCTGTTTCTTCATCCGCTCCCTCCTCGGTCTCTTCATCCGCTCCCTCCTCTGTCTCTTCATCCACTCCCTCCTCTGTCTCTTCATCCGCTCTGTCCCCCTCATTTCTTGATCCGCTCTCTCCCTCATTTCTCGATCCGCTCCCTCACTCATTTCTTGATCCGCTCCCTCCCTCATTTCTTGATCCGCTCCCTCCCTCATTTCTTGATCCGCTCCCTCACTCATTTCTTGATCCGCTCTCTCCCTCATTTCTCGATCCGCTCTCTCCCTCATTTCTTGATCCGCTCCCTTCCTCATTTCTTGATCCGCTCTCTCCCTCATTTCTTGATCCGCTCCCTCCCTCATTTCTTGATCCGCTCTCTCACTCATTTCTTGATCCGCTCTCTCACTCATTTCTTGATCCGCTCCCTCACTCATTTCTTGATCCGCTCTTTCCCTCATTTCTTGATCCGTTCCCTCCCTTATTTCTTGATCCGCTCTTTCCCTCATTTCTTGATCCGCTCTTTCCCTCATTTCTTGATCCGCTCCCTCCCTCATTTCTTGATCCGCTCTCTCACTCATTTCTTGATCCGCTCTCTCACTCATTTCTTGATCCGCTCTCTCCCTCATTTCTCGATCCGCTCTCTCCCTCATTTCTTGATTCGCTCTTTCCCTCATTTCTCGATCCGCTCTCTCCCTCATTTCTCGATCCGCTCTCTCCCTCATTTCTTGATCCGCTCACTCACTCATTTCTCGATCCGCTCCCTCACTCATTTCTTGATCCGCTCCCTCCCTCATTTCTTGATCCGCTCTTTCCCTCATTTCTTGATCCGCTCTCTCCCTCATTTCTCGATCCGCTCTCTCCCTCATTTCTTGATTCGCTCCCTCACTCATTTCTTGATCCGCTCTTTCCCTCATTTTTTGATCCGCTCTCTCACTCATTTCTTGATCCGCTCTTTCCCTCATTTCTTGATCCGCTCTCTCCCTCATTTCTTGATCCGCTCCCTCCCTCATTTCTTGATCCGCTCTTTCCCTCATTTCTTGATCCGCTCCCTCCCTCATTTCTTGATCCGCTCCCTCCCTCATTTCTTGAACCGTTTACTCATTCATTTCTTGATCGACTCTCTCCCTCATTCCTTATCTGCTCCCTCCCTCATATCTTGATCCGCTCTCTTTGTCATTTCTTGATCCGCTCCCTCCTTCGCACTTAGCCAGCTCACCTCGGTGTATCCCTTGAAGACTTCAACCGCAGCTCTCGCCTCGCTGCTCGTCTCCTGAGCCGCTAGCGAACTGCCTGCCTCGGCTTCTCCCAGGTGCTGCTGCTGTTGCTGCAGCTCCCGCTGGTGCTGGCGCTGGTGCTCGTGAAACGGCGACAGAATTAGCTGGCCGCAGGGCACGCACTTCATGCTGACAACCCGGCCGCTGTTGCTCAGGCACACGTCCACTCGGTGGGTGGCCGAGCCACCAGTGATGTCGGATACCGGGATGCTGATCTCCTCATAGCCGCTGCGGATCTGCAGCAGCTGGCAAAGGATTTAGGGATAGGGCGTCAAGCGATCAGGTGCTGAGGTTGGCAGGTGTTGATTCTAATTGCACCTGAGGATAACAGTTGATTCTAATTGCACCTGGGGATAACAGTTGATTCTAATTGCACCTGAGGATAACAGTTGATTCTAATTGCACCTGGGGATAACAGTTGATTCTAATTGCACCTGAGGATAACAGTTGATTCTAATTGCACCTGAGGATAACAGTTGATTCTAATTGCACCTGAAGATAACAGTTGATTCTAATTGCACCTGAGGATAACAGTTGATTCTAATTGCACCTGAGGATAACAGTTGATTCTAATTGCACCTGAGGATAACAGTTGATTCTAATTGCACCTGAGGATAACAGTTGATTCTAATTGCACCTGAGGATAACAGTTGATTCATCTCAGTAGGCGCATGGGTTAAGGTGAAATTTGATTTCGGCCCAACAGATCAGCAGATTCCAGGTGCTGAATTTTCTAAGGGGTAAATATATATCCTCGGTAATAAATCCTCATGAAAAAATATCAGAAAGAATAGCCGATTAATCATAGTATATATGAGCAAATCAATCTATCAGAAGCACTTTCCCTTCAGCCCCCGCCCACCCTCCCGACCAGCAATTGTTCAAGGCGACGGCTACAATTCCTTCTGCTTCCATAGTTTCGAATGCCCCAGCCTCTCACGATCGATCTATTCTCCATTTGAGCACGATGGGGCAGAATAGAAGATGGAGCAGCAGCTGCTGGGAGGCGGTGAGGCGTGCAAGAAATCTGCGGTGGGGGTAGCGAGGGTTGGGAAGGGATGGCAGCTCACATTGAGCCTGGATATTGGCTCAGGTGGTTCAGGCGGGGTCGCTGAAGGATTAAATAAGCATATTTATCATTCCAGCTGCACTTGGGTGGCTTTTATCCCCATCTCTCCCTCTCACTCCCCATCTCTCCCTCTCCCTCCCCATCTCTCCCTCTCCCTCCCCATCTCTCCCTCTCCCTCCCCATCTCTCCCTCTCACTCCCCATCTCTCCCTCCCCATCTCTCCCTCTCACTCCCCATCTCTCCCTCTCACTCCCCATCTCTCCCTCTCACTCCCCATCTCTCCCTCTCACTCCCCATCTCTCCCTCTCACTCCCCATCTCTCCCTCTCACTCCCCATCTCTCCCTCTCACTCCCCATCTCTCCCTCTCACTTCCCATCTCTCCCTCTCACTTCCCATCTCTCCCTCTCACTTCCCATCTCTCCCTCTCACTTCCCATCTCTCCCTCTCACTTCCCATCTCTCCCTCTCACTTCCCATCTCTCCCTCTCACTTCCCATCTCTCCCTCTCACTTCCCATCTCTCCCTCTCACTCCCCATCTCTCCCTCTCCCTCCCCATCTCTCCCTCTCACTTCCCATCTCTCCCTCTCACTTCCCATCTCTCCCTCTCACTTCCCATCTCTCCCTCTCACTTCCCATCTCTCCCTCTCACTTCCTATCTCTCCCTCTCACTTCCCATCTCTCCCTCTCACTTCCCATCTCTCCCTCTCACTTCCCATCTCTCCCTCTCACTCCCCATCTCTCCCTCTCCCTCCCCATCTCTCCCTCTCACATCCCCATCTCTCCCAATCTTTCTTACTCTCACTCCCGATCTCTCCCTCTCACTTCCCATCTTTCTTACTCTCACTCTCCATCTCAACCCTTATCTCCCTCCCATTATCGCCCTCTTCTCTCCCTGCCAGTCCCCCTATCTACCCCTAATTTTCTTTGAAGCCGAGAGCAGAGATTGCGCTATTGCCGAAATGCCAATATCTAGCGATACAAGATCACTATGAACCCTCTGCGTTCGGCCCACCGATGTAGGGAAAAGGAACTGTAGTAGCCAGCAGGGAAGTGCCTCTCCCTGCGGGCTGCCTAACTTGCTACATGGGTTTTCACCCTCTCGCACAAGGCGGTCCCCGTTGTGAGAATTTTCAGTGCAAAGGATACATGGGATAGGCAGTCTGTGGGCTAATTACCATGGGATCCGACTGTTTGGCTTTGCAAAACCCGCAATGCGTTGTAAAGAACACGGATAAGGTCTTAACTCTGTGGGTAGGTTCATTAGCGATGCTTGATTGACAATGTTGAGGAGAATAGATAAAACGAAAGCTGTTGTTATTAACTGTTGTGTTCGAACGGGAGGGAATGGGGAGAAAGAGAGAAATGGAAAGAGACGTTTATTTGTCTCATGGGCGAGACTTGGATTGCGGTACAACAAAGGTAGATACGATTCCTTTTTTAGTACGATATGGATTTCCAAAAATCCTCACTTGCTGCAACACGAAGACGAGCTGTACGGAAGTCACGACTGTCATGGTGAACAAAAATGCCGCCAATTTGGCATAAAAATCTGGCAGCTCCGACTCATGAATCATCAGTCTGGAATCAATATTGTAATTAAGTTAATTACATGTACTCGCGAGTTTTCCACATCTAATAGCTAAAATCGCATCACCCCATTATACACCCACCACCCCATTCCTCACCCACCAACCCATTCCTCACCCACCACCCAATTCCTCACCCACCACCTCATTCTCCACCCACCACCCCATTCCTCACCCACCAACCTATTCCTCAACCACCACCCCATTCTCCACCCACCACCCCATTCCTCACCCACCAACCTATTCCTCAACCACCACCCCATTCCTCAACCACCACCCCATTCTCCACCCACCACCCCCATTCTCCACCCACCACCCCATTCCTCACCCGCCACCCCATTCCTCACGCACCACCCCATTCCTCAACCACCACCCCATTCCTCACGCACCACCCCATTCCTCACCCACCACCCCATTCTCCACCCACCACCCCATTCCTCAGCCGCCACCCAATTCCTCACCCACCACCTCATTCTCCACCCACCACCCCATTCCTCACCCGCCACCTCATTCCTCACTCACAGCACGGCGTACAGCACAGGCCAGCCCAGTGCAAAATTGTACAGACAAACTGCCGACTTTAATGAATTATTGTAACAGTCTGGCGCGACTCGCGCACTGTAGGCCTGCCTCAGCGACCAAAGAACGATGAGAAGGTGCTCTGAAATTTATCGTCACTTTTTATAATTTAGGAGTGATCTCACACTGATGCAACAGTGACATAAGTTGAAACAGGTCCAACCAGCCACTTACCGGCACTCAAGCAGCCGTCAATGCTTATCTGAAAACACCGCCCTTGACCGTTCGAGTCCGCCACAAACCAGGTCAGGTGACCCGTCAGAGACACCGTCGTGACTCCTGCCAAAGCTGCTATCCATAAAGCTACAAGGCAGCTGAGCCGCTTCATCACTTGGGCGTCACTTACATGAGTGCGCCTGAGGCGACCGAAGTCCATGATGACCGCCACGCTGAGGGTTGGAAGCCATGGCAGGCCAATCGGTCACAATCATAGTTTGATTTATGATCCCAGCATCCTGATTCCCTGTTAAAGTGCCTGTATTTATCTGAACACCTGCACTTACGATGTATAACACTCCTCACCCCCGCACCCACCCCACTCCTTACTTCCGCACCCACCCCACTCCTCATTCACTTCCGCACCCACCCATCACTCCTCACTCCCGCACCCACCCCACTCCTTACTTCCGCACCCACCCCACTCCTCATTCACTTCCGCACCCACCCCACTCCTCATTCACTTCCGCACCCACCCCACTCCTCATTCACTTCCGCACCCACCCCACTCCTCATTCACTTCCGCACCCAACCAACTCCTCACTCTTACACCCACCCCACTCCTTACCGCACCCACCCCGCTCCTCAATTTCGCACCAACCCACTCCTCAATCCCGCACCCACCCCACCCCTCACTCCCGCACCCACTCCAACCCTCACTCTCGCACCCACCCAATCCAGAGCTGCTCACCGCCAGCAATGCAGTCCAATATCGGAGTAGACCAACAGGCTGCCCAGGTGAAAGAGCCAATTAGAAAGGTGACAGCCGGCGCTGCCCTCCATCCACACGCTGGTCAAGTGCTGTATTGGATTTGAGGGATTGGATTGGAGTGATCTCTGAGCACGAACTCATCGCAGTTTAAAATGGAAACCATTAATTAATTGCGTCTTACCGAGACGTTCTGACAGCAGGTGCCCAGCAACACCTGATTGACTACTAGCTGCCCAACAGACTTGACAGCCTGAATGAGGTGGACGAGAAAAATAGTTTTGTTACGTACGAAGTAGATTCTGTTTGAATCTAAGTGTAAATATTCGTAAACTCGTAAACTCGTAAACTCGTAAACTCGTAAACTCGTAAACTCGTAAACTCGTAAACTCGTAAACTCGTAAAATACTCGTAAACACGCTGCCTCTTTATCACGCCTCTCAACCACCCCACTCCTCACTGGCAACGGCAACGGCAACCACCCCACTCCTCACTGGCAACCACCCACTCCTCACTGGCAACAGCAACCACCCCACTCCTCACTGGCAACAGCAACCACCCCACTCCTCACTGGCAACCACCCCACTCCTCACTGGCAACCACCCCACTCCTCACTGGCAACAGCAACCACCCCACTCCTCACTGGCAACAGCAACCACCCCACTCCTCACTGGCAACAGCAACCACCCCACTCCTCACTGGCAACCACCCCACTCCTCACTGGCAACAGCAACCACCCCACTCCTCACTGGCAACCACCCCACTCCTCACTGGCAACAGCAACCACCCAACTCCTCACTGGCAACCACCCCACTCCTCACTGGCAACCACCCCACTCCTCACTGGCAACCACCCCACTCCTCACTGGCAACCACCCACTCCTCACTGGCAACCACCCACTCCTCACTGACAACCACCCCACTCCTCACTGGCAACCACCCCACTCCTCACTGGCAACCACCCCACTCCTCACTGGCAACCACCCCACTCCTCACTGACAACCACTCCACTCCTCACTGACAACCACCCCACTCCTCACTGACAACCACCCCACTCCTCACTGGCAACCACCCCACTCCTCACTGGCGACCACCCCACTCCTCACTGACAACCACTCCACTCCTCACTGACAACCACTCCACTCCTCACTGACAACCACCCCTCTCCTCACTGGCAATATTCTCAATTACAGTACAACTGATGAGAAAAATAGTGACAAAAAAGTCCAAATAGACGAGATCCAATACCCAGAGAATGAATGAACCGAAGAAAAAGTTTTTCAAGTTCTCATAATTCATAACGCAGAGCTGAGAGCCGAGGCAAACGAGCTCGGGGAATATTCGCCATTTTCAGCGACTCGAGCAGAGGCAGTTCAGTAGGAGAGTCTATTTCTGGATGCAAATTGTCTGAATTTATGAGCAGTCATCCAGGCCACCTCTCCATCTCTGTCTGACTCCTGCGGTTTTGGCTTCAGGGGAAATTTCCCCTGAAACTTTCGGGAAATAAAAGCGAGGAAGTCGGCCCGGATCTCTGACACGGCAACCAGGGGGGGAGGCTGAGTTGGATGGGGCTTTGACTAGCGAGCCATAAATAAATCATTGAGACTCGTCGCGCGCCTATCGGACTGTTTCCAACTTCTTCTCCTGGTAGAAAATTGATGAAGATGATGAACAAAGCCCATCAACTGAGAACTGCTAGCAGGAAATGTTGGAGAGGAAGCTGCGTGCCGATGCACGAGCTTCCTGCAGCTAAGGCTCTCGATAATTATTAATTAATGCTGTACTAAGCTTTCAAGCAGCAAAAACAAGTCTACCTGCATGCAATGCCCGAGATTTGGTATCTACATATATCTAAGGGTATCTACAAAGGGTATCTACAGGTCCTAGATCGGGTATCTACATAAGATCTCCCTACATAGATCGGGTATCTAGATATAAATAAGGGAATCTACAAAAGGTATCTACAGGTCCTAGATCGGGTATTTGCATAAGGTCCAAGATCGTGTATCTACATAAGGTCCTAGATCGGGTATCTACATAAGGTCCTAAATCGGGTATTTACATATATTTAAGGGTATCTACAAAGGGTATCTACAGGTCCAAGATCGGGTATCTACATAAGATCTTAGATCCGCAAACGAAGTCACGACTTCAAAAATCAGACATCAGACTTCCGTAGTAAACTGGCACAGAAGCTCCAGATATCCCTCATTAAAGTTTCGGAGTTTAGAAGACAACCAACAACGTTAAAACCAATACTTCAAGCCAGACAGCCCAGTCCTTGGAACTACTTGGCTATTCAAACCAGAAAAGGCACTGCTTGAGTAGGCAAAGCAGGCACTAAACCAATATATCAAGTCAGCAATCCGCTCAGCCCAATTTTCTTGTCAAAGCCTGTGCTCCTTGTTCGTTTCACTTGGCCGAGTGAAAAAAAACCTTTGGAGGGGTAGAGTGAGCAGCTCCCTCGTAATCGGCATTAATTAATCGCCGACAGAGGGGAACACAGCAACAAGTGGTGGAGTAGAGAGGCCGCTAATCCTTGCGCTAAAGTGAGAAGACAGAAGTTGAGTCTCTCACTAACTCTTCCAGTAGTACGGTCTTCACTCCGGCTCATTTAACAGCCCGATCTCGCATATTAAAAGGTGAGGCCCATTGATAGGGTCTACATGTACAGTCAGAAAAAATGTACGGAATTACCTCGGCAGAATTGATTTAGTTCAGGTTGGTTCGCATTTTCTGTTGCTAAAGTACTACTTTTCTTTCATGTTCTCTTCCCTTACATTCCCATCTCTCTCTCTCTCTACATTCCCCATCTCCCTACATTCCCCATCTCCCTACATTCCCCATCTCTCCCTAGATTCCCCATCTCTCCCTACATTCCCCATCTCTCCCTACATTCTCCATCTCCCTACATTCCCCATCTCCCTACATTCCCCATCTCTCCCTAGATTCCCCATCTCTCCCTACATTCCCCATCTCTCCCTACATTCTCCATCTCCCTACATTCCCCATCTCTCCCTACATTCCCCATCTCTCTCTACATTCCCCATCCCTCTCTACATCCCCATCTCTCTCTCCCTACATTCCCCATCTCTCCCTACATTCCCCATCTCTCCCTACATTCTCCATCTCCCTACATTCCCCATCTCTCCCTACATTCCCCATCTCTCTCTACATTCCCCATCCCTCTCTACATCCCCATCTCTCTCTCCCTACATTCCCCATCTCTCCCTACATTCCCCATCTCTCCCTACATTCCCCATCTCTCCCTACATTCCCCATCTCTCCCTACATTCCCCATCTCTCTTCCTACATTCCCCTTCTCTCTTCCTACATTCCCCTTCTCTCCCTACATTTCCATCTCTCCCTACATTCCCCATCTCTCTCCCTACATTCCCAATCTCCCTACATTCCCTATCTCTTCCACTTGTTTGATTCCAGCCATCGAGTCTCTCAATCCCCCTGCTGAATGCCCTCAGCTCGAACTCCACTATTAGCAAGGCGGAGCAAGAGAAGCTGGTATTTACGCTGGGATATGAGCGCGAAGCGGTTTCATCTCTAGCGTAGGGTTCAGCCCGGGGTTGAAGAAATGGCTCTATAAGATCGTAAGCGGACAAATTGGCTGAGAAGCCGCACTAACCAGCACAGCAAAAGATGATCTCTTCAAGCAAGCCTATTACTGACCATTATTGACACCCTTTTTCATACTGCAATGCTCTCCATGCATGGTATAATTAGTAAGCTTTGACAGGCCAAGCGAAACCAAGTATGCGGGGTTAATCTCAAAACACCCTCTTCTGCCCGTCTCAGTTTCCTTGGAAAAAACTGAGGACTGTTTTTCTCTCCCTCCTCTTTCTCTCCCCTTCCCACTGTCTCCCTCTCCCTGTCTACTTCACAGTCGCTTTTCCTCTCCCCTCTACCACTTCATTTTCTTGTCTCTGTATTTGCCAGCATAACTACGTATTATGATCTGCCATATATTCTTTACCCCTGTCAGCATATTTTCTTTTATCAGAAAGGATGGCAAGAAAGTATTCTAAGAGGGAGAGACTGGAGCGCGGCAGGGGATTTAGGATCGCAGAAGGAGGGAGTCAGTCGTGATAAAATGTACGCCTTTATACACACTCTGGTCCCGCAGGCCTTGCTCCTCCACTTTCAAGCCTGCAGCTTTACTCATCCAGCCCATCGGCTCAACTTTGCCCCAGCATCCGTCCCGCATCATCTTTGGAACTCGTCGCCATTTTCTCTCCTCCCTCCCTGTCTTCTGCGGTTGGCATTGCGCGTTTGAGTTTGAGTCCGATAACATGAAAAAATATGCTTCAGACTCCCCAAGCCTGTTTAGCACGGCCGTCTGTCTCTGTCTTTTATCTTTTTTCGTATCTCGCCCCATTCCCAGACTCTGTCTCTCTCTTCATCGGGCCTTGCATGAAACGAGGTAATTTGAGCTCGCTTTCACACTCAGATTCTCCGCCTCATCCTCAGAGGCTTTTTTATCCCTCTCTCACCCACGCACGGCTTTTCATCATTGACCACGCCGGGCTGAGATTCCGTGCTCAACACGCCGACAGGAATAGATAGAACTTTTTAAATGATTGAGATATTCGATTTGAAACAGCGTGTGGATAGATTACAATGACAGATTGTTAAAAAAAGATGGGAACTGGTCTCTCAATAAGTGCTCAATGGTAACTGGTCTCTCAATAAGTGCTCAATGGTAACTGGTCTCTCAATGAGTGCTCAATGGTAACTGGTCTTCTGAAATTCTCACTGGGATAAGTACGAGCTACGTTCTAATTTTTAATAGGTTAGACAGATATTGCACAGTTTACTCCCCCAAAGGGGCCGTCCGAAATGGCTAGTCCACTATACTAAAAATTAAGAAATTAATTAGCTAATTCAGCCACGTGCCAAAAGCACAAAACTACCAATCAGCTTGTTTTAAGCTGGTGGTAAATTCCACAACCAGCAGCAGCAATCCAGAAGATTCCGCAAGGCGCGTGCTGAACAGTCGATGTGGAAAATTTGTGCACACATATCTCTCAGCTACTTCATCAAAGGGTCTGGGATGGGTTAGGGTTAGTTCGGCACGAATTTAATCAGGCTAATCAACTCAGACTCAATATCTGACCCCCTCACCTCAAACCAGATGGCGGTGCCGCAGAAATCACGCTTTTCCTAGGAGAAGATCCCCACGGACAGGCGCGTGAGGATGGAAAGAAATATGATGAGAGCAGAGCCAAGGAGACTCAGGGCCAGAACTTGGGGTAGCAACTCTTCCCCAAACCACCTATTTTTCAGACGACTATAGGCTGACTAGCGCTTTTCAACTCACACGGAAAATGAGTTGGAAATGATTTTTTTTATTTTTAGTCAAACTGAAAAACTGCAGCCACAAATAGTTGTCTGGCAATGGGAAAGAGTTGCTACCCGAGGTTCTGGCTCTGGACCTCCTTGGCAAAAGACACGCATCCGCGTCAGAATATGTATCGGGCCGGGGTTGCCTAATTAGTAACCAGGCCAGGAAGACAGGGGGAGCAGTGGGGCATTAGAGACACGACTCGGAAGTGTTTTGTCACGCTGAAATGGCCAACTCATCCGGGAAGCATAGGGTCGAAGCTGAGGCCAAAATGTAAGTACGCAGTACACACTAGCACGGCATTAATTAAATCAATTCATCACTGCGCAGGCTTCCCACCATCGTCGCAGTCATTTTCTTTGACGTTGCTTCTGTCTTCGGCGTAGCTTTTTTGCCAGAATTTTCTACAAAAATCATGTTTCGTCATTAATGACGACGAAAATGACTATAAAATGATCTCTAACTTCTAATAAGTATAGAGCCTCATAAATTAAACCCAAAATTCACGACTGAAAACCAAACCAGAACCTCCAATCTATAGAATTGAAGACAATTGTTGACGTTTCAAAATCGAGCTCGATCCCAATTTCTAAGAACCACTAAGAATCTTCCGTCAAAAAAGATGCTGCACGCAATTGAAACTTTGCAGCAGATACAGCGTGGGTTTGGAACCCATGCCCTGTATTGATAGGATTGATCTCATTGCCTTTGGTGCGGAATGGTCCGAGTGATGGACTGCTCACTGCCACTCAGCCTCTCTTCCCGACCTGCAGCAGTGCCGTGCACTCGAGCCACATTGAGCCACTCCAACTAGTTATAGAAAATCTTTTGCGAAACTCGTCCTTCTTCTTCCGCAAGCAGAAATCAATGCAAAAGCTGTTAACCGTGGGAACTGTCCACCTATATCCTGAGCTGCTCAACAACCTCCCAAAAAAATTGAGTTCCTATCCCATTTCGCCGTTTTCCCCGATCCCCAAGAGAATTGCATCCCAATTCCCGCTGCCCGATCTGTCCGGAGACTCGCCTTCAAGAAGCAGCCTCGAATTCAGGGGAATGATGTTTTCTCGCAGTTTGAAAGTGAGATCTCTTTGTTCTCTGATCCCCGTTCTTGAACGATTGTTAGGGATTTTACTCCCGGCACCTCTCCCCTAATCTCACAGCCTCTGTCCCCCTGTCTCACAGCATGTCCCCAGTCTCACAGCACCTGTCCCCAGTCTCACAGCACCTGTCCCCAGTCTCACAGCATGTCCCCAGTCTCACAGCACCTGTCCCCAGTCTCACAGCATGTCCCCAGTCTCACAGCACCTGTCCCCAGTCTCACAGCACCTGTCCCCAGTCTCACAGCATCTGTCCCCAGTCTCACAGCATGTCCCCAGTCTCACACCACCTCCCCAGTCTCACAGCACCTGTCCCCCAGTCTCACAGCACCTGTCACCAGTCTCACAGCACCTGTCCCCAGTCTCACAGCACCTGTCCCCAGTCTCACAGCACCTGTCCCCAGTCTCACAGCACCTGTCCCCCAGTCTCACAGCACCTGTCTCGCAGCATCTGTCCCCCAGTCTCACAGCATCTGTCCCCAGTCTCGCAGCATCTGTCCCCAGTCTCACAGCATCTGTCCCCAGTCTCACAGCACCTGTCCCCAGTCTCACAGCACCTGTCCCCAGTCTCACAGCACCTGTCTCGCAGCATCTGTCCCCCAGTCTCACAGCATCTGTCCCCAGTCTCGCAGCATCTGTCCCCAGTCTCACAGCATCTGTCCCCAGTCTCACAGCATCTGTCCCCAGTCTCGCAGCATCTGTCCCCCAGTCTCACAGCACCTGTCTCGCAGCATCTGTCCCCCAGTCTCACAGCACCTGTCTCGCAGCATCTGTCCCCAGTCTCGCAGCATCTGTCCCCCAGTCTCACAGCACCTGTCTCGCAGCATCTGTCCCCCAGTCTCACAGCATCTGTCCCCAGTCTCACAGCATCTGTCTCGCAGCATCTGTCCCCAGTCTCACAGCATGTCCCCAGTCTCACAGCATGTCCCCAGTCTCACAGCATGTCCCCAGTCTCACAGCACCTGTCCCCAGTCTCACAGCACCTGTCCCCAGTCTCACAGCATGTCCCCAGTCTCACAGCACCTGTCCCCAGTCTCACAGCATGTCCCCAGTCTCACAGCATCTGTCCCCAGTCTCACAGCACCTGTCTCGCAGCATCTGTCCCCCAGTCTCACAGCACCTGTCTCGCAGCATCTGTCCCCAGTCTCGCAGCATCTGTCCCCCAGTCTCACAGCACCTGTCTCGCAGCATCTGTCCCCCAGTCTCACAGCATCTGTCCCCAGTCTCACAGCATCTGTCTCGCAGCATCTGTCCCCAGTCTCACAGCATCTGTCCTTAGTCTCACAGCACCTGTCCCCAGGATGTGCATCCACCCCCATCTCACCCGAGTCTGCCGTCGCAGGTGCACCGCAGCAGCCAGTCCGCAGCTGATCAAAATTGATGCAGAGCAGCACACGGTAACAAAAGGAGCCACCCATCCTTGCTGCTGCTGCTGCAGGTTCTGGGAGGCGTTGAAGCAGCCCATAGCCGATGCAGTTGTGGCAAAGGGGTTCAAGCTCCCCACTCGCTGTCGGCACGCACAGTTATAGGATTGGGACGCGCCCAGACGCAGACAGAAGGCCAGTCGTGATGCAGCCAGCATGGATAAGAGACACAAGAGACCTCTGCGGGAGTTGGTGTGAGCCCCAACCCCCACTGCTCTGGCCAATCAGAGAGAGCCGGGAGCCATCAGCTGCTCTGCCTGTGTTTGTTGAACTGTTGTTCCTACAATTCCTACAACACGCCAGCAGCGCGCGCGTCCACCATTCTTCCCCAATTATCCTCACATCCTCAAAATTTTCCTCATTCTCTTCCACTCTCTTATTCTGCTTTCCATAAGTAGGAAAGTGGGTGATAGCCGCTCCAATGAGCTTGATTGCTTCGATTAGACAAAATAGACTGTGACACATCAACTCCGAAACAGTACAACTATGAATAAATCTATTCCGTATTTCCTCCTACGGAAACAATGGTAGGGGAGTTCCTTGCTTTTGAAAGAGCCTTCTTTTAATGGAAGTAAGCGGATGAAAACGGTTCTCGCCCCCCACCCCCTCGCCACTCTGCCTGTTTCTCCGGCATGCCTGCCTAATCCCCCTGAAAGTGCAGCAGGACAAACAGCGGGCTTGGAGTCGCGCCCCTCCCACACCAGCGTCCGACATCCTCAATTTCGAAAATGCAGCCAGGGCGGCGCACCTGCGCCCCAGTCCGAGAAGCCGACGCCTTGGGGAACGGGGCAATGGGGAAGACCACTCTCTCTCTGAACAAACATCCCAAGCCCAAGTCTAGCGACCTCCCATCCCTATCCCCAGCTAGCGAGCATAGTAGTGTGGGATATTTCTATTCTGCCTGAGCCGATCCAATTCATCAATTCTCTATGGCATTTCAGGTATGAATTAATTACGAGTACTAATTACCTCTTGCTTTGCTGCATTTCAGTGCAATTGGAGATGCATATTGTACAAGTTTATATAGTTTGATATAAAATTTGACTCATCATCAGGCCACATAAATAGTCAATAAGAGAGTCATGCTGGGTCAAGGAAATTGTCACAAGACGTAGGGAGTTTAAAGGCTAAAATGACGGAAGGGTCAGAGATAACGGAAGTGGGTCAAGGATGATAAAATTGGGTCAAGGATGATGAAAGTGAGTCAAGGATGATGAAAGTGAGTCAAATATGATAGAAGTGGGTCAAGGATGATGAAAAGTGGTGGGTCAAGGATGATGAAAGGTGGGTCAAGGATGATATAAGTGGGTCAAGGATTATTAAAGTGAGTCAGGGATGATGGAAGTGAGTCAGGGATGATGGAAGTGAGTCAGGGATGATGGAAGCGAGTCAGGGATGATGGAAGTGAGTCAGGGATGATGGAAGTGAGTCAGGGATGATGGAAGTGAGTCAGGGATGATGGAAGCGAGTCAGGGATGATGAAAGTGAGTCAAATATGATAGAAGTGGGTCAAGGATGATTAAAGTGAGTCAAGGAGGATAGAAATAGAATAGAATTGATAGAAATAGAATCAAGGATAGAATTGATATAAAATTTGACTCATCATCAGGCCACATAAATAGTCAATAAGAGGGTCATGCTGGGTCAAGGAAATTGTCACAAGACGTAGGGAGTTTAAAGGCTAAAATGACGGAAGGGTCAGAGATAACGGAAGTGGGTTAAGGATGATAAAAGTGGGTCAAGGATGATGAAAGTAAGCCAAATATGATAGAAGTGGGTCAATGATGATTAAAGTGAGTCAAGGAGGATAGAAGTGGGTCAAGGATGATAGAAGTGAGTCAGGGATGATGGAAGTCAGTCAGGGATGATAAAAGTGAGTCAGGGATGATGGAAGTGAGTCAGGGATGATGGAAGTGAGTCAAAAATGATAAAAGTGGGTCAAGGATGATTAAAGTGAGTCAAGGAGGATAGAAGTGGGTCAAGGATGATAGAAGTGAGTCAGGGATGATGGAAGTCAGTCAGGGATGATGGAAGTCAGTCAGGGATGATGGAAGTGAGTCAGGGATGATGAAAGTGAGTCAAACATGATAGAAGTGGGTCAAGGATGATTAAAGTGAGTCAAGGAGGATAGAAGTGAGTCAAGGATGATGGAAGTGAGTCAGGGATGATAAAAGTGAGTCAGGGATGATAAAAGTGAGTCAGGGATGATGGAAGTGAGTCAGGGATGATAAAAGTGAGTCAGGGATGATGGAAGTGAGTCAGGGATGATAAAAGTGAGTCATGAATGATGGAAATGAGTCAGGGATGATGAAAGCGAGTCAGGGATGATAAAAGTGAGTCAGGGATGATGGAAGTTAAGGTAGCTGCAGCACCGGCCAGTTGGGGCAAAATATGCTTAATGGACATTGAAATGGCACTATAAATACACAATAGTTATAAGCCAGCCTAACCGTGATTGGCTGGTGAAATTTAATAATTTATCGTTGGAAAGTCGGAGGGCAGATAGCAATTTCCTCAGTTTTGCAATGCCATCAAAGACCGGAGGATAGAGAGAGGTTTAGAGGATCGAGGCACACAGCCCATGAATGGCTTGAGACCATCTACATGTAGAACAGGAAATTGGGAGGGTCAAGAATATTTCAGAGCAGCGGCTGGAACTTCTCCGCAAGAGTTTACTATATAAGCGCAGGGAATGCATATAGCTAAAAAGGGGTTGGGGAGATTTCGGCTACTGGAAGCTGAAAATCGGGCATGCAATTTCCTTCTCTAGCCAGAATATTGACGGGCAACAAAAAATTTCTTAGTAGAAAAATAGGAATAAATAATAAAGCCTATAAATACTGGATTAAGGCTAATTAAGAATGAGGACATTCAAATTGGGCAACAATTAACTTAGGATTTATAACATTGGGCTTATTCATCTGCGTACTAACCGAGGCCAACTTTGCTTAACTTAGTCAGTGAATCAAGCGGTTTTACGGAGTAAAGCACAAGCTCTTATAAGTGGGTCAACATTCGATTTTTTTCTGAAACCGCGCAACCAGATGTGAAATACGAAACTTCAAGTGTTGCAAACATAGTCTCATTCTGTTTTATTTGTTAGCATTCAAATGGCTGATGGATCGGTACTAAAATTGAAAAAAACATGACAGTATGACAAAGTCAGGGCCACCGTACACCCTGCGTTCAAGCTTTTTTGCATTATGACATTTGAAAGTTAAGTTACATACGAACGTGTGGATTCTTAGGTTAGGGATGGGGATTTACAGATTAGGGATGGGGATTCCTAGATTAGGGATGGGATTCCGAGATTAGGGATGGGGATTCCCAGATTAGGGATGGGGATTCCTAGATTAGGGAATAGTATTCCCATATTAGGAATGGGGATTCCCAGATTAGGGATGGGGATTCCTAGATTAGGGATGGGATTCCCAGATTAGGGAAGGGGATTCCTAGATTAGGGAATAGTATTCCCATATTAGGAATGGGGATTCCCAGATTAGGGATGGGGATTCCTAGATTAGGGATGGGATTTCTAGATTAGGGATGTATATAGACATCACATTTTTAGCATGATGATGGATGGGATGGGATTCCTAGATTAGGGATGGGGGTTCCCAGATTATGGATGGGGATTACTAGATTTAGGGGTTGGGATTCCCGGATTAGGAATTGGAATTCCCAGATTATGGATGGAGGACTAATTGATGTTTCTTGTCAGATGCTCAATCATATATATAACAATAGGAGCGCACAACAATAATGAAGTTACAAGCTCTATACTATGTATGTCTTTGAGTGAGCATCATCAAGCCTAATTAATTAATCGGCAGGTGAACAAACAAAAAACACGCGGGCGATATAAACATGTTTCTAATGCTACGCTACTCGACTTGTTTAGTAGTATGTACTGTGCTAGTGCACAAAGCACATGAAAAAAAGAAAAAATGTAAGCGACAAATCATCCTTCTATTCTAGAAGAATGTAACCGACGCTTTTCTGGATATAATAGTACGATTTTTATCATCAAGACGGTCAGCGGTAATTTGCAGCGCTAGCCGAAAAAATCAAATTAGCTGGGGTGTCACAGAGTCAGTTTTGGACAGATAGATGGTCATGTACACTGAATAACGATTGACTGTCAATCAAAAACCTGTAATAAAATAGGATTCTTATTTGTTAAACCTGAAGCATGCGTACGAGGTTCTTAACTGCTGGAAATCCCAAGGGATTCCTAGCTGATTATGGATAGGCATTCCCAAGATTCCCAAATTAGGGATTGGGATTCCCAGATTAGAGATTGGGATTCCCAGATTAGGGATTGGGATTCCCAGATTAGGAATTGGGATTCCCAGATTAGGAATTGGGATTCCCAGATTAGGAATTGGGATTCCCAGATTAGGAATTGGGATTCCCAGATTAGGAATTGGGATTCCTAGATTAGGAATTGGGATTCCCAGATTAGGAATTGGGATTCCCAGATTAGGAATTGGGATTCCTAGATTAGGAATCAGGATTCCCAGATTAGGGATTGGGATTCCCAGATTAGGAATTGGGATTCCCAGATTAGCGATTGCGATTCCCAGATTAGGAATTGGGATTCCCAGATTAGCGATTGCGATTCCCAGATTAGGAATTGGGATTCCCAGATTAGCGATTGCGATTCTCAGATTAGGAATTGGGATTCCCAGATTAGCGATTGGGATTAGGAAATTTTTAGTGCGTCGCAACCCTTATTTAGACACATTAGACTCCGAACAAAAACTCAATGCTGAGTCCACTGGATGCTCTTCAAATCGACGCCCTCCTGCACCATCTCCCAGAGCGGGCTGAGCTCCCTGAGCCGGCGGACCTGCCTGACGCACAAGTCAACAGTGTAGTCCACCTCGGCCTCTGTAGTGAACCGGCCAATCCCGAAGCGGATGCTGGAATGAGCCAGATCTTCATCGGCGCCAATAGCCCTGAGCACGTAGGACGGCTCCAGGCTGGCCGAGGTGCACGCGCTGCCGGACGACAAGGCGACGTCTTTCAGCGCCATCAGCAGGGATTCGCCTTCGACGCAGGCGAAGCTGAGATTAACGCAGCCGGGATAGCAGCTGTCCCGGTCGCCGTTAACCACCACGTGACTCAGCTGGCTGACTATCCGATCGATTAGGCGTTGGGACAGCCGGTCAACCCGCTCGGCATCGAAGGCCATCTCTTGGCCGGCCAGCTGGCAGGCGGCGCCGAGGCCGACGGCCAGGAAGCTTGGCACCGTGCCAGATCGCATCCCGCGCTCCTGGCCGCCGCCGCTCTGCAACGGTTCCAGTCGGACGCGCGGACGCCGACGAACGTAGATAGCGCCGACACCTTTTGGGCCGTAGAGCTTGTGCCCGGAGATCGACATCAGGTCGATGCAGGCGGCGTTGACGTCGATTGGCATTTTGCCAACTGCCTGAGCAGCGTCTGTGTGAAAGAATACGCCGCGGGACCGGCAGAGGGCGCCGATCTTTTCAACAGGCTGACGGACGCCGATTTCATTGTTGACTGTCATGACCGACACCAGGGCGGTGTCGGGGCGGATGGCGGACTCTAGGCTGGCCAGGTCTAGTAGACCAGACGGCTTCACTGGCAGGTAAGTTACCTGGCGGTTTGGGTGAATATAGAGATTTATCATAGCTAATCTCGGAGGGTGAGAGGATGGATCAATTAGGTCAAAGATATGGCGGCATGATCAAAGATAAGTGAGGGAGGGTTATGGCGGCATGATCAAAGATAAGTGGTGGAGGGTTATGGCGGCATGATCAAAGATAAGTGGTGGAGGGTTATGGCGGCATGATCAAAGATAAGTGGTGGAGGGTTTTGGCGGTATGATTAAAGATAAGTGGGGGAGGGTTATGGCAGCATGATCAAAAATACATGTAAGTGGGGAGGGTTATGGCGGCATGATCAAAGATAAGTGGGGAGGGTTATGGCGGCATGATCAAAGATAAGTGGTGGAGGGTTTTGGCGGCATGATCAAAGATAAGTGGGGGAGGGTTATGGCGGCATGATCAAAGATAAGTGGTGGAGGGTTATGGCAGCATGATCAAAAATACATGTAAGTGGGGAGGGTTATGGCGGCATGATCAAAGATAAGTGGGGGAGGGTTATGGCGGCATGATCAAAGATAAGTGGGGAGGGTTATGGCGGCATGATCAAAGATAAGTGGGGGAGGGTTATGGCGGCATGATCAAAGATAAGTGGTGGAGGGTTTTGGCGGCATGATCAAAGATAAGCGAGGAGGGATATGGCGGCATGATCAAAGATCTGGCACCGTAGCGGCCTGGGCAAAGGGGAGGGCTGGCACCGTGGCGGCCTGGGCGAAAGCAAGGAACAATTCGGCAAGCAAACCTCGAATCCCTCGGACTCTAGCGCGCGGCAAGAGTCGAGCACGCACTTGTGCTCAGTCTGGCTAGTAATGAGGTGACGCTTCCTTGACTTGTAGAACCTGGCAACGCCTTTAATAGCGATATTATTAGACTCTGTGGCGCCGCTAGTGAACACAATCTCTTTGGGATCGGCGCCAATGAGCTGGGCCACCTGTGCTCTGGCCTTCTCAACAGCGGTCTCGGTCTCCCAGCCGTAGGCGTGTGAGCGAGAGTGCGGGTTGCCGAACAGGCCGGTACAGTAGGGCAGCATGGCGTCCAGGACACGAGGATCCAGCGGAGTCGTCGCCTATTTTTGAGCAATTCAGAGAAGTGTGGACATCGTGTCGGTTTTAGTTCACACACTAGGGAGAGCACGAAAAGCGACTCGATCCGGCAAATCAGAGAACAGCAGCCACTATTCCCTTGACCAATCTGAGAACAGCAGCCGCCATTCCATTGACCAATCGGAGAACAGCAGCCGCTATTCCCCTTACCAATCAGAGGACAGCAGCCACTATTCCCTTGACCAATCTGAGAACAGCAGCCGCCATTCCATTGACCAATCGGAGAACAGCAGCCGCTATTCCCCTTACCAATCAGAGGACAGCAGCCACTATTCCCTTGACTAATCGGAGAACAGCAGCCGCTATTCCCTTAACCAATCGGAGAACAGCAGCCGCTATTCCCTTGACCAATTGGAGAACAGCAGCCGCCATTCCCTTGACCAATTGGAAAACAGCAGCCACTATTCCCTTAACCAATCGGAGAACAGCAGCCACTATTCCCTTAACCAATCGGAGAACAGCAGCCGCTATTCCCTTGACCAATTGGAGAACAGCAGCCGCCATTCCCTTGACCAATTGGAGAACAGCAGCCGCTGTTTCTTATGACCAATCAGAGAATCGAATTATTATACTCTTAATCAATCAGACCCTGTCACATTTTCGACTAATCAGAGAATGACGTATATATTGTATTACGAGTATAATAATGAAACAATAAAAAGCACACCTGAAGATCCAGATACAGCGGTCGGAATGGAGACTCCCCAGCAGCCGGAGTTGAATCGGTGCTAGCCGGAGCAGCAGTAGCAGCAGCGGCAGCCTCCGTGCCCAGAAGGCGCTGCCAGTTGCATCTAAGAGCCGACTGGCGCATGAGTAGCAAGCTTCGGCAGCCTCGGTGAATAGCGGTTAGCGCAGTCAGAGATGACATGCTGAGCGGCTGAATTTAGAAGGAATAGTTTATCACTAAATATTTCTGGGAGGCTGGCCCAGCAACTGAGGATCTGGGAGGCTGACCCAGCAACTGAGGATCTGGGAGGCTGGCCCAGCAACTGAGGATCTGGGAGGCTGGCCCAGCAACTGAGGATCTGGGAGGCTGGCCCAGCAACTGAGGATCTGGGAGGCTGGCCAGAAACTGAGGATCTGGGAGGCTGGCCCAGCAACTGAGGATCTGGGAGGCTGGCCCAGCAACTGAGGATCTGGGAGGCTGGCCCAGCAACTGAGGATCTGGGAGGCTGGCCCAGCAACTGAGGATCTGGGAGGCTGGCCAGAAACTGAGGATCTGGGAGGCTGGCCCAGCAACTGAGGATCTGGGAGGCTGGCCCAGCAACTGAGGATCTGGGAGGCTGGCCCAGCAACTGAGGATCTGGGAGGCTGGCCCAGCAACTGAGGATCTGGGAGGCTGGCCCAGCAACTGAGGATCTGGGAGGCTGGCCCAGCAACTGAGGATCTGGGAGGCTGGCCCAGCAACTGAGGATCTGGGAGGCTGGCCCAGCAACTGAGGATCTGGGAGGCTGGCCCAGCAACTGAGGATCTGGGAGGCTGGCCCAGCAACTGAGGATCTGGGAGGCTGGCCCAGCAACTGAGGATCTGGGAGGCTGGCCCAGCAGATGTAACAAAGTAAGCAGATCAGATAAATAGGTTCAGTCGCACACAATAAAGTCTGCAAAAGTTGACAATACAAAGCCAATTTGCAGTTTATTAGTTAACACACCAATCGGTCAGATTGAATCAGTTGAAAACCAGATGTCGTTAGACGATTATTAAACACAAAAAGCAGGCTTGGAATTTTACTTCTTTAAAAAAAACTAAACTAACGATTAGAAATTATAAGTACAAGAACACAATTAATGACGTTAAAAACGTACAAATACTACTGATATTAATATATAAAAGGAACAGTGGCTAGAGAAAAAATAAAAAGGGTCGGATTGAATCCGGAAAAATCGATCTTAGAAGCGCATAATTTTGCTTACAGTGACTCTTTCAGAACAGATAAATAATTAATTACACGAATAGATCGGGTTAACAGCTTTAAATCAGGATTGGCGCTTGATTATATTATTAATTAAAACAGCTTGAACACAGCAACAAGAGGCATAACAAACAAACAATCTCATGGTTCAAACCAGCTCAAGTCGGTCAGTTGCCAGGGGATTAAGTGGCAGGACTAGGCAGAAGAGACGGCTGGTGGCTGAGCTGGTATAAAAGTACAACAATTGAAGAAATCTTTACCAGTTGAAAGGCTCTATTGCACCGGTGCGCGCTAAAACTAACATTTAACGCGTGCATACTACTGAAACTAGTAGCTCGTACGCGAGTGCAGCAGTCAGGGGATAGCAGCTTTCATGACAGGTTGGAGCAGTTAATAAGGGTTAGGCAATTCGCCAGCATTAAAAAAGGCTAAATGTCGACTGTACAAGCCAATTGAAACGACAGATACTACTGCCAGACACCAACAGGAGGTGTAGCAATACTTTTGAACAAATTTTGACAAGTGACTCTGCACACATCGAGATAATAGAAATATTTGACACACGTGACTGAGACATTAGGCACTTTTGAAACTCTAGATACTACTGACTGACACTGACACTATAGACGGTACTGAGCATATAAAACACTATATATACTACTGACACCAAAGAATACTAGCTATAATATATATATTACTGACACCATAGAATGCTAGCTATATACTACTGACACCATAGAATGCTAGCTATATATACTACTGACACCATAGAATACTAGCTATATATAATACTCACACTATAGAATACTAGTTGTATGTACTACTGACACTATAGAATACTAGCTATATATAATACTCACACTATAGAATACTAGCTATATATACTACTGACACAAAATATTAGCAACGCAGTACTACACAGTTAATTAAAAACAGGAAATGCTAAACCCCCAGAAACAGCAAAAATCAAGAAGAGTAAACTAATAAACACAACTAGTTCAAATTAGTGCGCACGGGACGCCCGTCTCGAGCCACCGCCGCTCTCGCTCGACCTGGCATCGGCATCTTCGCTAGGCGACAGCAGCAGCTGACGCAGGGAGCGCAAACCGGACGGACTAACGTTCACGGACAGGGCCACGCAGTGAGTCTCCCTTCTGGTGGCGTCTCGCATAGCAACGGGCAGGTCGCGCAGGTGATGCAACGATGTCACCCCTTCGTAGCCGTTGTCCAATTCGAATTCCCACAGGCCGTCGCGCAGCATCTCTTGACCGTGCGGCCGGCCAATGTAGAAAATTCGGCCGCCCAAAATTGATGTCAGCGGGCGGGACGGGCCGAGGCTCTCCAGAGCGGACACCACCGTCCACTGGTCAGTGTCCGGAGAGTAATACTCGGCGAATGAGAACGGGCTCTCCGATGAATCGGGCGTGCCGCCGAATACGAATATTCGATTGCCGACCAGGTGCATGCTGTGGCCGAATCGGCTGCGGTTCATGTCCGCCAGGCGGCTGAACTCCATTCGATGGCTGTCGTATCTGGGGGGCCGCAGGGAAGAGGGTGCCAGCTCGGTTTGAGGATCTGGGATGATGCCAGCTGATTTGAGGATCTGGGATGATGCCAGCTGATTTGAGGATCTGGGATGATGCCAGCTGATTTGAGGATCTGGGATGATGCCAGTTTGATTTGGGGATCTGGGATGATGCCAGTTTGATTTGGGGATCTGGGATGATGCCATTTTGATTTGGGGACTGAGGTGATACCAGCTCGATTTGGGGATCTGGGATGAAGCCATTTTGATTTGGCGTCTGAGGTGATACCAGCTCGATTTGAGGATCTGGGATGATGCCAGTTTGATTTGGGGATCTGGGATGATGCCAGCTCGATTTGGGGTCTGGGGTGATTCCAGTTCGATTTGGGGATCTGGGATGATGCCAAGCTCCATTTGGGGATCTAAGGTGATGCCAGCTCGATTTGAGGATCTGGGATGATGCCAGTTTGATTTGGGGATCTGGGATGATGCCAGCTCGATTTGGGGGTCTGGGGTGATTCCAGTTCGATTTGGGGATCTGGGATGAAGCCATTTTGATTTGGGGGTTTGAGGTGATACCAGCTCGATTTGGGGATCTGGGATGATGCCAGCTCGATTTGGGGATCTGGGATGATGCCAGTTCGATTTGGGGATCTGGGATGATGCCAGTTGATTTGGGGGTCTGGGGTGATACCAGCTCGATTTGGGGATCTGGGATGATGCCAGTTGATTTGGGGGTCTGGGGTGATACCAGCTCGATTTGGGGATCTGGGATGATGCCAGTTCGATTCGGGGTGATTCGATTCAGGATGATCATAACCGCACCGAGGACCCAACCTTACCTGTACAGACAGTTCAGCGCAGGCCTAGGATCGCCCTCTTCGTCGCCGTTAGTTCGCCCACCGGAGAGCAGCACGTGGCGGGACGCCGCCGCTGCTCTGTCCAGCTTGGCGGCTTTGTTGACCGAGTCGGGGGCGGACTGGGGCAGGGCGGCAGACGGCACAGCTAGTACAGCCAGCTCGCTCATTGGCTGAGGCAACAGTACGGGCACCTGAGAGCGGGAAATGATGCAAAATCAAATTTAGTATTAAGCACTCCAGGCCGCAAATTCAGAACAAATCCTTACCTTCCTACCGCCAGTGCTCTCCAAGGGATAAAACACGTGATCCCATTTCATAGTGCCGCCAGGCGTGACGCTATCAAACACGAACACGAGATCGCGGATAGTCATGCGGCAGTCGCGGCCGCCAAAGGCGTACAGACGGCTGCCTAGACAGAGCATCCGGAATCCAATTAGCGAATCGGGTACGCCTTGATAGCGCAGCACGGGCAGCACTCCGGCCAGGTCGATGGCGTACAGACTAGAAGGCGCCGGCATGGACACGAAACTGTACATCACATTCATAACAGTCTCATGTAGGAACAACACGCATCCGCCGCCACCAACGCAGCACTGCAGTTCAACTGTGCGCATCTTAAATTCCGGAGCGTCAAGCTGTTCGCAGTGCAGAGTGAGCTGCTGCTGTTGGTCTTGCTGCTTCAATTCTAATGGGTCCACAAAAAATAAGGATAGACAGGCGCCCTGCAAACAACAGGTTAAGGTCAATTACAATTCTGAATTCTTCTAGCTACGATAATTGATTCTTAAGGACAAAGATGAATGATTTAGTTCATGAAATGAAATGACTGAGTTCATGAATTTATAAGAGAGCTCGCCAGGGAATAATCGAATGAATTCATGAGCCTATGAGTGAGCTCATGAATGAGAGTGAGTGACTAAATGATTACATAGCCTATGAGTGAGCTCATGAATGAGAGTGAGTGACTAAATTATTACATAGCCTGAGTGAGCTCATGAATGAGAGTGGGTGACTAACTAAGCCAATGATTGAGCGCCTGTCAATGAATTTCACCTGAATGTCGGGTCCGGATATGAACAGCATCCGTTCCTGACAACAGCGAGGCATCAGCAGGTCGGCTGGAGCGGCACCGGCGGCGGCCAATTCCAGCCGCCGGAACGGAGTATTCAGAGGCGGCTGAGCCGGCAAAGAGCCGGGGAAACCGCAGGCGGCGGCCAGAGTTCGAAATTTAGTGAGACAATCCGGCCCCAGATACAGCTGCCGGATGCAAGACAGCAGGCGGATTCGCTGAGCGGCAGTTGCTGGCCCGTTGCCAACGCCGATACGCTGATCGTCCATCCAGCGACTGCAGACGTCCAGGACGCGGTCCTCGCCCGAGACGGATAGCTCCGGTCGGCTCAGAACGCTCAGAAGCCGGTCGAATGAAAATTTATGAACCCGATTGGCATCCTCCCAGCTGTCCAGGCGAACCTGAGCGATTTGGTTAGCAAGGGCGGGGATGAGTGAGGTGTCATGGCAACTGTTTTCTTCTAATTTTTAAGGGGGTTGCAGCCTAGCGGTTAGAGCGTCGGACTCGCGACTTCAAGGTTGGGGGTTCGATTCCCGATCCTACTGGAACAATGTGTCCTGGAGCAAAACAACTCTGCATTGCTTCAGTTCACCCAGCTGTAAAATGGGTGCCAGCATTAGCTGGGGTAATTGGGGCTGTGTGGCGACCCCCCTCCAGTCCTTGGACTGAACAGCCGTACGCAGCTTTGAGATGCGCGCAATAGCTGCGGCTGAGCTGTCGGTCATACAATTCTGGTTCCGTCATTTTAAGAGCGTTAGTTCTTTTATATCCAGTTCTTAATCACGAGTACTTTACAAACGTTTTTAATTGCCTACTAAACGCTGGCAGTCATTTTATCGTCGTTTTATATACCGCTATTTTATTTTTCAATCGTCTCTTGATGATTTTAAGGGTTGCTTTACAGTTGGACTGGGTGTGTGACACGCTAGAAGTGAGGAGGGGGGTCTAACCTCGCGCAGACAGACCAAGAGCAGTTTCTGATTTGTTTGCTTTCGTCAGTCAGTTTATTATTATGCTGCCATTTGCTTCGTGGCGACATTTTTCGCTCTATATACCACATATACATGTACTAGAATAACTTGATGGGCGACTCAGCACATTTGCGTGTAAGCTACTTTCAATTCAGTAGTAAGTTAAACTGAAGCATTTTAAAAGTATTTTAATGTATTTTGAAGACAAGGCTTATTATTGGTTCTTACCCCCCCCCCTCAAACTCCACACAGAACCACAATCCCTGCCCCGCCACCCAAATTTTATTACCTTCCTCGGTTGTTCCAGCCTAAGTCTAAGTCTGCCTTGTACATTTCAGTGGCTAATGTACATTATGGCTGAACCAATTAGCAAGCCGTTTGCGTCTGCAAGCTTGGGCTTCTTAACTTATCAAAGTAATCTCAGCTGACCTTATTCTTATAAAATAGCTTATGTATTCTTCTTTGCTACTGAACTGAAAGTAGAAAGCTGTTTTACTAAGTATATATGCCTGAGTGGCCTATCTACGAGAGAGTTATTCTAGTATCTGTGGTCTATGCAAGAGATTTTACGATTCAAATCTTTATTCGTCTGCTTTTCTCAGTAGTCTAAATTGAATCTCTCTCTCTAGAGAGAAAACTAACCAAGCCTCTGTTACTACACCAGCCAGCTGCTCACCTGGCGATTAAGCTCATCCATAAACTCGTTCCAACTCAAACGCTCAAACAATGCGTAAGCTGAGTCTAATTCGGCCGTAGTAAAACAGCGCATTAATAACCGCTGACAATGCCGGGTGGCAACCGGTAGCTGGAGAAAGTTTGCCACATAAGCCACATCCAGCACGGAATCTTTATCAAGCGGTTGTACATCGCCATACAGCAGGTCGATGCAATAAGCCACGTGCCTAGCTTCCAAATGACTGAGATCTACTCGACCTTCGCGGCGTTCGCGCATTTCAACTGACAGCATGACTCGAAAGAACTCGCTGAACACTCGCAGCACGGTGGAATGGACGCTTAATAAGCGACCGTCAGCGAGCAGCAAGTCGAGGTCTGTTGGACGCTTGTCGGCACCAGCAGCCACGTCTGCGGCGGATTCTGAGCGTTCAGCCCGCAGTGCGGCAAGCAGCTCCAAGCCGACAAGGCTGGCCGTCTCCTTGTTGCACTCCTCCTGCTGCTGCTGAGCGGCCGAGCTTGCGCTGCTGCCGTCCATGTGCGAGTTGCCGCAGGCTGCGGATCGTGCCCGACTAATGCGATTGGCAGCGGGACAATTGCAATACAGAGTTTAATGCAGCTCCGCTTTTAGCGGGCTCGATGGCTGCTGAGCTAGAGCAGCCTGTCTACCCTGCCCCCATTCAGTAGCTACTGCAGTGACAGCTGCTATCTACCCTGCCCCCATTCAGTAGCTACTGCTGAGACAGCTGCTATCTACCCTGCCCCCATTCAGTAGCTACTGCTGAGACAGCTGCTATCTACCCTGCCCCCATTCAGTAGCTACTGCTGAGACAGCTGCTATCTACCCTGCCCCCATTCAGTAGCTACTGATGAGACAGCTGCTATCTACCCTGCCCCCATACAGTAGCTACTGCAGTGACAGCTGCTATCTACCCTGCCCCCATTCAGTAGCTACTGCTGAGACAGCTGCTATCTACCCTGCCCCCATTCAGTAGCTACTGCTGAGACAGCTGCTATCTACCCTGCCCCCATTCAGTAGCTACTGCTGAGACAGCTGCTATCTACCCTGCCCCCATTCAGTAGCTACTGATGAGACAGCTGCTATCTACCCTGCCCCCATACAGTAGCTACTGCTGAGACAGCCGCTATCTACCCTGCCCCCATTCAGTAGCTACTGCTGAGACAGCTGCTATCTACCCTGCCCCCATTCAGTAGCTACTGATGAGACGGCTGACAGCTGCTATCTACCCTGCCCCCATACAGTAGCTACTGCTGAGACAGCCGCTATCTACCCTGCCCCCATTCAGTAGCTACTGCAGTGACAGCTGCTATCTACCCTGCCCCCATACAGTAGCTACTGCTGAGACAGCCGCTATCTACCCTGCCCCCATACAGTAGCTACTGCTGAGACAGCCGCTATCTACCCTGCCCCCATTCAGTAGCTACTGCAGTGACAGCTGCTATCTACCCTGCCCCCATTCAGTAGCTACTGCAGTGACAGCTGCTATCTACCCTGCCCCAATTCAGTAGCTACTGCAGTGACAGCCGCTATCTACCCTGCCCCCATTCAGTAGCTACTGATGAGACGGCTGACAGCTGCTATCTACCCTGCCCCCATTCAGTAGCTACTGCTGAGACAGCCGCTATCTACCCTGCCCCCATTCAGTAGCTACTGCTGAGACAGCCGCTATCTACCCTGCCCCCATTCAGTAGCTCCTGCAGTAACAGCCGCTATCTACCAATTTCTAAGACCGCAAGAATACCTAGTTTGAAATAAAAGAAGAAAACTGCAAAGAGAGTTGGCCAAAGGGCTCATTGGTTTTATTTAACAAATTCAAAGCTAAAAATATAGTTAAATTCAAATAGTCAGCCTAGAGAATATAAGCAAAGCAATAACCAGAAACAATAATTATTTGCCTCTACTCGACTCAGGGTTGAACAAGATGGTGCTATAGATTAAGTAGGGTTTGTGGGCATCGGAGACGGTTGTCAATGACAACAGGCATCAGTGAGGAGTCAATAAGCTGGTTGGACTGTCTCAGAATGCGCCAGTAATTGAAAATGCAAGTTTATAAAAAACTAGCTCACAACTTGCACTAACATTATTTTTTAGCTATTAAAAAGTGTATTCAAGCAATACAACAGACTGCTAATAAATGATTCATAAAGTTGGAAAATTTTACCTAGCAAACAGTTTATAAATTGTATATAAAAGACACAAACCATCGGAGATATTTCTAACGATTGCATTCAAGATGTCGGCACACTTGGCGACAGATAGTCTCGCTTAGAGCCGGCAGAAGCATCTGGAGCCGACTCCAATGGCAGAGTGTGCATCGCCCACTGCACCTTCTTGGCGTGGGCGGCCACGGACAGGGCGACCTTCTCGTCTAGCAGGTTGGCATCGATCACGCCAGTCTCTGAAGCGTAGGCGGCCGCCTGCCAGGCCACGGCAATCTTGGAGATCTCTCGGCCGGATAAGCCGGCAGTTTTGGCGGCAATTTCGCGACACTTGGCCGTGTGATCGATGCTGGGGTCCACGGTGATCTTGTTGCGCTTGTCCATGGACGGCTGCAGCACGTACCTAAATGAGGGAGCGAGGAAAATTATACTGCTGTGTCGTGACGAGCTTCTACTATTTTCAGGCGGACCACTGAATCCCACCTCCAATATCTACAATAGGTGACCCCCAGTCTCACCCCCGATATTTAGCCCATTCCGATATTTAGGTGGACTCCTAGTCCCATCCCATATTTAGGTGGACTCCCAGTCCCATCCGGATATTTAGGTGGGCTCCCAGCCCATCCCCATATTTATGTGGACTCCCAGTCCCATCCGGATATTTAGGTGGACTCCCAGTCCCATCCGGATATTTAGGTGGGCTCCCAGTCCCATCCCCATATTTAGGTGGACTCCCAGTCCCATCCCGATATTTAGGTGGACTCCCAGTCCCATCCCGATATTTAGGTGGGCTCCCAGTCCCATCCCCATATTTAGGTGGACTCCGAGTCCCACTCCCGATATTTAGGTGGACTCCCAGTCCCATCCCGATATTTAGGTGGGCTCTCAGTCCCATCCCGATATTTAGGTGGACTCCCAGTCCCATCCTCATATTTAGGTGGATTCCAGTCCCATCCTCATATTTAGGTGGATTCCAGTCCCACCACTCATATTTAGGTGGATTCCAGTCCCACCACCCATATTTAGGTGGACTCCCAGTCCCATCCTAATATTTAGGTGGATTCCAGTCCCATCCTCAAATTTAGGTGGACTCCCAGTTCTATCCTCATATTTAGGTAGATTCCAGTCCCATATATTTAGGTGGGCTCCTAGTCCCATCCCGATATTTAGGTGGACTCCCGAGTCCCACTCCCGATATTTAGGTGGGCTCTCAGTCTCCCCCCGATATTTAGGTGGACTCCGAGTCCCATCTCGATATTTAGGTGGGCTCTCAGTCTCCCCCGATATTTAGGTGGACTCCGAGTCCCATCTCGATATTTAGGTGGGCTCTCAGTCTCCCCCCGATATTTAGGTGGACTCCGAGTCCCATCTCGATATTTAGGTGGACTCCCAGTCCCATCCCGATATTTAGGTGGACTCCGAGTCCCACTCCCGATATTTAGGTGGACTCCCAGTCCCATTCCGATATTTAGGTGGGGCTCTCAGTCCCACCCCGATATTTAGGTGGGGCTCTCAGTCCCATCCCCAAGGCCTACGAAAATGAATTCGGTCCCATGTCCAATATTTAGGTGGAACCTCATTTTTCAGTTGAAATATCAAACCCGATCCTCAGTTTTTAGGCGAAGGAGAACCACACTAAACAATCTCCTGTCACAATCCGTGCCCCAGAGATCAGGCCCGAGTCAAACGTACTTTTCATAATAATGAGCAACCAGCCTCTCTCGCTCGGCTAGATCAGGCAGGTCGAATTCCACAATCTCGTCCACCCGGTCATTGATGGCCCAGTCCAGCTGCTCAGGCTGATTGGACGCCAACACTAGCATGAACTTCTGCGACTGTTCGCCAGTCCGATAGAGAAAAGCGTTCAGCGTTGCGCGCATGTCTTCGCTAATGCGCTCCTGACTGCGCTTGCGCAGGAATGCGTCGGCCTCGTCAACGAATAGAAGAACGCTTGAAAGACGGGAGTGAGAGGCCGCAGGCTAAAATCTAAATTGTTCTGTAGTCTATTATATTCTATATTCTATCTAATTGGCGATTCTATCTTATTTGTGTCAGCGATTCTATCTTACTTGTGTCAGCGATTCTATCTTACTTGTGTCACTCATTCTATCCTACTTGTGTCAGTCATTCTATCCTACTTGAGTCAGTCAGTCTATCCTACTTGTGTCAGTCATTCTATCCTACTTGTGGCAGGGATTCTATCCTACTTGTGTCAGCGATTCTATCCTACTTGTGTCAGCGATTCTATCCTACTTGTGTCAGTCATTCTATCCTACTTGTGTCAGCGATCATATCCTACTTGTGTCAGCGATTCTATCCTACTTGTGTCAGCGATTCTATCCTACTTGTGTCAGCCATTCTATCATACTTGTGGCAGCCATTCTATCCTACTTGTGTCAGCCATTCTATCCTACTTGTGGCAGTCATTCTATCCTACTTGTGTCAGTCAGTCTATCCTACTTGTGTCAGTCATTTTATCCTACTTGTGTCAGTCATTCTATCCTACTTGTGTCAGTCATTCTATCCTACTTGTGTCAGTCAGTCTATCCTACTTGTGTCAGTCATTCTATCCTACTTGTGTCAGTCATTCTATCCTACTTGTGTCAGTCATTCTATCCTACTTGTGTCAGTCATTCTATCCTACTTGTGTCAGCGATTCTATCCTACTTGTGTCAGTCATTCTATCCTACTTGTGTCAGTCAGTCTATCCTACTTGTGGCAGGGATTCTATCCTACTTGTGTCAGCGATTCTATCCTACTTGTGTCAGCGATTCTATCCTACTTGTGTCAGTCATTCTATCCTACTTGTGTCAGCGATCCTATCCTACTTGTGGCAGGGATTCTATCCTACTTGTGTCAGTCATTCTATCCTACTTGTGTCAGCGATCCTATCCTACTTGTGTCAGCGATCCTATCCTACTTGTGTCAGCGATTCTATCCTACTTGTGTCAGTCATTCTATCCTACTTGTGTCAGCGATCCTATCCTACTTGTGTCAGCGATTCTATCCTACTTGTGTCAGCGATTCTATCCTACTTGTGTCAGCCATTCTATCATACTTGTGGCAGCCATTCTATCCTACTTGTGTCAGTCAGTCTATCCTACTTGTGTCAGCCATTCTATACTACTTGTGTCAGTCATTCTATCCTACTTGTGTCAGCCATTCTATACTACTTGTGTCAGTCATTCTATCTTACTTGTGTCAGTCATTCTATCCTACTTGTGTCAGTCATTCTATCCTACTTGTGGCAGGGATTCTATCCTACTTGTGTCAGCGATTCTATCCTACTTGTGTCAGTCATTCTATCCTACTTGTGTCAGCGATTCTATCCTACTTGTGTCAGTCATTCTATCCTACTTGTGTCAGCGATCCTATCCTACTTGTGTCAGCGATTTTATCCTACTTGTGTCAGCGATCCTATCCTACTTGTGTCAGCGATTCTATCCTACTTGTGTCAGCGATCCTATCCTACTTGTGTCAGCCATTCTATCATACATGTGGCAGCCATTCTATCCTACTTGTGTCAGCCATTCTATTCTACTTGTGGCAGGGATTCTATCCTACTTGTGTCAGCCATTCTATCCTACTTGTGTCAGCCATTCTATTCTACTTGTGGCAGGGATTCTATCCTACTTGTGTCAGCGATTCTATACACCTTTGACTATAAGCTGAATCTTATATAATGGACAATAAAACTGCAAGACATGCCACAAGCTACTGACAGTAGTAGTAGACTCAGCTCACCCTCTCCGGCTAGTGCTAGCCCAGTCGAACACTTTGTGCACAGCGGTGACGCCCTCCTTGCCCATGGGAGCCACATCGCCTCCAGTCATGATAGCATAGTCCATGCCAGAGTGCAGCGCCAAGCTCTGCCAAATAGATTAATCAAATATATTGCAACTTCTTTTCAACGGGCGTGCCCAGTAGACTATCACTAGTAGTTTTCTAAGGCAATTGGCACAGTTTCTGCTCCTAGAAGAAGCAATTAATAATAGTATAGAGCTCACCTTAACAAACATAGTCTTTCCGGTGCCAGGCGGTCCGCACATCAACAGATTCCTATAATATCCGTTATTCTTCTTAGTGTGCCTAGTTGCTATGGCAACCTCGCGCAGTCTGGCCTCCAGCTCGGGCTTGAGTATAATGCCCTTCAGAGCGTCGGACGGTTTAGAAACAAACCGGCGCGCAGTTAGCACGGGAGATTTCACCAAGTCTACGGCGTTCAACCTGGAGGTCTGGCGCACCAGCGACGGCTTGCCAATTCGAGCTTCGGCCGCGCGAAATCCAACCCCGAGGCCGTATTTGACGCCGTAGATGCTGCCGGCTAGCAGGCCCACCTGGGCTACCGTTCGTACAGTTCGAGTCCAATCAGCAAATAGGGCGTGGTAGGCCTTAGCAACCAGGTCGCCGCTTGTGCGCAGCGACTCCTGCCAGGTGGCCCGATCTTCTACGGCTTTGGCCTTGACCTGGGAATGGTTATTGTGGGATAATAGAAATAATATAATAATATTAGCAATAATAATCGCAGAAAGGCAGTGGGCACCTTCGGCGACATCGTCCCACAACCGGCGCTGAGGCGATTCAGCCCATTCCTCACGGCCCTGTCTTTCTAATCTAAGGTGAGTGAAACGAAAGGAGATAAGAGGAGATGAGAGAGTAGAGTAGAGGAGCTGAGAGGAGAGAAGAGAGGAGAGGGAGAGGAGATGAGAGTAGACAGGAGTGGAGAAGAGAGGAGAGCACGAGAGATAACTGAGAAGAGGCAAACCTTGAGCGGGCCGGGCCGGATTGCCATTCTAAAGTGTCCAAGGACCCGAGGGCCGGATAGAGAGGCTTTGCGGGCCGGAGTTTGCCCACCCCTGTTTTATGCCCTTGCTGATGCACGAGGAGTATTTCTACAGCAGCGCTAAAATGCGCTCGGGGGGGGGGGGGGCAGAGCAGCTCAGCGGTAAACGCGTCAAAATAGCCGGGTTCGATTCCACCCTGAATTAATTCTACCACAGGCACAGCTTAAGGCTGTTACTCTGAACTGGAGCTCAACTTCATTTCAATTTTAAGACTGCTTTGAAAGGTAATGCCAATAGCCCATTCAGTTGGGTACTAACCGGAACCAACTTTGCTTAACTTTTCTAAAAGCTTCCAAAAGCCAAAGGAGCCTATAGTGGTCTAGCGCGGCGCTCTGATGTGCCAGCGACCCAGGCTCGATTCCAAGTGCAGTCACATTAATTTGGGGCTAAATTGGAATCTCGGCTTGGCTCTGCTCGTGCAATTAGCGGTCTTGGTGACCAACCCCCAAGGCACAGTGTGCCTGTGCGTATGACTGCGTACGGAATTGGCAGTAATACCTCTCGCCGGTTGTGTGACAATGTCGCTTAAAGTGCGCCAGGGTGCACACAGCTCCCTGTCTCTAATAAAAGAATTGCGAACCCACAAAGCAAGCTTAGCTAACCTGTTCCAATCGGACGTCGCGATTCTCGCGCTCAACCTGCGCCTCGCCGCGCAGCCTGGCCTCCAACAGTTTCATATCGTTCTTGTAGCGCAGGTCCTGCTCATACTCGACTGTTTGCCGGCGCAGTGCCTCCTGCCGCTGGATGGACTCTTCCTGACGACGGAGGCTGTCTTCTTCGGCTCGAGCCTTCGTAGCCAGCTGATCCTGATGGCGCTGCCTGGCCAACTGGTCCTGGTATTCTTCGCGGGCCTTCTTCATTCGAGCCTCTTCTAGAAGAGTTTTCCTTCTCTCATCTTCTTGAACTCGAATTTGTTCGCCTTTCATCTGTTCGATTTGTAGCTCATATTGCTGCGATAGTGATGGTAGTAGTGAGGGTAGCATTTAAGTATTTAACAACACTTGCAGCAAGCATTTGGTCAGAGCTACATGATTATTTATGCAACAAAGTCTTACCTTGATGTTGGCCTGATTGGAGAGCTGATTAGTAACCTCCTGCTGTTTGGTAAGCTCAAATGCTTCCTTAGCATATTCTATAATTGGTTGAAGGTTTTATGTAATGTAGATTAATATCCAAAAATGCAAATATACAATATTTAAAGGGGGAGGCTTCACAAGCGCTAAACTTCACAAGCGCTAAACTTCATAACCGCTAACTCACTTACTTTCACAAGCGCTAAACTTCATAACCGCTAACTCACTTACTTTCACAAGCGCTAAACTTCATAATAGCTACAAATTCGCCAGCTACTTTCACAAACGCTAAATTTCACAAGTGCTAAACTTCACAAGCGCTAAACTTCACATTAGTTACGAATTTGTCACCTACTTTCACAAGCGCTAAACTTCACATTAGCTAAACTTCACAACTGCTAAAACACAAATTTCGCCTACTTTCACCTTAATTTAGCCTTAATAAGACAGTCAAAGTTACTCTTGCCATTTATCTAAAACCACATTGCCCTGCAACACTACCTGCGTTGACTTAAGCCACAATGCAACACCACAAAATTCCAAAATTGCGATGGACAGTTGGACACTTTTTGTCCACTTATATCAATAGGGATTAACTATAATAAATAATTTAGCTGCTAGTATATACTTAACTATTAATTCATTCACTTGAATCATATTTTTAGACTTGAAAAACAAAAAGAATTCCAATTCCAGCAATTTTTTAACAAAGATTTTATAATAATATAGCCAAGTTTTTCTAATGTTTGTTCATGTAGGCTTAAATATTAATGATTATCAAAATTTTAAAATAAATACCACACTTAGAGACACGGTGGCTGTGTCTATAATGCAGAAACTTATAGATGGCCATTGTGTCAATGAAGCTTGCACAGCGGCTGTGTCATTAATATTGAATGGGTTCACACTTAGAGACATGGTGGGTGGCTGTGTTGTTAATATTGAATGGATTTATACTTAGAAACATGGTAGGTGGCTGTGTCTATAATATTGGATATATATGCCCAACCTCAAAATTTCACCTATCCAGTGCAACTTAGTTTTGTCCAAATTTGCAACTTACCTATGTGCAATTGCAACTTAGTTCCTCCCGATTGCGACTTAGTTCCCCTGATTGCAACTTAATTTTTACTTTGTATATGACTTTTCTTGTCTTTTTCTCTTTTCTTCTTTCTCTTCTCCTTCCTTTCTTTCCCTTTCTCTTTTTTTCTTTCTTTCTATCCCAAATTTTCATTCTTTGCTTTTTCAATTTTGAGACTTACCTTGGCTGGCAGCCATTTCATCTGTCCAGTTTGGATGGGTTGGACAGGTGTTGGGCATATATGATATTGGAGCTTATAGGCATAGCTGCCATGTTTAAAACATTTTTAAACATTTTAAACAAGAATTTTTAAACAAGAATTTTTAAACATTTTTTTATTTGTTACTTGAATTTTTAATACATATCAGCCACACTTTGCCATAAGTTAAACATTATATAGCCTTACAAAGCCAGGGGTATTGGGACAGCAAGTCCCCCCCACTAGCCTTACTAAAGCCAGGGTCCCCAGGGATGTAGGATGTGGCTAGCCCCCCTACTAGCCTATTTTGGTTAACCCCCAATTAGCCAATTCCTGGTTCACTGAAATTCCCAAGTCACCAATTCCTGATTTGCCAAAATTCCTAATTTGCCAAAATTCCTAATTTGCCAAAATTCCTAATTTGCCAAAATTCCTAATTTGCCAAAATTCCTAATTTGCCAAAATTCCTAATTTGCCAAAATTCCTAATTTGCCAAAATTCCTAATTTGCCAAATCCTGACTTGCCAATTTCCTGATTTGCCTGAATTCACTATTTAGCCAATTTATATTATGTCGAATCTTTGGTAATGCCTATGGCCTGTGCTAGATAATAGATAGGCCATTCTTTGTTCAAACTTTTTGTATATTTTTGCTTGTTATCATTTACTCTACTATTTCTAAAGTGACTTACTAATACTAATACTATCTCTACTAATAGTTAAGAATAGTAAATTTGGCAAATCAGGAATTTCAGCAAATCAGGAATTCTGACAAACCAGGAATTGGCGAATTTGGCAAAATTTGGAAATTTGGCAAATCAGGAAATTGGCAAGTTGGGATTTAGCAATTGAGGAATTTTGGCAAATAAGTAATTTTGGCAAATCAAGAATTTTGGCAAATTGGGAATTGGCAACTTGGGAATTTTGGCAAACCAGGTATTGGCAAATTGGGGTTCGGCAAGCTAGGAATCGGCAAATTGGGATTCAGCAAATTGAGGAATTTTGGCAAATAAGTAATCTTGGCAAATCAAGAATTTTGGCAAATTGGGAATTGGCAACTTGGGAATTTTGGCAAACCAGGTATCGGCGAATTGGGGTTCGGCAAGCTAGGAATCGGCAAATTGGGATTCAGCAAATTGAGGAATTTTGGCAAATAAGTAATCTTGGCAAATCAAGAATTTTGGCAAATTGGGAATTGGCAACTTGGGAATTTTGGCAAACCAGGTATCGGCGAATTGGGGTTCGGCAAGCTAGGAATCGGCAAATTGGGATTCAGCAAATTGAGGAATTTTGGCAAATAAGTAATCTTGGCAAATCAAGAATTTTGGCAAATTGGGAATTGGCAACTTGGGAATTTTGGCAAACCAGGTATCGGCAAATTAGGGTTCGGCAAGCTAGGAATCGGCAAATTGGGATTCAGCAAATTGAGGATAAACCCCTTTTTTGTTGTCTTCAAGGTGGGATGATGGGTATTGTGTTTTTATTGTTATGTATTTAGCCTAAATATTAATAACTAAGAAGCTTATTGGACTATATTTAGTTTAGTTGTTGCCTTCTTAGGTAGAGAATGTCACTACAAATATCATTGGCTTTAGTAAGGCTAGTGGGGGGGAGGGGGCTTGCCACCCCTATACCCCTAGCTTTAGTAAGGCTATATAATGTTTAACTCATAACAAAGTGTGGCCAATACATATTGAAAAAAATATTTATTTTTTAGTTGCTATATATATAATTATGGCCACACTTTAAGATTTATTATTACTCTAATTAAAAAATTAATGTAATTTAATTTTTATTTAGTATTTTAATTAAAAAACTTAAAAAGTTCAAGATGCAAAAAATTCTATTCATTAAAAAAATTCAAATTAAAAAAACTGCAGCCATCTAGGATTTGAATCTTGTTATATGCAACCATAAGGCAATTGATATATCCTCTAAGCCATCATTTACTTATGAGAGAGCCCTATAGAACACAAGTTGTATACCAGACTCTGGAAGGTTACATTACGCCAGAAAATTCCAGCATACAAATGACCCTTTTAAAAATTGGTGCACAATTTCATGCCAATTTTTTGTGGTACTAATTTTGGTGAATACATTCATGTCATGCATGAAAATTATAAGGTAAATTAATGTTTTTACATAAAATAAAGGAAAATTTGTATGGTCTAGAAAGTCAGTAATAAACTTTGCTTTGTAAAGATTGAAAATAAAAAACTAAAGACAGAACCGACACTGACACTAGCCATAGCCAAGAGAGTATGGAATTGTATAAATGATTGCTAAAACATAAATTTTGCATTACCATTTCTATAGGTTTAATTTAAATTTGTTTAAAATGAAAATATTTGTAATATTTTAAAGACTTTTTGTACAAAAGCCTTTCTTAGGAAACTTCCATTTGTGAAAACCAAATGACCTTTTCAGGAGAAATTTTTGGCGTACATTTTAGGGATTTTTTTGTTTTAGCATATATTGGCATATATTTAGCTGAGATAGGATTCTTGTTCCAGCGTATATTATTACACAATCTAGATCCAGAGTTGTATATCAATGATTATAGCATACCTATAAGCTCAAATATTATAGACATGGTCGCCATGCCTATAAGCTCTATATTTATTGACACGGCTGTTGTGCTTATAAATACTCCATAAAACAAATCTAATAGTGAAGATCAAGGTTAGCAATACTAAAAATTGTATTAAAAGCCTACTGAATAAATAAAATGCAGATGTAACATAAGATCTTAATCCCAGTCTGAAAATCCCAAGATCTACGGCCCCATGCCAATAATTCCAATCTTATCCACACAGATCTATGTTGATAATTTCTAGCTTACCCCTACAACAACTTATTACTAGAATAAAGAACCTTAAAATGAATCTGTTCAAAAATTGTCTTTTTGTTTTCACTATTTTACAAATCTTCTAAATAAACTACATGTATTGAATACTGAATAGTATTGAGTACTTTGTTAAAACTTTTCATCATTAAAAGGGTTAATTTTAAATATTTGCTTAGCTGCCAGTTTTACTTAGAACAACTAAATGACCTCAAGGATGGACCCAGGATTTTATTGAGAAGCAAGCCTCATGTCTAGTTAGGCCAAAGCTGCAATTAGGGTACCATGATACCAATACAGCATGATACCAATACATCTGAGGATTTTGTGGCAGAGCTGAGGGGGGGGCCATGGCCCCCTTGTCCCCCCCCTCAGTCCACCCCTGAACGACCTAAAGATCAAGGCGAATGAGACTTGCAAAATTCAACTTGCAAAATAACTTTATATAGCAATAATGATAATATTGCTAATAATAATGACAATATTGATTTAACATCAGTACACAAAACTAAACTCAAACAACTGCACAATCTTAGCTATGGGGATAAGCTGAAAATTATTGACACAGTTCCATGTGGATAAAATTGGAATTATCGGCACGGGACCATTGGGATAAGCACTTCCAATTATAACATCTAAAGAAAAGCATAAGGCCTAAATTATATAAGACAAAATTAATTTAGGACAATAACAATATACAAATAAAAACTTTTTGAAGCCACAACTAACAAAATTATAAGAATAAATGGAAAATAGATAGCTTGCCTCTAAGTATAGAAATTAGAATGCATATAAAATTCAAGAGTTTAGTAGAGTTTAGTAAGCTAGAGCTAGACACCCTAAGGACCAATGGCAATAGGCCTAGTGTCTTTTACAAAGTTACATTACATTGTCAAACAAATCAAAAGCTAAAAACTTACTAGAGTGTTCCAATTCTTTAGCTGCCTTAGCCGCTCTTTCCAAAGCCTCAGAATCAAAACTGTAACCACTATCAGTTGGTATTGTTGTTTTGGACGACTTTGCTCCTTGGCCTTGGTTCTGTGCATTTTGTTGTTGAGGTGCATTGTTGCTCCCCTGTGGCGGTTTAGATCCACCACCAAAAATCCAAGACATTCCAAAAATTTCACTAAAAATAAGATATGTCTTGAGCAACAATTAAAAAAATATACTAAAACACAAAAAAACTACACAATGCGTTTGTGGGACCTCACCGCCGCGCGACTTGAAATTTAAGACTTAACGTTATTTAAAAACTCGTTACGGCCTTTTAAAAACAAAAACGGTTATAATAAAATTATAATATTAAACAAATTATAAACATATTTCTGATTAACTAAACGCCATTGCTTTGTATTTTCGGGTTAATTACTTTATTGACCACACGTACAAGCAAGTGTGTAACGAATTCAGTTCCGGTTCTACATTTTCTTAATGCAAGTAACGATGTATTCAAACGAAAGAGTAGTTGCAATTGTTCAAACAATACTGCTTTTAAAAGAAATCATAGATCTTAATGATCAATGAGCAGCTGTAACGCTCTTTGATGCTGGCGCCCTGGGCTTGCCCCATCAAGAATCAACCGTCTGGCTGGCTATGTGACTAACGATAGATGATATAACTGGCTATATCACCCCAATAACTTTAGGACCATTAAACTGCAGGTGCAATAAGTCGCGATACTTGATTACTTAGTATTGTAGCATCTAGATGTGATCCGGACTTACGCGATGCGAAGGACGAATGCGCTCAGCATCAGCATGTTTTTATTCCGCACGCGGAAAAGAAAATTGTAACAATGAACAGTTATTAATCACATTTAGGGGCAACTAATAAGACTCGAACGAAACACTACGTTTTTTCTAACTTTCAAGATTTATTTTTCCTATAGCAATAGCTCATTAGATGCACAATTTTAGTCTGGGACTTGGAGTTGCAGAACAAAGATTCTATAGTGCTAATTAAAAATTGAGCTTCATAGGCTATTAAACTGGTAGAAACTAAAAACACATTAGGGAAACTACCAGTGTCACGGGGTTATTCTTGAATTAAGAAATAATAGCATTATAGTGCATTAACTATTGAAAAAGAATATTATATTATTGTGGTGGATAGAAGCAGATCTTCAGATAACGATTTGCTTCAACTGTTATTAAGCGAGTAACAAAGGATGGAAACACAGTCTATCTACTAGGCAATTCTGGGGAGTTAAATATAATCAATACATGTGCAGTCAGTCTAAACTAAACGATGTCACACTACCAAGTTAAATTTAAACTGTGTTGAAGCAATCTGAACAATCGCGACAACCAAGAGCTAATCAAAAGCTAACCCACTACTGCCGCTGGGCAATGGGAGGAACCGGCTGTTCTGACCGACGCGACAAAGAGAGCTTCAGTTGCAGCCAAATTGAAATACACTTAAGAGAATTTGGGAACACCAATTTCCTATTTATTACGAGCACAATGCATGTATCTAGAGGGGAGACACTAAGGACACACGATAGAACAGTTTACTAGGGGAGGGGCATTGTCTTAGTCTCAATCCTAGTTGACATTCAGCCAACAACAGCTAGAAGATAGTTCAAGCCTCACACACGCTGAGCGCGGTGTCACGCTCCTCGATCAGCTCAGCCTCCGTAGCCTTCAGCTTCTCCTTAGCCCAGTCGTTGAGATTCAAGCCCTCAACGATGCGCCACTCGCCGTTGCTAATAGTCAGCGGGAAGCTGTACATCAGGTTATTCTGCACACCGTAGCCGTTTCCGTCGGAGATGACGGCCATGCTAACGAAGTCGCCGGCCGGCGTGCCGAAATGCCAGTCGCGGGCGTGGTCGCAGATAGCTTTGGCGGCCGACATGGCACTGCTGAGCTTGCGGGCCTGAGAAATAACAATATAGTAATTTATTAATTAGGGGGCCGTAGCCCAGTAGTCTGGCGCGGCGCTCTGATGTGCCAGCGGTCAAGGCTCGATTCCCAGTGCAGCCAAATAAATTTTCCGATAAATAAAGTTAGGAAGCAGCTGTACACTCCTGAGGCTATGCGTATGACTGCATACGTGTGTGCCTGTTCAGGGGAGTCGGCGGAATGGGCAGTAATGCCGCCAGGGCGCATACAGCCTAAACAAAAACGCCTTAGTTACTGAGCGCGAGACAAGCTTGTGTTCTTCCAGACCCTTTCCCATTCCCAGAGTAGTATGGTGAGCAACCAGCTGATCAATCATATGCAACATAAGTAACAATGTATTGTACAGTCAAAGCCTTCGTATAGACAAAAGGCTTCCTTCTTGGCTGGAAAGCTACAACAATCGGTCTTTTCAAGGCTTATTAAAGAGTTTAAAAGTTGACCGTCAGAGCTAGGATATGCGAAATCATACTGAAACATGCAATGCACACACACACACACACACACACACACACACACACACACACACACACACACATACATACACTATCAAAGATTAAACCGAAGAAGCGGTGTTACCACTAAAACAGTTATCTTAAGAGAAACAACGCAGGCAAGAAAAAAGATAACGTCAGCCTAATTTCTTAGGGGAAACTAAAAGCTGAATATTACTAGAGTTTTCTGTAAACTAGTCTTAAAGATAAAACAGGGTACATGGTCTTAGCGTAACCTATAAATTTTGCAAACTGAATCTCTGACTCTAAAAAGTCGATCAACTATTCACAGTTTGACGCTAAACTATGAAAAAACTCGCATGAATTGAGATGCTCCGTTTTTATCTACTCTATGCACGTTTCTTTTCGACTTAGCAATGACAGCTAGCTTCTGAAACTTTAGAGAGCTACTGAAAGTATTATATAGACACGCTATTGAGTAACGGAGTCTATGTATGTAGTTGAGATATAGTATTTAGTATACGCCTAACACAGGCAGTTGCTATGCAATAAAATAATAGATTTACCTTGATAACGGCGGCGCCGCGCTGCTGCACGGTAGCTAGAAACTTGCCCTTCAGCCATTCCTCATTAGCCACAGCGTCATAGACAGACTTCTCGACGCCGTCGAGGCCGCGAACAACGCCGTTGCTAGCGTCGGGGAACTGCGTGTTGGAATGGTTGCCCCAGATGACAGTGCGGCTGACGCTGTTGCAGGGCAGGCCCAAATAGGCGGCGATCTGGGCGCGGGCGCGGTTCTGATCCAGCCTAGTCAGGGCCGAGAAATTCTTAGCCGGGATGCTGGGCGCGAATTTGCTGCAGATCAGGGCGTTGGTGTTGGCCGGGTTGCCAACAACCACCACCTGCGAGATTTTGGAATGGTAACATACATTGGCGTAGCCCGGAGAGGGTCATGACCCCTCCAAAAGAGATCTGACCATTAAAGTTTTCAATCTTTCTGTGGCGCTAAATTGGCGCAAAAAATCTAGCCTGTGGCGCTTAAGTCTAGTCTGTGACGCTAAAATCTAGACTGTAGCGCTAAAAATCTAGCCTGTGGCGCTAAAATCTAGCCTGTAGCGCTAAAATCTAACATGAACGCTAAAATCTAGCGTGTGGCGCTAAAATCTAGTCTGTGGCGCTAAAATCTAGCCTGTTGCGCTAAATTATAGTCTGCGGCGCTAAAATCTAGCCTGTGGCGCTAAAATCTAGCCTGTGGCGCTAAATTATAGTCTGCGGCGTTATATGGGCTCTATATTTTGTTCCCAAGTAATTTAATTAGCCGTGATTTAATCGAAAATTACTTACGTAGACAGATCCGTAATCTTGTTTCTTAGAAAACCTTCGGGACGCTTGGGTGTGCGCGAAAAATACACTATGGAGATGGGATGTGTTTTCTAAGAAACGAAATTCCACTGTAGGGTTTCTCTTCACAACCTGGATAGTTCACAGTGCAAAAAATGGCATAGTAAAAATTAGTTACTAGGGTAAAAGAATCCTGCTCACCTTGCAGGTCTTCTTAGCATACTGGTCCAGCGCACGACCCTGCGATTGAAAGATCTTGACGTTGGCCTTGAGCAGATCTTTGCGCTCCATGCCCTCGCGGCGGGGCATGGCGCCAACCAGCAGGGCGTAATCCAGATCCTTGAAGGCCACTTCCTCCTTGTCGGTGGCGATCACCTCCTTGAGGAGAGGCAGAGCGCAATCCTGCAGCTCCATGCAGACGCCCTCAAGGATGCCAACCATCTGGGGGATGTCGAGCATGACCAGGACAATAGGCTGCTCCTTGCCGAACACGTCGCCATTGGCGATGGGGAACAGCAGGGAGTAGGCAATCTGGCCGGCGGCACCGGTGACAAGAACTCGCAGTGGCTTGAGTGGCAAAGCAAATTGGGAGGGTGCAAAAAACATTTAATTATATTTTTCTGTTGCTCCATCAATTGGACTTTTTTGTCGAAATCGTCATGTCATTTAGCATTATATGCCTAAAACTGTGATGCAAAAATGACCAGGTCTAGGAGGCGCCAATTGAGATTACAAATAATTTAATTGTTGATAATCATATAGTGAATGCCAAATAGCAATTTAACAATATAATAATTAACCATATTATGGGAAATTCCACAAGAAGTGGACATTCAGTCATGAAATCAAAATTTTGGATTTTAAAGATGTAACCACTTGTTTTTAGAATCTATAGACAATATTTTATATATAATTTATTATATATATAAATTTATTTTATTTATTATAATAATTAATAGTATCACTTAAATTTATTTTAGGTTATTAATTATGTTTCTAGGAAATGTTGCTTTCAAATTAGCATTAAATATTCCTTTTGTTACAATATGCAGAATATTTTCAAGTTGTAAAACTTGTTATAAATATTTGGCAATATGTAATTTTTCTTAGTATAAATAGGAGCACATTATAAGGAGAGAGCAACTTTTTTTCAACTTGTTTGCAACTTGTTCTTGAACTATAGAAACTTGTTCACTAAAACCATTCTCAGATTCTTAAGAGCATTAATCATTTTACAATAGAGATCCTAAGAAGCATTCAGAGAAACTTGCTAAAGGGATCAGGAGTACATACAAAAGCAGTACATGCATCAGAAGTATGTGCTAAGAGCAAGTGCTATGACCTTCTAATCTCAATAATGCCCAGACTGGAGAAGTAGTACACATACTAATAAGACCATTCAGGCTACTAAGAATGCTACCAGAATGCTACTCAGACTCACAAAAAGAAAGAGTAGAATATAGCAGCAAGATTTTTAAAAGAGAAGTTTAATAGGTCCCTGGACATTTCGGTGACAAGACATTTTGGTGACAGCCTTTTTGATGACAATTTTGGACATTTCAGTGACAAGTTGAGACAATTTGGTGACAGGTTTTAAAAATATAAGTTTATTTTGTTTGTAGGATAATATACTCATGAACAAGAGTAATTATTACTCAAAACTCATTATATTTTATTGTTTTGTATTGATTTTGTCACTGACTTTGTTATATCTCTGGTGCCTTCATGCAGTCTCAGGCAGCTAAGCAGCTAGAACAAGTTAAATGTTAGGCTAAGGGTTTCCAAATGTGACAATATACCAAGATCATTGCTATCTGTCAATGTGTTAACATATTTAGTGCTAAAAGCGTGCAGTTACATATATATATATATATATATATACTTCTAGGAATTTGGTAATGAGGTAGTACATTTGGCAGTGTATAAAGGCTCGCCAATGCAAGAACCCCTTGCAGAAGTCATCTCTGTCCCTGCATGGCCAATGCAATCTTAGTCCCAGCAGTGTCCCTTCTATTTGGCTATGACTTTGAGATAGACAGCTAAAAGATGCTAGATAGCAGGTAAGTGCAGTGCCCCTCTAGTTGGAAGTCCAATTTCAATAGCTTCGGTTTGGTGAGCCAGTGCGCTTGGACTTGTGGCAATGGGTTGGTTAATCTGCGAATTAGCTAATCTCTACCTTTCAAATTCTCCTTGCTTGTTGCTTGCTTTCTTCTCTCAGCTATAGGACGTTGCTGCTTGCCCACAATCTAGCTACCTTGGACTGATCATCTGACAGGAGTGAGAGGCCAGAGTTCTAAGAGATTCATTTCTAAGTTCTGGGGCCCAAAGCTATAGGCTTAAAAAGGCCAAACTCATCAGTTCATCAGCTGCAACGGCATTTTCTGACCAAAGCTCATCAAAGGCTGCCACAATAGTGTCCGCAGGCAAATAAGGCAAGGCCATAATTTTCCAGACAAACTTTTGCATGCCTTCATCTTCTTGATAAGACTGTTGAAGTCCTATGTTCTGGACTTTGTGCCAAACTGCTTGAGTCCAGTGAAAATTACAGCCACAAACACTAGCATTTGGGAAGACCCTCTAGATATACTTGTATTAGCACCTCGGATACCGAGTCTTTAAATTCATGTACGAGCATATATTCATATTTCATATGCAATCTACTTGTTCTACTTTCCTAACCAGAATGGTGTGGCAAAAACGAATATTATATCACCGTGAGTGTGATGCTTCTCTGCTAACAATGGCTTTGGTTGCGTAGCAAATGCGTAACTAAATCATTGGTGCTTGCCATTCCAGAATCTTCTACAAGCTAGCCAGCTCACTAAGCCAGTGGGTTGGCAAAGCTTATCACACCACCTTTTTGCACCTCTATAAGCCCCTCAATCTTGCATTGTTTTTAAATATAAATAGGCTGGTTTAGGACCAAGACCGCCACACTTGAGGAGCTAAGGGAGGAATTTGGATTTATTTATTATTGAATGGTGCTAAAGAAGAGATAAGTGGGTAGAAGAGCTAGCAGGACAAGCCTGCAACTGCAAGAGAGGAACCTATAAGAGGAATAGCAATGCTAGAAGATTGGTAGCTCCCCTTCAATAACAGGAGCCAGTAATAGGCCCTAGTGTTGTGGTGGTCTCAGTCATGCACCTATAGTCCAGATCATGGCAGGGTGTATGCTAAACTAAAACTTGATGGATCCACAGTTTGTATGCCAATGTACACTAAATTTTTTCTGCCTTCCCTAACTGTATGCCACATTTACAGGTACAAATTTATATATTATGCCTCTAGCAGCAGGTTTTATTAGAATATTAAAATTATTCAATAGAACAATAGATGGGAATATATTTTGTTAAAGTGAATGTATTTCTAACATAAATTCCATTTTTTAAATTATTATACAAATTCCTAAAAAATACCAATGTTTATGTACATTACATTGCAAGTTGCAACGGGTTACACCGAATTCGTCAACAGAACTAAAATGTGAGAAATTGGAGGAAGTCGAATTTGTCAATAGTTAAAAACAAGCTGAGAGAATTTGTCAACAAAATTAGGCAGAATTACTAAAAGTTGTTTCGTATCTCAATAATGTAAATTTCTTTTAAATTTAAAGATTTAGTATATAGTATATTTAATATATTGAAGCGGCTGCATGGTAGGCGGCTTGCGAGATCTGGCCAGTGGTCACTATCATCGGCTGTCTAGCTATTCTACTATTCGCAAGCCATCTGCATGGCGTAGAGTTCAACAGGAAGGTCTACAACAGGTGAGTTGGGCTTATGAAAGTACATTTACATGTACTCTATAAAGAGGCAGGGACATGTACAACATAATTAAAACAGATTGACAGGCATTTTCAACCGACCAGGCAGTAAAGGATGATGTTAGCATTCATAAGCAGAGCACGCGAACAATGAGGTGGAAGGCTGGCACCATCGTTTGAAGACCCGCGCCTATAGAGGCCAGTTATAGCTGTATGTGCTATTCAAACTGCTCCACAGAAAGGCTCTGTTGGCAGACGTACAGGCCCAGCTCGTTCTGCAGGGCGAAAATGGCCGAGTGAAGCGTGCTAAATATTGTCGAATAGACAATCGATTGAAATCACTGTATCGTAAGTATGACGATCAAGAGCTGACACCTGGTGGAGCTTCTCCGAATGTGCAGCATGCTGCATTGGATTTTTAGTTTTTTACTTTTTCGGACTCTTTTTGTTTCTAAAAAGGCCCTCATTATTTGTCTGGTACCAGACAAATAACGAGGGCCTTCTAAAAAATAATCTCGTTTCTAAGATCTCTTTTCGTTTTGTTTTAACTGCAATTTTAACTTTATATTTTTGCATAAACAATGAATACACAAATAACCATGGGTTTGTATAACCATGCATTCGCCTTTGTTTTACTTTCAAAATTGGCTTTGGTCTTTTTTAAATTTCATTTCTTCGGTATATTTTTGAGATGTGTACTGCATGTATATTGGACAGGCCTACTCAGATAACTAAATTCGTCAACAGTGCCTATTAAGGTAGCCGAATTCGTCAACAGAGTTGACAAATTAAATGTTGATGAATTCGGTGGCACCCATTGCAATAGCAACAGTGTGTACACCACTTATGCCAATAGGTAGGGCCTAATTTTTTGGTTGTACGCCAATAGGGTTAGCAAGGGGTGACTGTATGCCAAATTAATTTGGCATATAGGCCATGATCCGGACTATGGTCATGCACCAATAGGCCTATAGGTATATGCACAATGTGCAAAGCAGCAAATTTTTGCTGCCATTACATCTATTAAACATAAAGGCTTTCTATCACAATGCTATAAATTATGATAACTCTTTTGCTAAAATTCCTTTATATAGGCCAACCGCCTACTACATATAAGATTATAGGTCCAGAAAAGTAGGAATCTATGTCAATGTAATAAAGAAATAAAATGACTCATTTCTGTGGACTTAATGAAATGTCCCACAAATATGTGGATTTTGATAGAAAGCTAATGTGTTGACAAACTGTATAGCTGACGAAAAATGAAACAAGTCGATAAACATTGATTAGGCCCTAGCTTAGCTTTAAAGATAGTTAGGCCTAAGCCTAACTAAGATAAAATTTAGGGCAGGCCTAGTCATACTCTGTAAGTTTATTCATCTAAAATCATATCGTGTCAACAAGAGACGCAAAAACTACATACCTGAGCCATGACAGTTTTTGATTAAGTCAAGAAGAGAGTTAACAAACGAAGGTGACAGAGCTCGATCCAAACAAACTTCGGCAGCAAGAAGTTCGTGATGAACTTGAAAATTACTAATGTAAATTAATATATATCAGACAAAACTTTACTGACCTTGTAGCGCCACTAACTTAAACTGTTTAAAAAGCTAAATTTAAAAAAGAAATAGCAAAAATTTATTAGAATGTTCCTATTGATAGCATAAATACTTTTTTCTAATAATATACTTTATAATCTTTGTTTTACTCTTTACACTAATAAAGCCTAACTCGGTTTAAAATAAAGCAGTGCTTAGCCGGCGCGCGGCGGTCACCGGACGACTAAGTTTGTACTACGAGTATTCGACCGGCACCGGTAAAATAAGCTCGCCACTATTTAGCCGGCACTCCTGCCGATCAAATAAGCTCGTCATATTTATAGCCGGCATGCAGTCCTGCCGGTCAAATAAGCTCGTCACTATTTAGCTGGCAGTCCTGCCCCACTTATTCGTAAATTTGAGGGAATTAATTTTCTTTGATCCTTTCTCTTTCTCTTTGAAGAAATTTGACTGTCTAATCGTGAATAAATTCTCAAACCTTTAACAGCGTACATTTTAATAGATATTTTTATGGCTCTATCGATAGGTCTATCGATATTATGCTCCTTCCATGTCGATCTTGAGGGCACATACATGTAACAATTTACTTCCACCGTTAGACTCTTTTAGCATGTTTCACCACCACGAACGATTGTTACAAGCACTTGCTTCAAATATCGCTTTACATTATGGAATTTCTGAGTAGTTTTGCCCGGAAAACCCATGAATTTAACACTATTTTTGTTGTCACTCTTCCGGACCCTTTTCTTCTACAAGACGTTGCTTCGAGAAGACTTTAACCGAGCCTGGCCGCGTATTGATGGCAAGGTAGCGGACTGGTTGTGGTAGCGGACAGTTGATACTGTTGACTGTTGATACAGAATCCTAATTTTTTGAACAAAAAGCTTTATGAATATCAATAGAGCTATGAGAAAGGCACATATCAAAAGATGAACATTGGGTCTGCCTCCCATCGGAAGCAATAACAATTTTTGTGCTGAAAGCTGTTTGTTTTGTTTTTTGTTGTTTTGAGCGCAGTTTGCTTGTCTGCTGCTTGACAACGTATAACACGACTAGTCTCAGTAAAAGAACTCTGCGCCACTGGTAAAGCGTGTGTTTGTGTAAGTTTACATGGGTAGCACAATGTTTTCATGTAAATCGTGCTTACAAGAAAAGAAAAGCAAGAAGTCAGAGATTTCTCTGAGTTCAACTCAGATCCGAGCTTTTCTATCTGCTTGATTAATTGACAGATTTCGACCCTGTAGTGCTGGAGTGCTGCACCAGTGGAGACCTTCACAATCACCACGAGTATTTCTCAATCGTGCTGACATCATCTATTTAATTCCGCAACATTTGGAGCTAATATGTCAGATGAATTCTTACGGAGACCGATTGAGCTTCTCACAGACAGTTTAAGACACTGGAGGGAGATAAGTGAAACGAGTAACGCGCTCACCGCGCGGATGGTTGTCCATAGGGAATGCAATCCCGGGCCCAAATCACGGGATTCTAAATCCCAAGATCACAATTGTCCGGAATTTCGAATCCTGGGATCGACCATCGGGATCCCGATCCCGGTCCCGCTTTGCAATAATTCAATAATTCATTCTTGAGTAGCATGCAGTATCTGTAGCTGAGATACTTGTCAGGTGAAAATCATAACTTAGTTGTCCTGGTTTGATTTATTAATCTTTTAATCATGCAGGCTAGTGAGAAGGCTAGGGCTGCAGGGATGCAAAACAGATGCTGTTAGCAGATCATTAGGAGATTTAAGGTGTAATAATGCAGTCCCTTAGCTTCAAAACTCCTTGATCGATTGATCGTGGTTGGGATTAGAACAGTGGGACCTTGCTAATCGGACCACAACCCAAGCTACCAATTCTCCATCTAGGGCGGTCGCCCCTGGGAGGGTGAGGTCTGATCCCCTCTACCCTGGTATCAGTACCTCGGGCCATAGCTCGTAAGCTGTCATCCCCCAGTCAAGTGACTGGGGGGTCGCCACGCACACCCTTTTTTCGGAGGTCAGTCAGTCAGTCAGTCAGTCAGTCAGTCAGTCAGTCAGTCAGTCAGTCAGTCAGTCAGTCAGTCAGTCAGTCAGTCAGTCAGTCAGTCAGTCAGTCAGTCAGTCAGTCAGTCAGTCAGTCAGTCAGTCAGTCAGTCAGTCAGTCAGTCAGTCAGTCAGTCAGTCAGTCAGTCAGTCAGTCAGTCAGTCAGTCAGTCAGTCAGTCAGTCAGTCAGTCAGTCAGTCAGTCAGTCAGTCAGTCAGTCAGTCAGTCAGTCAGTCAGTCAGTCAGTCAGTCAGTCAGTCAGTCAGTCAGTCAGTCAGTCAGTCAGTCAGTCAGTCAGTCAGTCAGTCAGTCAGTCAGTCAGTCAGTCAGTCAGTCAGTCAGTCAGTCAGTCAGTCAGTCAGTCAGTCAGTCAGTCAGTCAGTCAGTCAGTCAGTCAGTCAGTCAGTCAGTCAGTCAGTCAGTCAGTCAGTCAGTCAGTCAGTCAGTCAGTCAGTCAGTCAGTCAGTCAGTCAGTCAGTCAGTCAGTCAGTCAGTCAGTCAGTCAGTCAGTCAGTCAGTCAGTCAGTCAGTCAGTCAGTCAGTCAGTCAGTCAGTCAGTCAGTCAGTCAGTCAGTCAGTCAGTCAGTCAGTCAGTCAGTCAGTCAGTCAGTCAGTCAGTCAGTCAGTCAGTCAGTCAGTCAGTCAGTCAGTCAGTCAGTCAGTCAGTCAGTCAGTCAGTCAGTCAGTCAGTCAGTCAGTCAGTCAGTCAGTCAGTCAGTCAGTCAGTCAGTCAGTCAGTCAGTCAGTCAGTCAGTCAGTCAGTCAGTCAGTCAGTCAGTCAGTCAGTCAGTCAGTCAGTCAGTCAGTCAGTCAGTCAGTCAGTCAGTCAGTCAGTCAGTCAGTCAGTCAGTCAGTCAGTCAGTCAGTCAGTCAGTCAGTCAGTCAGTCAGTCAGTCAGTCAGTCAGTCAGTCAGTCAGTCAGTCAGTCAGTCAGTCAGTCAGTCAGTCAGTCAGTCAGTCAGTCAGTCAGTCAGTCAGTCAGTCAGTCAGTCAGTCAGTCAGTCAGTCAGTCAGTCAGTCAGTCAGTCAGTCAGTCAGTCAGTCAGTCAGTCAGTCAGTCAGTCAGTCAGTCAGTCAGTCAGTCAGTCAGTCAGTCAGTCAGTCAGTCAGTCAGTCAGTCAGTCAGTCAGTCAGTCAGTCAGTCAGTCAGTCAGTCAGTCAGTCAGTCAGTCAGTCAGTCAGTCAGTCAGTCAGTCAGTCAGTCAGTCAGTCAGTCAGTCAGTCAGTCAGTCAGTCAGTCAGTCAGTCAGTCAGTCAGTCAGTCAGTCAGTCAGTCAGTCAGTCAGTCAGTCAGTCAGTCAGTCAGTCAGTCAGTCAGTCAGTCAGTCAGTCAGTCAGTCAGTCAGTCAGTCAGTCAGTCAGTCAGTCAGTCAGTCAGTCAGTCAGTCAGTCAGTCAGTCAGTCAGTCAGTCAGTCAGTCAGTCAGTCAGTCAGTCAGTCAGTCAGTCAGTCAGTCAGTCAGTCAGTCAGTCAGTTTTTGCCCCTCGCTGACTTTGCACTAAATCAATGGTCTCTTGGCCATAGACGTCCTCATCTACGGAAAAGACGGCTTGATCTTTTGCTACCTTGTCCCTGTAATATTTACGATACGGCAAATAGTTTAGGACCTAGACAAACCTACTGGAGCAATCGGAGAGTTTAAAATTATTGAGTCCTACCAAACTTTCTCCAATAGTCGCAGGTACGGTACAAGTAAATGAATGACACGGATAAGACAAGTCCAGATTGATTTAGATTGAGTGATCATTTGATTTTGAAAATAGCGGGGGCTAACTGATAATAGGTCTTGAATTCGTTTGCTTGATTCTCGATACACAGGATTCAGATAATTGACTCGTAAATTAAACGCTTAATACGAGTGATTCAACGCAATTTGGCAAGCAAATCTCAGCAATGAATAAGACGGACTCGCGGTAGATGAATAGAAGATTGAAAATGAGTAGATAGGTCGACTAACGGAGAAGTTGACCTAATACTGGTCTAATCCCGAGGTCCTACTCTCAACAGAGGACACTCACGGAGTGCTAACGCTACACCAGATCACCAACCGCTGTCCCCTATTTCATTACACGGTTTCCTGCTACTTTCATCATAAGCAAAATGTTCAAAGAGTGCACAGAGCCTAACAAAAAACTATTCAATCACGCTAGAGATCAGAGCACAAGAGTGTCACAAGAATTAAAATGTTATACTTTCTTCAGCTCACTAACACGTCTGTTAAATATAATGTGAGCTAGAAGTTTTAAAGTTAAAATTCAAATCACTCTAGCTCGTAATAAAAATAATAACTTTTTCAACGCTACTTAATGGCTGTGTAGCTTTAACACCATAATAATAGCTGTTAGTGAGTGAATGGTTGCAAACAAAGTCCCAAAAACAGACTTCTTCACTCGTCGATCGGTCTCAATCTGTTTTCTTCATTACCCAACCAAAGACCACTGAAGTCACTTCGTTAAACTTAAGTAGTCCTTGTACCCAACGAGAATCGGCGCTAGTATTCTGAAAAGGATAATTGTCGGCTTTTTAATTCAGTATTTTTTGTTTTCTTTTTTATTGTAAATGTACTGTGTGGCTACTTATAGTAAGTAGGTGAGTGCTGGTTGCGCCATTGCCAATTGACACGTGACTTACTTGTATACAACGCCGGCCAGGGCCCCGCCAACCAGGGGGCCAAAAAAATAAATGTAGAGATTCCAAACGAGCGAACCGGGTTCATTGAGCCGCCGCCAGTCACGTGGCCACTGTGTGATTGCACGGGACGGGTTGGCAACGATTTAAGAGTGACTCGATAGGTTTCTGAACCACCGTTGAGGGATGTTGGCTCCATCTGTTTAGAACCCTAGAGTTAATACCCTTGATAGACTTAAAAAGTCACTTGGAAAAGTAGAGTAGTTGACATCCCACGATTGCCTAAATTAACACAGAGCTTCTCAAAAAAGTTAAACTCAGCGACCCTGACCTGCAGAGAACTCCACAGAGCACGGCAATGCCAATGGCCAGCGGAGCGAATCCGGTCTTGTTCTTCTGATCCGTGGTCATCAGAACCACTATAGAAAGAGCATGAAAGTGATGGTTGCTTCTCCCAGTATGGCCCGTCCGGCATCCAGACCTTCGATGGGGAAGTGCTCAGCCAAGCGGGTGGTTTGGGTCTATGAGAATTTCCCACAGGAAGTTTTCGTGCCGAGGTTTGCCCGCAGGGCTTTTCCTGTCGGAATTTCAAATCAAATGTAATCGGATTTGAAATCTAGTTTAGTCTAGTTCTAATCTAGTCTAGTTTTAATCTAGTCTGGTTTTTAATCTAGTCTAGTTCTAATCTAGTCTAGTTTTTAATCTAGTCTAGTTTATGACTAGTCTAGTCTAGGCTAGTTCTAATATAGTCCAGCATTGTCTATAGACTGGATTTGACTTGAAATTCCGACTGTAAAAACCCTGCGGGAAAACCTCGGCGGGAAAACTTCCTGCGGGAAATTCTCGTGCTCCCGGTGGTTTCTGTTGACAGGCTCATCGGACTCTTGCTCTCCGGCACTCCGATCCTGAAGACCTGCGAGATAGGCAAATGAGTGCAATTGTCAACGAGAGAAATTTGGAATGACTGCCGGCAGGCAAAATCGTGGACTCGGAAGCCATGCACCCACCATGGCTAGCAGGGAGCCAACCAGAGCACCGAGCAACTGGGCAATCGGATACAAAATCAGCAACGGCCATGTCCTCTTTCCAGCGACGAAGACGCGCAGCGCCACAGCCGGATTCAGGTGGCCGCCGCTGAAATGAAATATTTGATGAGGACGCACTTTTTCCCAAATCCCGCGCTAGCACATGGGCTCTAAACTTACTTGCCTACTAACAGTGGGCAGTGGGCATTTTTATCCTTTTTCTGCGAATTTTCATAGAATCTATACTAGATATAATGTCTGGCCATACTAGTAGTCATATTAACATAGGCGCAGCTTTTTGGGTCATAAATCATCGCTTTCAAAGCTGATCTGACAGCCACCTGCGCCTCACTCAGTGTTGAAGCGGGCGCCAGATGGTCTGAGAGGATGCGGGCGGTAGCTTTTTTCTCATTATTTTGACAGGCCATCAAGATTTATGAGGTCAGAGCCTATTGTTCGGATTCACTCAAGCGTGTGACAGCTTTGACAGCTATGCGTTTTACCCCTAAAAGTACCTTGGGATTAGCGATTAGCGATTTCTCTTCATTATCTTCACTTTCTATTTAATAAGAGCTTTCTAATGTATATTTTTTCATTAATTTCTGTCAATCCTACGCGAAAAGTCATAAATCATTTTGTTGCGATTTTGAGTGATTTATGGCCGCACCTGTCATCTTTTTACGACCCTGTGGGAACTGATAGGATCTCTCGGTCACGTGATTCTGGGTGGCAACGAGCCTAGCCAATCAGAAAATTCGGCGCTCATTTTAACAAAACGGCTCAGCCAATCAGAATCGACGTGTTCCGTTATAACAAACTGCGGTCCAGTTGGCGGCTATTTAAACCGGAGTTTTTGGCCCGCTCGGACGCAACTTCTTCTTACTTTGGCTCGGGCCCAGCGCGCAACTTCTGGTTCCCGGAGCACGACCGTCGTTTCTTGATCCCCGGATTGCAACTTCCCCCATCATCATCAAGGACGAGTCCCCCGGTCGACAGCAGCGAACATCCAGTTAAGAGCATCACCTGCTAGCTAACAGCGAAGATTGTGACAGCATCATCCCGAGTCTACAGCTGCAGAGCATCGAGCCGATTCGGTCACTGTGGAATACCTGGTCTCCGGCTGTTGAGTTTCTGATTGGTTGGGTGAGAGGCTACCTAGACTTGCTTGATTGGGTGATCCCTTTTCTGTCCCCTGTTGCAGTAGCTGAATTAGGCGCACACTTTTGCTCATTTTGTTCAGTAGTGCTGTTGCTGAGGCAGGAATCATTCAATAATACTGCTAGTAGTCTAAGACTCCAATTCAATCTAAAGTGTGAAGTGAACTAAGGAGAAGGTTAAATCTAACAGTTATCTTTGTCGGCTTTATTTCTTTGTTCGCCGATGGCTCAGATGAGTAGCTAAGCTAGTAGGCGCCGGTCACAGTGGACCAATGGCAAGGCAGTTCTCAGTCGACCAATCTATCAAATTAGTGAGCAAAACTGCCAAAAGTGCAGAATCGGCGCCAGAGATGTACTTTGTGCACTCTAGGGTAGCCAAGCGGCTCGGGTAAATGAATCATGCGGTCTCTGAAGTTCGAGTTAGCCTATCATCAGCGCTATGAGAGGCTAGTTGGCGCGTTGAAGGCTAAAAGTACATATCTTCGTATTTAGCAATGTAATAGTACATGTAGCTACCCCATAGACTCGCCACCGCAAGAATCCCCTGCACAAGTCCCCTCTGTACCTGCATGGCCAACGCGATCTAGTCCCAGCAGTGTCCCTTATCATCGGCTATGACTTCGAGATTGACAGCAAAAAGACACTAGTTGGCAGGTAAGTGCAAAGCCCCTTCTAGTCGGAAGCCCGATTTCGAGAGTCCCGGTGTGGTGAGCCAGGGCGCACGGGCTGGTGGCAGCAAGTTAGTTGATCTGCGGATTAGCTAATTTCTACTTTCAAAATTCTCCCTGCTCGTCTCTCGCTGTCCCTCTCTTAGCTATAGGACCTAGACTGCTCGCCACACGATCAAGCTACCATGGGGCTGACCATCTGACAGGAGTGGGGGGCCAGGTCTCTAATTGATTTATTTCTGAGCCTGAGGCCCGAAGGCTTCCCTAACAAGGAGCCCGAAGGTCGAAACCCATCATATTGAACAAATATTCTTTGACCATGCGCCTCCCTGACTCCTGCCTACAGAAAGTGACGCCCACTAAGTCTCACTAAAAACCCAGAAACGAGTTCCAAAGTGCCAATTCGGTAGCATTTACCTGATGGGTGCCATGACGGTCACCAATACAAACAAGCCGAAGCCGTGAGCAATCGCTATTCCAGTGATCTTCTGCGTGGAATACACAGCCATGATGTCCACGAATACGAACAGTAGCATGCCGAAAAATTTGGCCAGACCCGGCCGGACAAACTTCACAAAAGATGTATTCGCCTCTAGTCAGCGTTGGAACTTCATGTTCCTCGCCTTCCTCGGACATTTTCACGTACTTGTCCTCCTCCTGCTGCTGCTGAGACATAGCTATTGTCGAGAGTATGCGCTGATTCGTGCTGGCACTAGTTTCAAACTTTACAGTCTAGCATTTTTCTGTCTTTTTAACAATCTTCTGGTAAGGTCGGTAGAAGTTATTTTGAAGCATGGAATTGCCGCGGGGCGCAGTGCATAGAGCAATAGTTCTGGTCAGCTTTGTTAGTTATTTCGTAACAAGTTCCAGTTTCCAGTCTGTTCGCGCTTCTCGATTACCCCTTTTATTCTCACTGATTTCATTGTATAAGCTTGAAAGCTTACCGTGTGCGCGTCGCCAAGAGTTGCTTTGGCGCCAAGAAAAATTAATGTGAACAAGTGGCCCGAAGAATTGGTGTTGAGAATTTTCTACCGCCTCTTAAACTCATGCGCGATTCATTATTCAGGTGTTTGCTAAACTTACAATTCGGAGCATTACAAGAGCATCGCGTTAAAAAGCCTCAAGCTCCATGCATCTCAAGGTTTTGTCATCCTACACGCTCTAAAAGGTAAAAGTACAATTCGAATTAATGCTTGGCAATATAAAGTGATGAAGAGTTAAATTTAACTGCATGGGCTCAGGGCTGGATAGGACGGCTGCTGTCTCTTTACAATGCCGCCTAGCTGAGAATAGAAAAAAAGAAGCCTAGATAATTCCATGACCTTTTAGAACACAGCAACCCAATCAATAGAAACAATCTTCATATTCAATTGGAGTAAGAAAAATCATTGCAATTAATTTCAGTTGCCATGCCAATCGGCACACCTGTGGGGACATGTTGAACTCGTATACGAGAAACAACAGAATATCGATGGGGCAAATGATGAAGGAATATAACTAAGTATTGATCCTATTATTCCCGTTGTGGATCAAGAGCACTAGGCTTCAGAAGTATTGCTAGCTCAAAAGCTGTCAGCTTAGGAATATGCTTGAACTAGATACTATTTATTCTTTACCTGCACTTATTTTCTTTCAATTAACGGCCACGATCGGGTCTTCTGAATACCACAGATATTAGACGCAAATGCTACTAACGAGTAAGTAGCACGCATTTTATGCTTCACTCGTTTTGCACATTCGTTTCTAATCGTTCGTGTGTAGATTTTTTCTAGATCCAATCGTTATATTGTTCGCGGGTTGAAGCAAAAGCTGGTTTGCATCAAAAGCTGGTCAAGGACTACTAAAACCTGTCAGGCATGCTTGCAACTCTCGGAATATTGCAATTTTCTTGGTGGAAGGAACAAAAATAGCTAGCTGTAAGTATAAATAAAAAAGTTAATAAATACAGCACAAAAAACTTATTAAAAAATACCGACTCAGTGGGAGAGAGTACTGAAGAGCTTGCATCCTCATGTGGGCCGTTGACTATTAAAGCCGGCAGTGAGTCAGTAAGCTGTGGCATGCCGGGCGTTGAGAAGCGAGCCTGCGGGGCGTGACAAGCTTCTGAATAGTATAGTGCTGACATGGCTGACAGCTTACTGACAGCCCGCCGCGCAGCTGCATGACTTTCTGACTACAGAGCGGCTGGCGATGAAAATCGATAAGTAACAAAATTGCAGTTCCCCCCACCCATTATTCTCAATAATGACTGCCCTCAGCCACTACCGGTTTGCAGCTGTTGTATTGACTATAAGGGCGTGAATTCACAGCTTTCAAATATGAATTACGCGCTGTAACACTGTACAGAGCAGGCAAAGAGTAGCGCTGAGAATAGTGGACTGCTGTTTTGGTTTCCAGGGTCATTCCGCGGAATATTAATTTTCGCTGTCCGGCTCCTTGCTTGTCAGAGGCATCTTCTCAGAGATCGCTGCATGTATTTCTCTTTGAGATGTAAATTTGGCTAAGAAAATCCTGTCTGAGCAGTCTAAGCGAAATGAATTATTTATCTGTGCGAGTCTCGAACGCGAGAACCAGTAAGGAAGCCAAATATTCTCTACCATCATCGCGGGTCACTTTTTATTGCGTCCCACTGGGGGGTGGGGCTCGCAGTTGCAATCTTAAGCTATGATATTCACATCCCGGATCTTAGCCCAGCCAAGGCCAGGGAGACGTTGAACCGTTTATTCAGCTTTAAAATGAGATCATGAACAAAATTTGGTCCAACTAAACTAACATGCTCTGATAACTTCAGTTAGCCAAGTGATGCCTGAAGTCTGGATCTCATCTCTGGGTGGTCTAGGTCCGGGTCTCCTTGGCCCCAGCCCAATATTGGAACCAGCTTGGCTCACGCATCGGCATCTGATTGAACAGCCTGCATGCATCCATTAATTCCGACCCCTCTCATAATTCTTCGTGCCGTATTAATTTCTCTTCCCCTTTGATTCAGTCACGGCGATTTGCAGTCCAATATACGCAGACATAGAAATTCCAATAACCAGATGGGGAGACTTGCGTCACCCCAGTCACAATGCGCTAAATAGAGAAAAGTACAAGAAAAAAGAAGCCATGCGCCTTATTTTGGCAGAAATCTTTGCCATCAGTTGAAGTTTTCAGTTGGCTAAAAATGCATCAAATTGATGCGGCCGGCTTCTGCTGTTATAGTGCACGAAATGCAACAGTTCAGTTACAGCAATGCAACGCAAAAAGTACACGAGAATAGAAGACGCGACCAGGGAACAGATTAATAAAATACTAATCCCATCTACGTTTAAACTCGAACTACCGGAGATTAAACAATGGATGGTGTTGGGTTGGAACGAAAACCGATAAAGTAAAGCCGAGCACCGCGCCTGGCCCCTCTTTTGCTTCATCGACTAATTTTGCTGGCGTAAGAAATACAAAGCAAACATTTTTACACTTTCTATTCACGTCGCATTTTAGCCTGACGTGAACACTGCAACTGTCATTGTCCTCATTTCAGCCGATCTCTGTCTTTTTCAACCCATGTGTTTTCTGTAGCATCCTCTGAGAGTTAAAATTCAGCCCAAATAGCAAAAAGTGTCCACATCCGAGCAAGAACTTACAGCTTTCGTGTCGTTAAATAAAAATAGAAATAAAAAAACTAGGGACGGGAAATTTGAATATAATACTTACTGATTTATTTTTAGATACATTGGACACTTTTTAGATGTGTCCATTGACTGAGGGTTAGAGGTGTTCCACGGAAAAATAGACGTGGTTGAGGGGTTCCATGATGGTTGTAGACAGTGGTTGAAGGGTTGCATGATGGTTGTAGACAGTGGTTGAAGGGGTGCATGATGGTTGTAGACAGTGGTTGAAGGGTTGCATGATGGTTGTAGACAGTGGTTGAAGGGTTGCATGATTGTTGTAGACAGTGGTTGAAGGGTTGCATGATGGTTGTAGACAGTGGTTGAAGGGTTGCATGATGGTTGTAGACAGTGGTTGAAGGGTTGCATGATGGTTGTAGACAGTGGTTGAAGGGTTGCATGATGGTTGTAGACAGTGGTTGAAGGGTTGCATGATTGTTGTAGACAGTGGTTGAAGGGTTGCATGATGGTTGTAGACAGTGGTTGAAGGGCTGCATGATGGTTGTAGACAGTGGTTGAAGGGTTGCATGATGGTTGTAGACAGTGGTTGAAGGGTTGCATGATGGTTGTTGACAGTGGTTGAAGGAGTGCAAGATGACCGTAGACAGTGGTTGACAGTGGCCATTGAAATTGTTTGAAAGGCTCTATGACAACTGTAGAGTAGACAATCAAAAGGACCGAGATACTTTGAAGTTCATTGAAACTGAACCACTAGCCATAGCCAATTTAAAAAAGTGTATCTAGCCTTCAATTTAACAAGTATTTTATGGAAAACAATGGAATGACCTCGGAATATTTAGGAATAAAAGCCCATATTTCTTGGCCCCAGTGCAAACAATCAATCGTATTTTGCGTACTTGAACGGAGCAGTCGCTCTGTAGAGAAAAAAATGTTCTGCATTCTTGCCCGATGCAATCAATCAATGACCGGCCCAAGCCCAAAGAAGCCACCAGCGGACGGCTTCAGCCCAAACCCGGCGCTCGTCCGCCGTTCGTTGTGTTTTGCTTTGCCCCCTTTGTCAAACTGACACGGCTGACAAAGTGGATTTGCCCTCCCTGCCTTCCCCTAGGCAGGAGTACGACGTGTTTTTTCTTAAGAAAAAATTGACAAAATGGATGTCTGGGCGGCGCAGGCCGTTGCTGTACGCCTGATCCACTCGCTGTCGTCTGCAACCAGACAGCCGGCGCTTCTTTCTCTGAAGAAGAAGACGAGGAATATAAGTTAAGGAAGCGAATCGGCTTTTCTAACCATGGTCTAGGCGGTCGAACATCGACGGTCAAATGAGGAATGAATTTGATAGAAAAAATCTTGTTCAAAGTCACGTTTGAAAGTCTAGTTGAGGGGGGCAGTTCAGTGCAGCGCGCAATTTGGAGAAGCAAAATTGACTTTAATTATATTTTAATTAATCGAAAGCACTAATCATTCGACTCGGAATTTTTTTTAAGACCAGAAAAACAAACTTCACCATCCAATATCCTGAATGAAGGTTTGTCAACGCAAAAACAGCCTGTCAGGTAGCTAGTGAGAGTTCAGCAAGGGCAACTGCTCCAGCTAATGAACGGCTAACTGCGCCGCTTTAAATGATTCAGGTGCGAGCACTTCGGCTAAATGAAGTATAAGAGAATCCCCACTTGATTTTGTTTCTTTGGCCTAGGAACGGCTGAGGACTGGGTTTCTAGGCCGAGGCGAAGCCGAGGCCGAGAAGCGCAGTCCGAAGTCGTTCTAGGCCATAGACAACCAAATCAAGTGGGGGTTGTAATATTTAATTGCCGCAGCCAGCGGGAGGAAATGAGACTACCATAGACAATTATTTCTTGGCCTCCAAGAAACGCCTGATGGGAGTCTCAACTCATTTGAAAGAATGTTTTTTAGCCATAGACAATTATTTCTTGGAGTCCAAGAAATGAAAATACACGGAGGAGATAGGCAGCTGGCCGGGCCAAAGCGGGGATTAAATTTAAAAGTAATTTTACTAAGCTATGAAGTACGAGTAGAATGAGAACGAGAATATATTGCACTGCAGTACAGAAAGAGGTCGAAGTTGGTACGTTAATCCAGGTTCCTATCTTCCTTCCTTCCAAGCAGATTTCCAGTAAGGTTAACCGCCAATTTCTATTAGAGCATCAACAAAGTACGCTGTCAGGTTAGTCCACAGAGCATCAGCGTCACACAGGGCTCGCCTCAGTGCCTGGGCGCAAACGTAGGCTGTGCCGTCAACCCGGGTAGGCGGTCAACGAAATAACAGTCTAGTCTCTCTAAATAGTCTAAATAGTCTAAATAGTCTATAATAGTCTCTCTAAGCCTGGAACAACGCCACCCTCTAGCGGTCAGGTAGGGCCTTGGGCTACTGAGAAGCCCACGGCAATGCTGCATACAGATCCATCCTCCTAGACGAACTGCTAATATAGCGCACCTCCTTGGCACAAAATAGCAGCTTCGATGTCGTCCAGCACGCAGAACCCTGAATCATCAGGTTGAGTCTCCACAACAGCAGATTATCCAGCTGTTGACAGTTGTACGTCACGGATCATACTCAGGACGCCTTCTATCAATAGGATCTTAGGTTCCCTGACAATTCCTTTTAGGAGTCAAGCTGAATCTCAATTGGCAGCAGAGTAATTCCACCAGAGAATTGCTCCATCTTTCTCAAATTAATAGAATTCAGAATTTCAGTTTATTAAATTTATGAGATTTATGAGACACGAAACCTCTACTAAAGTTGCCCCATCATAGATGGCAATTAAAATACGGATTCGGTATAAGTTGATTTACTGCTCACTGCCTCCTGTGACCCTCTGAGTTTTTAGCTCGTAGTTCCGACCCGCGCTAAACACCAGCACTCGTACACTCCCTGTTTTATTTGACAAAGGAATACACGGAGACGAGTTCAATTAGCCTTCTGCGTAGGCAGGTGAATCTCTAACAAAATCCAACTAATTAGGTGTTTGTCAAGTCCTAAAATGCTCTGCTTGATCTGTGCAAACTTGAGCACTGATTGCAACCAGATATCCTTCTCAGGGGAAATCTTCAACTCTCTCCACCTTTTGCTAAGCTCTACGAAAGATCTGAATAGAGAACTCCACATGCCAGCCTCAAGACTACCTTGGGGTTTCTCCCTAAATTCCCTTGCCACATCTGTTTTTCCATTTACCCATAAAATTCCTCTAATTATTGCTCCATAATGCTACCTGACATTCCATGCTATCCACAGCACCATCATCTACCCTGACATCCCATGCTAACCCTAGCACCACCATCTACCCTGACACCCCATGCTAACTCCAGCACCACCATCTACCCTGACATCCCATGCTATCCATAGCACCATCTACCCTGACATCCCATGCTATCCACAGCACCATCTACCCTGACATCCCATGCTATCCACAGCACCATCTACCCTGACATCCCATGCTATCCATAGCACCATCTACCCTGACATTCCATGCTATCCACAGCACCATCTACCCTGACATCCCATGCTATCCCTAACACCATCTACCCTGAAATACTCCGCTACCGGTGTATCCTGGCTTCAACAAAGCGGATCGATTAATCAGAACACACTGTCCACTGCCCCAGTACAGGCGGGATGACATGGTACTCAATTTCGACGCAATGAAGACACTCATAGACTGGCATTCCGGCCTGATAAACTTATTCGTGCGGATCAACTCTACAATGCTTGATAGAAATTGGAGAGAGATGAGGTTGAGGGTCTGCAATAGGACGGTACTTGCACCAAATCTCATTCGATAAACTAATTATAGGCTTATCGGCATTTCCTGCACAGAAACAGAATGACTATAAAATCCGGTTTAACTGAAGCACGCCTCAGATATACTACGATATAAGAGGAGGAGATAAAAGTAGAAGGGAGCTATGAACTTTGACTGCGATTCTTACCCTTGTCTGGGCACTACAGACCTCCCCACCACCCCTTCAGCTGGGAGTCCTGTCCCTGCAATTCTCATTTGCAAAAACATATTGGACTTCCGCCTGCCGCGCGTTCCGCCTGGGGATTAGGAGATAGCGGCCGGCTCAGTGGAATTCCGTCGGCTGTCTCGGCCTTTTTTTACCAATCTTTATTGCCGCCAATAAAGTTCGACTGTCCTACTGGATAATGCCGCCTAACTGGAGCTGATGCCTTCGCAACTGCTGCGTCCCACACTCTCCTGCTTTGTTTCCCTCCACATCTCCTAGTCTCCACTCTCCCTCTCCCACTGTCCCACTTTCCCTCTCCACTCCCTCTCTACTCTCCCTCTCCCACTCTGTTTACAGAAAGCGTTTCTAAGGTCCAAACAATGTCTGTCTGCCTCTCCACTCTCCCTCTCCCACTTTTTCCTATCCCACTCTCCCAATCTCTCTGCGCTCTCCCTCTCTCTCTTTCCAATCCCACTTCTCCCTCTGGAACTCTCCCTCTCTCACTCTCACGTCTCCCACTCTCCCACTCTCCCTCTCCAACTCTGCCCTCTCTCATTCTCACCTCTCCCACTCTCCCTCTCCAACTCTGTCCTCTCTCATTCTCCCCTCTCCCACTCTCCCTCTCCAACTCTGCCCTCTCTCATTCTCATCTCTCCCACTCTCGCTCTCCAACTCTGCCCTCTCTCATTCTCACCTCTCCCACTCTCCCTACAACTCTGCCCTCTCTCATTCTCACCTCTCCCACTCTCCCTCTCCAACTCTGCCCTCTCTCATTCTCACCTCTCCCACTCTCGCTCTCCAACTCTGCCCTCTCTCATTCTCATCTCTCCGACTCTCTCCCTCTCCAACTCTGCCCTCTCTCATTCTCACCTCTCCCACTCTCCCTCTCCAACTCTGCCCTCTCTCATTCTCACCTCTCCCACTCTCCCTCTCCAACTCTGCCCTCTCTCATTCTCACCTCTCCCACTCTCTCCCTCTCCAAATTCCTCCAAGCTCCCACACACACTGTCTACCTCTCATGCACTCCCGCCCTTTCCCTTGTTGCCTGTCCATTTTATTAACTTTTCCTCTGTATTTATGTGCCTCTCTACCTTTGATTTTTCCAACCTTCGCCCTTCCTCTTTGTCGTTTGCTAATCGGGTCTTACTAGCGTGAGAGTTTCCCTGAATTCACAAAGTTTGCAGCAAAAAGAAAGCTGCATGGCATCTGTTGTTTACACTGAAGCCTTAGAATATCAAAGCAGCACAAAGTAGCGGTCGGTTGATCAGGTGGCAACTTGATTGAAGTGCTAATTGTTATTTTTATCGGAAAAAATACTTTGCACGCACGCGGATCACCGCAGAGTGAGAAGAAAATGACCAGAAAAAGGCTGACTACACCGAAGCCATAACCGGCTCCCTTAGAGCAGTTTATTGTTTCCTCTCGTGTGCGTGAGGCCTTACCGCTGTCGCCTGTGCCATTTCGCACTACTCAACTACAATGGCTGCCGCATATTTCTTGGAAGGATTTTCCCAACCGCGGAAATTACAGTCAGTCAGCGTCAATTGCAAAGTTGAGGCATAATAATAGCAAAGAGGAAGTTACGAGACTGCGGACGAGATGATTGAGGGCTGATTGAAAACTATGGCGGCGGAATTATCATCTCATATCTCGCTAAATTGCTTAACTTCCAATGTAATTAGCTGAAGGGCTGAGGTTCCGCTTCACTGAAACTGCCTCCTCAGACTGTAGGAGGCACTGGGTTGGGGGATTTCAGAGAATAAATAATACTAGTGAGAAAGCGCTTAACCCTGCTTCATATTCTTCTAATCCCGATCGTGACGGATAACTTGAGGCAAGAAATTGTCTAGAAATGCAGCGGCTGTACAATAATCTCTCGCATTTCTGGATAGATAGATAGATAGATAGATAGATAGATAGATAGATAGATAGATAGATAGATAGATAGATAGATAGATAGATAGATAGATAGATAGATAGATAGATAGATAGATAGATAGATAGATAGATAGATAGATAGATAGATAGATAGATAGATAGATAGATAGATAGATAGATAGATAGATAGATAGATAGATAGATAGATAGATAGATAGATAGATAGATAGATAGATAGATAGATAGATAGATAGATAGATAGATAGATAGATAGATAGATAGATAGATAGATAGATAGATAGATAGATAGATAGATAGATAGATAGATAGATAGATAGATAGATAGATAGATTGATAGATAGATAGATAGATAGATAGATAGATAGATAGATAGATGGATAGATAGATAGATAGATAGATAGATAGATAGATAGATAGATAGATAGATAGATAGATAGATAGATAGATAGATAGATAGATGATAGATAGATAGATAGATAGATAGATAGATAGATAGATAGATAGATAGATAGATAGATAGATAGATAGATAGATAGATAGATAGATAGATAGATAGATAGATAGATAGATAGATAGATAGATAGATAGATAGATAGATAGATAGATAGATAGATAGATAGATAGATAGATAGATAGATAGATAGATAGATAGATAGATAGATAGATAGATAGATAGATAGATAGATAGATAGATAGATAGATAGATAGATAGATAGATAGATAGATAGATAGATAGATAGATAGATAGATAGATAGATAGATAGATAGATAGATAGATAGATAGATAGATAGATAGATAGATAGATAGATAGATAGATAGATATATAGATAGATAGATAGATAGATAGATAGATAGATAGATAGATAGATAGATAGATAGATAGATAGATAGATAGATAGATAGATAGATAGATAGATAGATAGATAGATAGATAGATAGATAGACGGACTCACAGCAAGCGCGGATTCAAACAGCTAGGCCGTTCCCCTGATCCATGAACAGGCGCAGACTAAAAAAGAATAATTGAGCAAGCGAGGCCCAGAGTCCAGCTTTGAAAAGCGGATTTGAAGCGAAGCGAAAGATGCGAAATCGATGAAAATTATATATTCGTGTTTGCATAGGATAAGGGCTGACGCGAGAGCTGCTTTGATACGAGCGTAGGCTCTATATCGCCTTTTGCATTGATTTGACCGTTTAAAATACTCGTATCTGCAAGACTAGGAAGGTCTATGCTAGATTGAAAAGTAGATAGCATGGCTGAGAAAATCTGACAGTGAGATATGCACAATGGATGCAGAGCACGTAGAGCAGCCATAATAGACAATCGGTTCTCTTGGACAAAAATGGACCGATAGGCAGATACGAGCTCGTATAATGGGCATGTGAAACTCAACAATGCTTGAAAGAGATTGGCGCCCAGTGGCCTTCCTCGTTCCTTCCTCGTTAGCCCACCCCAGCTCAACCGATTCCATTGGCCCTACAGCAGGCAAATAAAGGCCGCGACAAAGTCAAGAAGGCTTGCGTTCGCGCGTGTAGCCATCGCCTCCCGATTCAACACGCTTACGCGGCTCTTTCATTGTCGTCAGACAGAGGAACAACGGCTGGATGTCGATCGCCAACTTCGCCGCAAACAACTCAAGCGGCTACGTGAACGTCTGCCCCAGCGCAGGGCACTCCGGCGACAAAAGCACCAGACTGGTCGCCGCCGAATGGTGCATCCGAGTATTTGGCGCCATCATTATTGTCGGCGGCGCTGCCGGCAACTTGGCCACGGCTTACATTCAGGGCACCGAGCGGTCTAATCGTGGCACCACTCGCTTCCTGATGGTCAGCCTGGCGCTCACTGATTGCGCCGTTTTGCTACTGGCTGTTGTGCGCTACTGGCTGACGGAGACACTGCAAGTCGACATCCGCGACCTGCACCCGGTGGTGTGCTTCTGGCACCAGGCGGTCGTAGCCACCGTCAGCGACGTGGCAGTGTACACGCTCTGCGGCATCGGAGTAGAGCGCTTCATCGCTGTCGCTTTCCCCTACCGGGTGCAACAGCTGCTGACGGGTCGCAATCTGGGAATAGCCTACGGCTCCCTAGTTGCGATTATGGTGGCCAAGAATGCGCCCATTGTGTTCTATCGCCATGTCGTTGAATGCGTTCGGCTATTGAGCAGTCCGGCGAAGAACCTCACCAGGGTCAATAATCAAGTCAGCTGGGAGCAGCTGGTCAACGATCTTGATGACACCGACTATACGGTGCTGCCGCATCGATGCAGCTACGACAAAGCGTTTGGCCAGTGGTTTGCTAAACTGGACTTGGTCACCTATCTGTTCATTCCCTACACCATCCTCCTGTTTTGCAATATCTACATCTACGCCGCCATTCGGCGACAAGCCGCCGCCGTGAAGAAGCACAAGAGCAAGAAGACGAGCAATAATCGGAATAAACAAGACGGAGGCGGCGGAGGTCGTCGCAAGCCGGAGAGCGTGATGAAGATATTGGCAGTTCTTACCGTCATCCACATCATCACCACACTGCCGGCTTCCATCACTCAGGTGTTAAATGTCTACGGTTACAAGTTTCCAGACGACGCTGCAATGCGCCGCGTGACTCTGAACGCATTGAAGACGCTGATGTTTGCTAACAACGCCACCAACTTTGTCGCGTATTTCATCTCGTCGACTGTCTTCCGGTCGCGAGTTCTGCGCTACTGCAGAGGCGGCAGTCATGGCGGAGGCGCTGGTGGTCGCAAATCCGTGACGGGAGCGGCGGTAATGAAGAATGGGGGTGAGAAACTCGAGCTCGCGGCCCCAAGCGGCCGACAGGCGTCAGTGACAACAAAGCCCGAAGCAGGGGCCGCGCCCGTGGAGGCGGTGCAGCCTTGCAGCGAGGTGACCCAGGCACTGATTGTGAGCGGAGATCGTCGATCGCAAAATGATGAGTGCTGAAAATGTTCCCGAATGGCTGAGAAACCTTCGGCAACGTCTGTCTTCTGAGCCCATGTAAAACGCGCCGCAAGCTTATATGACTCCTGTAATTCGTTAGAGCTGTAAATGTTGGATTATCCTTGGAACTATTGTTGCGCTCATAAAATGTTGTTGGCGCTTTTTTAGCAAAATTTAGATATATTTTTACTATATCTTGGATCCCTACAAAGACCCGGGCTCGTCTCCAACTGTGTATTCACAAAAAAGTTAGTGACTCTCATTGAGTCCTCAGCTTGGGGCTGATTTGAAACCTATTAAAATAGTAAAAGTGTACAGGCATACCTGACAGCACAAGAAATACAGCAGTATAATCCCCTGTGTACGAACAAGCGGCTATCCGTGGATTCTGACAATTAAGGGGGGACTACTGCACCCACAGTCCCCGCTTATACTGAAGTACCTATAGTTGTTAGGCTGCATGGGTTTTAATGCCGTTTTCTGCCGCTCTTTGTTATTTACAACTGTGACAGCATCCTATCGCATGCAGGGCCTGCTATCAGACAGGAGGCAATTGTGTTGGGGAAAACAATAGCTTTTGTGGTGTGCAATAAAGAAGTGCAGAAGCAGAAGGGACTTCTCAATTAGACAAAAAAATTATTGCTTCAAATTAATGACTAGATTAATATAGATACCTGTATACAAGTACAATAACCCAATTGCGTGATAGAAGTAGTCAGCTTTTGCAGGAAATTGTTATTTTATTTGCTTTGTTGTTGCATTATGCTCCTATTGATTGATTGTCAGTCTCGTAATGTTGTGACTCCTGCTCACGGTCGAGCACACCACCAGAGTTTGATGCATTAGCAACGCAATTTTTGTAGATTTTTGAAGCAAATTTTCTTGCCACTCTTTTGTCCCATCTAATTTCTATCTCGATTTTAATCAACGTTGTTCAATCCCCAAACTGATAAATAATAGAAATAATTGAATAATTGACCCTGTAACCCCTGTCCGCTGCGTGTCCGTGTTTCACATCAATAAATGTTTTAAAAACTCATTCGCGAATCAATAACATTTAATTGCGCATCGGCTACTTATTATTGCTTCAGTTCACCCAGCTGTAAAATGGGTGCCAGCATTAGCTGGGGCAATTGAGGGTGTGTGTGGCGACCCCCCAGTCCTTATACACTGAACAGCCGTACGCAGCTTTCAGATGCGCTGCGCAATAGCTGCGGCTGAGCTGTCGGTTGCACATCTGCAGATTAGGGCAGGTGTAACCAATAATAATTATTATTAATTATATTGCGATTGAACAAAGGCACTGCCTCATTGTCAGTGTTACTTTATCGACATTTATTCACCCTAGCTGGAGACACCCGAGTACAGAGATTCCAGGCTTGCATTCAATTTTCAGCTTTAAAAACGTCCATACCAGTATAAAAACTGAGTACGAGAGGGAAGATAGAGAAAGGGGAGAATGACGAGCCTGTACTAAAAATTCCGGTACAGAAGCTTTCACAATGGATAGTACTAGATGTACAGCAAAGGGGGTTGAGGCCATTCTGCCGGTACGTGTACAGCGGGAGGGGTGCAGAACTCTTTAGCAACAACTGGCTTGAAATCTGATTTAAAAAATCATCAAAATTGACTATAACACTAAATTTGCGTTCAATCAAACGCATTGAAAATCCATGATGAAGAGGTTTTCCAATAAATTTTTTATTCTCTCGTTGTTCCCCTTAACCGCGCCATCTCTCACTCAACGAAGCGTGTGAGTCTGCATAGCTAGCAGAGTCGGTTTAATCAAAATCCAAGTCCAAACCAATCCCGGCCGGACCACAGCCACTGGGATTTATATTTTTGACGGACAGCCAGCTGGAATGAGACTGAGTCGCAGACATTCAACTGAGCTGGGGTGCCCAGCTGCTGGCGCGGTGGCTGTCTGTTTGAATCGAGCCTGCGACTACCAAACACAGATAGGCAATTTTGGACTTCCCTCCACCCTTCTCTCCCAGTCTGGCTGCTTCCCCTTCCGATTCGACGGCGCGCGCAATTGTGGCGCGTCAGAAAAGAGCTGGGAAACGGAAGGACGGGGCGAGAGACAAAATGAAACAGTCTGAATGGATGGGGCCGAAAGAGCTAGTTGGGGATATAGGCGAGAGAGTCAGAGTGGGGAGTTGGATGCGGACACAGCTAGCTCGCCCAGTCCGTGCTCCTTGCTTTCAGAACGTGACTGAGGGAGAGGCAGGCGATTTGGTGAGTGGGGGGGTGCCAGGGCAGGACGGTCCAAGAGCAAATAGAACAGGGAAAGGGATGCGGACAGACTAGCAACCTGCTTTTCTCCCCAGTGACAACAAAAGCAATAGCAGGCCATGCAAACCTGAGCGGCGGAGGTGGGGTTGGAGAAAAAGCTAAAATTTCGAGAGCGAATTCCGAGAAGACCCAACAAAAAAGCTAGCGAAAATTGCTAGAACGCTTCGCAAGCTTCTGGACAGAAATGCTGTATGGCGCGCCATGTTTTGCCGGAACGGGACATTGGTTTTCAAGGGCGATAGTTTTTCAAATAAGCGGACTTTTACTTTTATTTTTATTTTTGACTAATCCTCAGACGGCTCATCATTTAATTCAATACGAATTTCAACTTCAAAACATCATTTACTTGTTATTTGCTCTGGCACACAAAACCTGATCAGGCTTCACCTCACCCCAGTGTACATCAGAGAGTACGCTTTGTGCTTTACCTCACCCCGGTGTACATCAGAGAGTAGGCTTTGTGCTCCACCTCACCCCGGTGTACATCAAAGAATACGCTTTGTGCTTCACCTCACCCCGGTGTACATCAGAGAGTAGGCTTTGTGCTTCACCTCACCCAGTGTACATCAGAGAGTAGGCTTTGTGCTTCACCTCACCCTAGTGTACATCAGAGAATACGCTTCGTGCTTCGCCTCACCCAGTGTACATCAGAGAGTAGGCTTTGTGCTTCACCTCACCCTAGTGTACATCAGAGAATACGCTTCGTGCTTCGCCTCACCCAGTGTACATCAGAGAGTAGGCTTTGTGCTTCAACTCACCCAGTGTACATCAGAGAGTAGGCTTTGTGCTTCACCTCACCCAGTGTACATCAGAGAGTAGGCTTTGTGCTTCACCTCACCCAGTGTACATCAGAGAGTAGGCTTTGTGCTTCAACTCACCCAGTGTACATCAGAGAGTAGGCTTTGTGCTTCACCTCACCCAGTGTACATCAGAGAGTAGGCTTTGTGCTTCAACTCACCCCGGTGTACATCAGAGAGTAGGCTTTGTGCTTCACCTCACCCAGTGTACATCAGAGAGTAGGCTTTGTGCTTCACCTCACCCAGTGTACATCAGAGAGTAGGCTTTGTGCTTCACCTCACCCAGTGTACATCAGAGAGTAGGCTTTCTGCTTCACCTCACCCAGTGTACATCAGAGAGTAGGCTTTCTGCTTCACCTCACCCAGTGTACATCAGAGAGTAGGCTTTCTGCTTCACCTCACCCAGTGTACATCAGAGAGTAGGCTTTCTGCTTCACCTCACCCAGTGTACATCAGAGAGTAGGCTTTCTGCTTCACCTCACCCTAGTGTAAATCAGAGATTACGCTTTGTGCTCATCAGAGAGTAGAGTAGAGTAGGATTTACCTAATCTACGAGGGAAGTTATGAACACAGCAAGTGGTTAGATTGGGGGGTCTATAGCGGATATCCAATAAAATTAATCGACTTCAGTTTCCCTGCAATTTCGAAAAAAATGTTAGTGGACCGAAAAAAGGAGCTAGAAATCAATACCTCAGCTGAACTTAATAAATATCACCCTGATTCGGCATTGCATATTCACGAACACGATTAACTGGCACAGCCGAGTCGATGAGAGATTTTCACAGCAGGTCAAGCAGCGTCATTTGTCACTGTTCAGTGAAGAGCTGAAGTGAGAAATTGCTAAACAAACCAGGGGAGGTCGAAGTTGCGCATTGAGGCTTCTCACGCGGGGATGACTCAAGGACTACTCAAGTAGAAGTTTCTTGGAAAATTTTAGAAGGCAGGTTTTACCGAAAAAAAGAAATTATGAAATTTGAGGTTTTTATTTTTTAAGTACAAAAACTGGTATTGCTTTTGATAGGAGGCAGACCCAAGCTTCATATTTTGATATGCATTGTCTTTCTACCAAGCGAGGGCAGCGAATCGAGCGCCGGCGAGTTTGTACGTCGGCGTGAGCGAAACCGGCGAGGCCGGCAACGTTGGTTCGAGGCGTGGGTCGACGCCAACCGGAGAGTCTTCGAGGACACCCATCGCCAGTTGCCGGGTGGTGAGCGTTGCGGCGAGTGTCAGCCTGGTGGTCAACACGCAGAAGACCGTCGTGCTCTGCGTGCCGGACGACATCGAGGCTGCGATTTTCTACCCAGGCGCTGATGGACAGGTGACGAGGCTTCAACGCTGTCAGCAGTTTTTCTACCTCGGCGGTCTGGTGCCGGACGCTCGCGAGGATCTGCGACGTCGCCGTGGACTTGCCTGGGCTGCTTTCCGTTCCGTGAGGGCTGTCCTGCATTCCGAGGCCCTGCCTGACCGCCAGAAGTTCCAGGCGGTGATTGAGACCGTACAGTTGAACAATGCAGAGACCTGGACGCTGACGAAATCGCTCGAACAGCAGTGTTTTGTGTTTTAGTTACATTAGTTGCAAGTTACACATAAAGCTAAAATGATAAAATGGATTCGTAAAGCCTATGAGTCGAGCTGTGCCATTTTATTATTTTTAGGCACTGTATATCACTATGTACGATTGCGCGTAGGATATAAAATGAACATAAAATGATCATTTTTTAAAAGAAGCTTTATAAATATCAATAGAGCTATAAGAAAGGCGAGACATATCAAAAGATGAACATAACTGGGCCTGCCTGCTAAAAATGCGCTGAAAAACTGTAAACCACCTATTTCTGTAATGTATTAATTTTCGGTAAAACTGCTGCCTCCTTAAATTTTCCAAGAAACGTAGTTTCTCGTCCTTCTACTTGAGTAGTCTACTTGAGTAGCCTACTTGAGTAGTCTACTTGAGTAGCCTACTTGAGTAGTCTACTTGAGTAGTCTACTTGAGTAGCCTACTTGAGTAGTCTACTACTTGAGTAGCCTACTTGAGTAGTCTACTTGAGTAGTCTACTTGAGCAGTCTACTTGAGTAGTCTACTTGAGTAGTCTACTTGAGTAGTCTACTTGAGTAGTCTACTTGAGTAGTCTACTTGAGTAGTCTACTTGAGTAGTCTACTTGAGTAGTCTACTTGAGTATGTATCTTGAGTATGAGCAAATGCAAACTTCCGTCCTTTCTTTCATAAGCCAAAGCTTACAACAAATGCATTATTAAGGAGATTCGGTATGCTATCGAGATTACAGAGCGCAAATTCAGAGAATACCAAAGTGCTCCAGTCATTTTTACACCTCGGATAGAAGATTTACAGTCCGCTTTCAGCTTGAAGTCCTTATTGTTCCTGCAATCCGGCAAGGCCAATGCGTGCTCAGACAGATTTCCCAATACTTTGGCTTAAGCCCATGCAGTCACAAATGCACCTTATTGTTGCTCGCAATGCGAAGTGTAAAATCTTCCTAATGGAGTTTTTCAGGAGTGCTGCTTCTCTCGCTTCTCGTGACAGATCGGCACGGGATGACTGCTGGCTGCAGGAAACGCGAAGGCACCGAAAAGCGGATGAGGAATTTCTTGAAAAGTTCCACGCTTCGTAACAGTTTCCCATACCGAGACAGCTCCCACCGCGGCCTGCAAAGGCTGCCTACCAAACGACAGGTCGACCAAGGATAAAGGTTATCCGCCCAGGGGACAATGCCAATCCGTATACAGGTCCCTAGGGAAGCAGGATAGAGCACAGTGAGCCATGCCTGTGCCTGCTCTAACCAGGGCTTGCTAACACCCTGGCCTGTGGACTCCTTGGCGTGCCCCACCCCCGGCTCTTTGCTGTCCTGCAGGCGATGTCAGGATTAGGAAGCACACCGATTCCGCTGCTTAATTGCTTAGTCGGACAGGAAATTTGATGAGCAGCGAACTTCAACAAGCTTCAGTTGGGGGTTCCCAGGCGTCTTATTACCTTACTTCATCCTCTGAGACTGGCATGGCTTCCCAACGAATTGCTCTTGGTAAACTTGTAAGCCGGCAAAATTGCATTCCCAACTCGAACCAACTCGCTTGTAGGAATGTTTCTGTCGAGTTTTGCTGTAAACTTTGCGAAATTGCGATTTATTCACAAAGAGTTATTAATTTTATCGAATCCCTAATTAAAGGAAATGTTAATTTATTTTCCTGTCTTTGAAATCTAACCCACTTTAGTATGTTAATTAGATCAATGTATCTAAAACATTTTCGTGTGCACTTATGCCAGTCAACTTTTGATTCTTTTATTTTAGGAGTCTCGCAGTCTCACGTCGAGAATTTACATTTTCAGCTTTGATGAAGGTTCCCATATTGGGTACCTAAAGTGGCCCCAAGGCGCAAGTCAAAGTGCCAGCTTGATCAAAATCGATAATTCAGAAAGATCCTGGCCAGAAGGCAGCTAAACCATAGTTCTTGATACTCTTGAGCAAGTTTTATAATAGTCGCTTGATTTTTGGACAGAAAATAAGAGCGAGCGACCTTGAGAAGCAGAAGAGTAAGAGTACACAGCTCAAATTCAAGAAGGAAAATTGTTACTGTGACACGCCCAGATTGCTTCAGTGGCATTGGCTGCTTAAACTGCTTCCCATCCCAGCATCCCATGCTTTACTTTTGATCATAAACTGCTTCGCGTTGTTGCTTGTATCAGAAGGCCCTCAATAGCTCTATCGGATGGCTGCCGGGCAACTCGAATTGAACAAGACATGACTCTGAATCTTCCACAGAAATGGGACAGGAGAGAAAGGAATTGAACTGATGAAGATGACAAGAGATGTAAATCAATTGGAGATTAGAATGCTCCAACAGCTAGCCCATATCCGCTACACATCTTAAATTACGTCGCTATTTTAATCGGCAGAAGACGCGCCCGCCCGATCAACAGGCAGACAATCGGATATCTTTGAAAACAACTGGCCTGTGTCCGTCTGCTTCGGAAATTTCCGTTTTGTAGCGAATTACACCATTGATACTTATAATCGCATATGATACTTCTAAATTTAGGCAGCTGGCAAGCCACATCATCCGAGCCGAGTCCTACTGCCCGCAGCCAGTGCAGGAAGTTCTGCTGCTGACTCTGAAGGCACTCGTCGACTGCGTGCTGGCTGATGCTGGCGCGACTACCTGCTTGTTACCTTGCTACCTGCTCGCTTTCATCAGCGCCGGGCCAGCTTGATCAGACCTTCGAGGAGTAGTGAATTTTCGGGTTTTCAATAGAAGACCCACTGGGCCTATGGTTTTCGGAGGATTTTAAAGCTCTGCTGATGCCATTGTCGAACAAAGCGTATGAAAGGGCTATTCTATTCGGCACGCAATCGGTTTCTTTGTTTATCGAAGCTTTACCCGCATCGAATCAATGCATTAAAAAATTGGCACAATGGACTCGTCAGGCACCAGCTGTTGGTGCTTTTGTCATCTTTAGCTTAAAAGAAATGTCGGAGGGGGTACGAATTTCCAAAGAATATCGTCTTTGTTAATTTGCTCCGCTATTTTTCCTATCAAAGATTCATTCAATTTTTTCTTTATAAATCAGCCACCAGCCCATGTTTGAAGCCGTGGTTTTAGATTGCTTCGGCTCATTTTGTTTTCTCTAAATGAAAAATAGAAAGTGCGAGTAAATATTATTGTCTGCCCAAGGACTAAAATGAAGTGAATTTCATTGATATTTTAGTGCCGCATCCAATTCTGTCTGATACTTAGTATACTCCTTTGTACTCGTGCGTACGCAGGGGCGTCGCCACCGGGGGGGACAGGGGGGACATGTCCTCCCCCCAGTAAAAGTTGTGGGGGGATATGCCAATGCTTTGTCCCCCCCCACCCAACTTCATGACCCGTTATGAAAATCAATAATTTTGCTTCAAAGCGACAAAATATAGTGCCTGCGGCGCCAAAATGAGTGCCTGTGGCGCCAAAATGAGTGCTTGCGGCGCCAAAATGAGTGCCTGCAGCGCCAAATGAGCGCTGACAGCACCGATTCTGAAAATATTGTACGAAGAGCTAAATGTAGAATTCTTGGCCTTGTCCCCCCCACCATAAAATCCATGACAACGCCCCTGTGCGCACGTATACATGCTTCACACCGCCGTCAAATGAAGTCACTTCATATAATACTACCCTTACGGGGGAATTGCTGAGATGTCAAGACTGAGAGGTTAGAATATACATGCAGTTTATTCAAAATGTTTATTCTTTTTTGTTGTCTCCCTAACGGGGGCGCTGATCGCTAGTCCTATATACTAAAAATGTGGTCTTTGTACCCTCAGTGTAAGTTGATGGCTCATAGGATGGTGGTATGAAGCATAAATATACCTTAAATTAAGGTTAAAAAAGGTAAAAACCAACAAATGAAATTTTCAATTGAGTGATCAATTCTGTCGGCAGTCCGCACAATTTTGTTGCTACATTAGGTATTATCGAGAATGTATACTTCATAGTACCGAGATTCGATGCGTTATAATGAGACTGTGCATTAGGTATACATATGTAACTTTCAGAGATCAAACCATAAGCAAGAGCTTGCAGTTGCCTAGTTCAATTTAGAGTTCTTGAATACGAGCATCTTCCATGGTCTAAGTACGATTGCCTTGGCTTGTACTTAGCTCGGGACAAATATACGAGCGTAGTTGCCGCGAGATTTCTATCATTACTTGCTTCTCCGGTGAAGGTGAATTGAAGCCATGGAACGAGCGAATTCCATTTCGCAAATTATCGCTTGAACCAGCTTTCTTGCCCCTTCTATAAACAACCTGCTGCTAGCTAATGGCATTCGAAACTAGAACAGGTGGCACTCAAACATAGATGGCGGCGGTAGGCGCAGGCAATGCTATGGTACCCAGCTTCCAAGTTTTAAACCATCGTTAATTATTTACGCTCTTGTTCTCTTTGCAAAAATCCGAATTCCAAACCGCAGAAGACGAACTTTTCATCTCATAGAACTTAGTTATCGCCCCGCATTCGCAGATGCCGCAATTAAAGACAGGCAACAATAAAAAAACGGAAATACCATTTATGACCGACAGAAATAATACCGAAAAATTGCAAAAGTTTACCCAAATCCAATACGAAGATGCAAGAGGCAAGATCCCTGGACTGTGAAGCTGATGAAATGGGTCTCCGGAAAATGTAACCTCAGATTTTCCATGGAGGTATAAAAGAAATACCAGTAAGAGAAAACACGCTCAATTACGGACACAGAAACATGATTTGAAACTGCACAGGCTCACTTTTTCATAGGTTTTTCCCAGTAAAACTGAAGGCCGCGAAAATTTCTCATGTAAGTCCTAGAGGTGTACCGATGGCACACGAAATTCTCAATAATCTTTGCTCCAGCTGACTCTGCGAAAAAATTACAAACGATCATGGGCCTGCCATTCCCGATATTGTTTTAGAAATTCTAGATCGGTTTACACTATATACTAGTACATGAACTATAGTCTGTTGCGTCTCAAAAACTTAACGAAGTGGGGTATTCTGAGCTTCCCTATAGCAGGACTTGCTTTTATGAAATATACCAGTCGGCACCCTTAATTAACGACTAATTATTATTCACGCACTTGCAGAGCTTTTAATGAACAAGATTGAATTCTCTCAACAGTTCCCTCCGCAAACCACGCTGAGACAATAAGAGGCTTGGGCTAGTATGCGAGGTGCAACTGTATACGCACCCTGGTCGCACTCGTTGGTACATGAGAAGCAAGAACTATAGACTCTAAATGCATTCAAGTACAGAAAGCTTTACCTTTAATACTTTACTAGGCTCCTAGCTCCGGTTTGCCCTCTTTGTCTCAACTATTCTCAATCCATGCTAGCACCTAAGAAAGTGCTTTTGCTGACGAAATTCAGGCCTGCAAGTGATTGATTATTCTAACAAGCACTCCAATTGCCATTGCACGCCTGATAATGATGCACGCATTAGCGATAATATGCATAATTTAGCTTTCATGAGACCACTAATTATTTAGATACCCGCGATGCAAAATTGCATTTCGTAATTACTGGTAAGAAAAAAGGAAGTTAGGCTCCTATACATAGGAATCATCTCTGGATACAGGAAAGATCGAATGAGAGGCGGGGTCCCTGGGAGAGCTCAGAACAGGGTATTTGCTGAGAATATAGGCATCCTTCCGCCTGGTTGAGGAGAGAAACAGGATGTAATCTCGTGGTCTATCATTGAGACAGTATATATGCAATAGCAATCGAGTGCGGATCGCTCGATGAGAAATCAAACAACTCAACCTTTTTTGCAAATATATAGGCATGCAGATGCAGTTAACTTCATTTTTTCATGCGTTTGTGGTACTTTCACCGTGTAGATGCCTTCCTTTTTTCTTCGGCGTTTCAGTGAAATTGAAAGTGAAAAATGAAATATCTGAATGCACGCGTCGAATTAACAGTCAAAGAACCTCCCAGAGTTCCCAAACAGCCATCTGTATGCAAACGGAAATGATAAAAGTGCAAATGCAGTATCAGCAGACTGTAACCTTACTGTAACATTATCCTGTATAGTGTATCGTATCGTATGTTAAAAACGTTAACTGAAGATACGATTTCATCGTTAGGTTTACTATAGACGTCTCTTAGACAGCAGTCTAACAGCAAAGTTTGAGTACATTCAATCAAAAGTACGCGGAGTACTTTCTCGCTAGCTTTTTGACTTGCTGTAAGTCTTATAGTCGAGTTACTGGTAATTTTTTGTGGTAGCTGTGAGTCTTGGGACTGCGAGCGCAGTATTTTAATTATCTATGGTCCTACTATTCAGTAATATCGGATAACGCCCTAGATATAGATATAGATATAAGATATAGATTTTCCGGGACATTATTTGCATTCTGGGGGATCTTATGTCAATAACCTCCCTGAAAGTGAGCTTTAAAGTGGTTGAATTGGTGATATTCAATAGTTTCGGCCCTCTTGATTTATATAAATAGCTCCCTCAAAAGGAATTTTAATTTTCTAAATATATCCTCTTCGTTATAAGAATAAGTGCAATTCTGGTTAGCGGCAGTCAGCCACGAGCCCGACCTCAAATACTTGAAGTATAATATCTCTTACGAGTCACAACTTTTGTTCATAACTTGTTTTGATTGTCTGTTATAAAGAATGTTAGAACTATGAGATCATAATATAGAGACTTGCCGCTATAAAATTGTACGAAAGGGCGTTATTTGGATCATCAGAACGAGAGATATAATGAAAAAACACTAGCTAATTTTGGGACAGCCCTTGTACTCGTAGATTTCAACTTTGAAATCCTCTATAGAATAGTGGATTCAAAATCGGCAGATGCAATTTCCTGAGAAGCTGTCTGCTTATAGGTCCGGTGTCCGGAGCGGACGCAAACAGTTCACATCTTTTCTCGAAGCTCACGTACGTGACCGGCCAAAAAATCTTAGCAGCTTAGTTTAACGTAAAAAATCCCTCTGGATTAAATAGAACCCGAGTTGGTCGCCAGATAAAAGCGAAATGGAAAAGGGAATTAGTGCAAGCGCATAGAGGTCTAACTCATCAATGGTAGACGCGCTGCTAAATATAGAGCAGCACATAAAGCATAACCATAAAATAATCAAAAGTATTGCTCTCACGCGATTGTGAACGAGATGTGGCATCCGGTTTGCGGTGACTGCGTGACAATACAGCAAGAATCTAGTAGTCCGAGCCATCAGCCTATGCATACTTTGCCATTAAGCGGAGTCAGAGGGCTTGTTACATACACAATTAGCACGCCTATATATTATGCAATTATGCACAGGTTCAGAAATCATTCCACGGCTGAAAACTCGGGAAGCCACTAGAGGAAATTCGGACACAAGTTAATTTATATAATGGAAATGCTTTGGCCGCACCGATTAAGCGCACTTGAGAAGTACCTCATGTTAAGCAAGAAAAGGTTCCAATCCAAAGTACATCTGCACGAATTATATGGTCATTATGGATCAATTAAGAATGGTTGCTATACTCAATTGGTGAGAAAGATGATCCTGGCGAATGATATAGCTAACGAGCCTATCTACAAGCCCTAACACTGTCCATATCCATAAGCTCCAAGTCTTCACGCCTGTGTATACAAGGCCCCACACCTAGGCTTACAAAAAGCTATATAAAAAGCTAAGTATGGTGAATGGTGGTAAAAAAAATAAATGCAAGAAAATTTAATGTATCTTTTGCTCTGAAATGAAACATATTAACAATTTGCAAAAGCTTTTGTAACATTCTCCATTTATAGAGACATAAAAACTCAGTATCAATATTGTAGTTATAAGCAAAAGCTGGATGCAGCAGAACAGTAGCTATAAGCATTATTCGCTACTAAATAAGCCTCATCTAGTAGCATAGCGCGGACACGGCGCTATTATTAATCAGTGTTTAATTTTCTAACGTTGATGAGTTTTACAACAATATTACAGCGCATGAATAAAAAGTGAATTGAAAAAGTCGCTACGCTGCGTCACAGATAATTATAAGCCAACCTTTGCGAAAGAATAGTAATTGTACACGAATCTTGCTTTGGATTCGCAAAGCAAAATTTAGAACTATTTATTAACTTTGTGGAATTTGCCTGCTCAAAACAAAAATTACTGGCTAGATGAAAGCGAAATTGACGCAGCAAATCTATTGTAGCATACATGGACTGGGGTTCATGAGAATTGCCCGCAATGTTTTTTCCTGTGCACAGCGTATTTAGCCAAGCAGCAGATTTTGTCTGCGTTGTCTCCCAATGCTTAGTAAGTCTTAATAAACAGATTTAGGGGACAAGCCGACATGATGTACCCCTGTATGTATATAGAAATGAAAAGTATAAGAAAAATCTACATTCGATATGCAGTTACTACCAAAACGTTTTGATTGGGTAAATCTCTTTATCAAGAGTTACTAAGCATTGCGGGCAAAACTCGGACTGGCATTTGCTTCTTTTAGCGTCCCTGACGAATCCAAGACTTTCACTTCGCCTGCAACGTCAGCAAATATTCGTTAAGGCTATCAGCAAATAGCCGACTGCTCACAGGATCGCCGAGGTTGCACTCGGGATTGAGAACCACGTACGGAACGTATATTTTAGAATATATGGTCTCCAGCTGGTGGCGCATGGAGCCGGCAGATTTGTCTGTGTTGAGCACAATCTTCAGTCCAGTGGGCACGTCCAACAGGTGGAATTTATATTGGCTAGTCACGTATGCCAAATAGGTGGCGTCTTTGATTTCGCCGACTGGACAGAGTTTGGCAGCCAGGGTGCGAATGCTGTAGATGAGACCATACATCAGACGAGTACGATCTTCGTGCTCAGAGGCTTCTTTTTGCTGTTGCTGCTGCTGCTGCTGTTGCTGCTGCTGTTGCGAAGGCCATTCGCAAAAATACAGACAGGTACCATTTTTATCAAAGATGTAAACATTGTGAACAGTGACAGGTGCCAACTGAGATCCAGTGCCAGTTGGGGCAGACATTGGACCTGAACTGACAAGGTTGCTCTGATGGCTCATTGGCATCAGATAGGAAATTGCTTTACTTATATTGGTGGTAAGCTTTTTTGCCTATACTAGCTTACTTTAGAGTTATTATAGCACAGACTGTACATAGGAGATTTAGCCTTCTATACTATAGAGCTGCTAGTGTACTATAGAAATGCATTGTAGAGTAGAGAAGTGGTATAGAGAAATTGAACTTTTATTCTTTTAGATACTTGAAAGCAAGTTATTTATAGCTTGAAATCCACATTCTGTAGCTATAAAATTAAAAAGCTTCAGACAAGCATAAAACCAAAACTAGCAATAAAAATATTGCAACTGAATTTTTTAAGATACTGCTTTATAATTTTAGGATTCTATTATATCTTTAAAACTAAACATATGCTCTTATAAGTAGTTTTTCTAGGTATATACACAAAAGACATAATAGTATATAAAATAAATATATTTATATAAATAGCAATATGTAAATATATGTATAATTTATGTAGATAGCATCTAGTGCTAGACCCTGGAAGGTTACATATATGATAGAAATTTCTAATATACAAATGACCTCGTTTGAAGTTGGTACTTATATATTTTGGCATACAAAATCATATCATTTTGGCATACAAATTTCTATGTATAATAATAGGCTAAACAGATTTTGGAAAGCATGTAAATTTTAATGTAAATATTAATATTTTTATAAAATTATAAAAAACAAAATAATAATATTATAAAAGATTTTCATTTTAGACTAGAATTAATGATAGAATTAATGTTTTTTTAATTAAAATTATATAAAACTATTAAAAGTTATTGCTAAAAACTCTAATTATGTATCATTATTATAGATTAGAGGATTAATTTTATTTGTTTAAAATATAAATAATTTTATTATTTTTTAAAACCACCTTCCTTATATAAAACTATTAAAAGTTATTGCTAAAAACTCTAATTATGTATCATTATTATAGATTAGAGGATTAATTTTATTTGTTTAAAATATAAATAATTTTATTATTTTTTAAAACCACCTTCCTTATACTACGAGGGATGTTCCATAAGTACTTATACTTTTGCATGCTGCTCAGGAACTACGCAACCAATCATTGTAAGTTTTATGTCGCTGGAAAGCGGCTTTACTCATCTTTAATCTGTCGCCAAAATCATTTCGTTCTGTCAACTATGTCAAAAGTTACAACAAAAAACGTAGTCAAAGGTCACCCATAGACTTACAAGAAATTTTCAAAATCAAAACTTCAAAGTTCAGCACGCAGAGTTATTTTGGATTCTACATAATGCATTCTTTTTTGCTTCATAAGCGAATGCCGCACCCTTTTCGTCTATGGAAAATACTGGCCTAAGCTTTCACAGCATCTTAATCTTAAGATCACAGCATCTTAATCTTGTAAAGTTTCACCACCTTGGCTGCTGCTGCATCACCATGGATGTGAACTCAAGGGAAAGACAGTGCGCTGCAATTTTTACCCTCTGGAAACTTGGAAAAAAGCGATCAGAGATTTATGCGGATTTATGCAACATTCATGGAGCTAATGCGGTGAGCAGGATGACCGTCTACAACTGGGTTGAGCAGTTTGAAGCAGGAAGGACCAATGTTGCTGATTTGCTGAGGTCGGGCCGCCCCTGCACATCAGGCTCTGATGCTCTCACCGATCGAATTCTTGATCTGCTGGACGAAGATTGTCGGCTAACGATTCGACAGATTGCAGATAGACTGGACACGCCAAGCACAACTGTGCATCGCTGCTTGTCGCGCATGGACTTTGTCAAGCTGACTGCTCGTTGGGTGCCACGCCTACTCACCTCAGACTTGAGACTGCAGAGGCAGCAGATTTGTCAGGCCAATATTCGGATGATGGAAGAATACGGTGGTTGGGATCTCTTCCATCGAATGATAGTCACTGGAGATGAAACCTGGATTCCCCATTTTGATCCACCAACGAAACGTGATTCCCAGGTCTGGATGCTGAAGGGCTCTGATCCTCCGGTAAAAGCTCAAAGGGACGCACATGGAAAGAAGATCATGCTGTCTCTGTTTTTCGACTGCAATGGTCCTCTAACTGTCGAGTTTTTGGAGCCAAACACTACAATAAACTCTGAGCACTACGTTGAAACGCTAACAAAGCTGCATCATGACATCCAGAACAAGCGTCGTGAAAATCCCAGACCTTTCATTCTTCATCATGACAATGCAAGGCCTCATACAGCACAAAAAACAGTTGAGGCAATCAGCAAGCTGAAGCTCCATCTTCTACCTCACCCTCCTTACTCTCCAGACCTGGCACTAGCAGACTTTGCTTTATTTCCAGAGTTGAAGCGCCATCTGAAAGGACGCGTGTACGAGACCAGGAACCAGATCGAGGAGGAAGTCCGCAGAATTCTGCTGTATGTCATCCCCCAACAGCTGTACGCAGAAGCCATCAAAAGCATGTTTAACAGGTGGACCAAGTGCATCAACTCCGGTGGAAACTACGTTGAGAAGGTGTCGGTACCGACTGAGGATGAGTGACAAAGAAGTCAAACTTTCTGTCATCAACAACGCGCCTCTGTTTTCATGCTTGCCATTGTAGTTGTTGCTCTTTAAATTTCTTGTAAGTCTATGGGTGACCTTTGACTACGTTTTTTGTTGTAACTTTTGACATAGTTGACAGAACGAAATGATTTTGGCGACAGATTAAAGATGAGTAAAGCCGCTTTCCAGCGACATAAAACTTACAATGATTGGTTGCGTAGTTCCTGAGCAGCATGCAAAAGTATAAGTACTTATGGAACATCCCTCGTATAGGGTATAGACCTAAAAACCTTTCTTAAGAAACTTGTCTTATCTTGCAATTTTTTTGGGATTCTTCTAAATTACTTTTTAGGAGAAAATTTTAGTATACATTTAAGGGAAATTTTCTATTTTTGGTGTTGCACTGGCATACATTTAACTAAGATAAGCTGCTTGTTCTAGAATCCGGATATGATCTAGTCGTCTAGACCCTAGATCTAGTATAGATTGGCTTTAAAACCAAAACTGCAACCAATTGGAAATTTTGATTGTTAAGATTTCTAAATAGGACATTATAGTTATTAATTGGAAAATTAGAAATTTTAGTTAAACTTTGGCTTTAGATTAGAAAAAATTAAAAAATGGATTTTAGAAATGACTACAATCTGCAGTCATACAGTGTAGGGACCTATACTAGCTATATATACAGTAGACTCCACAGCTATGCATCATAACAGCTTATAAAATTTTCACTTGATATAAACCATTCATTAAAGTCCTTAGTTAAAGCACATGCTGACATGCTAGGCCCATTCCTACATGTATAATTTAGCTGCCGTGCGAATAAGCAGAGCATTATTGACACGGCGCTGTGTGCATAATATTGTCGTTAGTGGCATGGACCATGGGAATAAACACTGCCAATTGGTAAATTAGGCAAGATGGGTTGGTTGATGTCGATGATGATTGTTAAGGTTGTCTTTCTAGGAAAACGATGAATTCACTTTAAACGTTTGAATTCGCCACTGAAGTTTGTTCTTAGAAACAAACATAACAATTTTTTGCTTTTTTAACTATAATCTGGGTAGGTATACCTCAAATGGCTATTAAGTATATTATTTAAATTTATCGTAAAATAAATATATAAAAAAAATTATAAAAATAACTTAAAAAATAAATATATTTTTAAGTCGACTTTTTTAAGTCGACTTCGACTTCTAAATTTACATTGGACTGGTTTTTGTGGCGCAATTGATGCCAATAGAATTAACGATCATTTTCAAGAGTCCTATATGGATGCCGACGAAAATCCCCTGATCGACTACTGGCACACACACTGCAGTGCCGCAACCGGGGGGGGGGGTTCACAAACTCGAAATTTCACAACGTCGAAAGCACCCTCTTTCACATGATCGAAATTTCACAAGGTTGAAATTTCATAACATCGAAAACTCAAATAGCAACCACTTCACAAGGTCGAAACTTCACAAGGTCGAAATTTCACAGCATCGAAAACTTTAGCAAGGGACTTCATAAGGTCGAAATTGTGAAATTTCGACCTTGTGAAAGCACCCCCGCAACCAGGGGGCGGGGGCGGTCGCCCCCCCTTTGGCGCAGAACAGAAAAAATTAAAGGGGGACCAAGCGAATTTCGCCAAAATTCAGAGCCCCATCCCCTCCGCCGTCCCCCCACCTTTAGGTCTTTTACCCTCCAGAATCCGCCCCCTTAAACAATTATTTCTGGTTGCACTTACTGCATGGCACGCAAAATTGCTTGGATTGACGAGACCCTAAGTCAGATATCGAAATATTCCTACTTATGTTCATATGCATGTAATTGATTACATTAGTAGCCGTTGATCAAGCGTTCACATTTGCATGTACATATGTAGTGTACAAGTACATATTTCCAATTGAGTTGTGCAAGTATGTGTTATTAATTATCACAGTCGTCAAGTAAATCTCAGCACAAGCTATACAGCTACACTTTGATGTAGCTTTGCATATTCTTTGCATTGCTTGAATATTGAGCTTTGCACATTCCCCATAAGCGGGGTCGATATTCGATGATAATTTTTCAGCGAATTCGAATTAATATTTGAGTTGCGCACCCCCTGGTTGCGGGGGTGCTTTCACAAGGTCGAAATTTCACAGCATGTAACCTGTGTCTACATGCATGTTATGAGCATATGTACATGTATACAATGAAGCAGTTTTGGTCTAACCAAGCCGAGCAAGGCTTAGGAGACTGTAGCAGGTTCGCGCGTACTTCCTAGAAAGATTTCTCTAACCACCCATCACCAGCTGGCTGCCCCTTCTCTTCATCAAGCTTACCAGCTGCAGAGAGGAGGAAAACAGTGAGCTTGCTTGTTGGATATAGTGGTCCCATCGGCTGTGCGTCGTGGGCGGGCTGCATGAATTCGACGGCTTTGGTGGGGCTGCACTTTTATCTTCCTGTTTCTCTCTCTCTCGATGCCGCTGCAGAGAAAAACACAGCTGGCTGCGCACGCCTGTGCTGAGTGACTCTCCCTCTGTTGACCCTTGGGTAACGTCCTGGCATAGACACACCCGTTAGTGGTGTACAACTAGCTATAGGACTGATGAGGGCATTGGTGTACATTATGCAGTCAAGGGGAGTGGATAAGTGGGCAGTCAGCCAGTTTTGAGCGGACTATAGCTACGCCCTTCATTCTCTTTCCCCTGTTTCTGTTGCTAGGCCGGGCCCGCGTCTTGTTTTTGACCGGCGGCCTTCGCGCTCTTCATACACCTAAATTCGTTTCTATCGCCCCCACCCCTTGTGCATGCCTATGTGGACCCGTTTTTGGACTCAAACTTTACTCGGATCCAGAGAAAAAAGTTTTCGACGAGGAAGAAAGAGAGAGAAAATAGAGAGATTTCTCTCGGCTGGAACTGGAGAGGAAATGGCGGGTTAGAGAGAGGACTTGCTGGGTGAGGTTGGCGGAGTGGATCACGCGTAAACTGCGTGCCTATTCAGTCGAAAGGCCGCCGCTTCGAGGACTAGCAAACGCATTGTACAGGCAAGTTATTTTTGGCATACAGGAGAATCCCCTAAAAGATTTGAATAGCGATAGTACATGTAAATGGAGAGAGAAAGGGAGGAAGAGGAAGACTGGGGGTGAATCCGAGTCCATGAGGCCAAGTGGTGATACGCCTCTCTCGGGTTGGTTGCCACCCCCCGTAGTATTTGCAGTAAATACTAGGCGCATCGCCAAGGCTCCAAACATCGATTTTTTGCTTTCCTAAAACTTATAATATACTATACCTGCTCTTGCAAGGCTGGCGCCTTGTATTCCGAACTGTTCAGACCAACGAGGCAATAGCAAATTCATTCAATCCCTCAAGCGAATGGAGTCGCTCTCTAAGCCTGACTGGAGCGCTGAAACTGTAAATGCTGCAGCGAGACGGTTGAAGTTCAAGTTGGACCGCCTGCCACCCGCTCTGATACAGCAGCAGCAGCAGCAGCTGACCACTGATGACCAGATGCGCATACGGAAGGCCTCGGTGCCAAATGACGGATTGCTTGTCGGCGATTTTGCAACAGAAGCAGGACTGGCCAAGATGCCGGACGGACGAGATTTAGTTGAGGTGAGTCGGACGAACGGGTTTAGCTTGTATTCGGGTTTTCAAACGTAGCTTGTCATTACTGCAGTTTTTATTTGCGGACTCTGTCTGATTCGCTCAACCTCCGCAAACGCAGTCAACATTGCCGATGAGCTGCTCTGTGGTGAACCCGCTGCTTTGGGATGTCAACGTCAGCGGCCCCCAGTCGCTGGCATGTCGCCGCAGAGACCCGACAGCGCAACGGCCAGCGTGGGCTCCGACTGCCCGCTTGGCGATGACGTCGACATCGACGTCGATGGAGAGCCGTCGGCCGCGAAACGATCGCGTAGCGGCAGCGGCAGCAGCGTTGAGTCCTTGGCCAGAGTCGCCGCCGGCCTACTGGGACAAGCTAACGATGCCGCGGTTAACCAAATACAAAATGAAGATGCCGGCGAGATTCAGGCCTTTCTAATTCCGCTGCGGGCACTGAGCAGTCCGCTGAACACGCCAGTAAAGGTTGTGGTTCTTCGCTCCGCGCCAACGCAGCAATCTCAACCAGGAGCGCTGCCACCGTCGGCACAGCGGCCTTTGGCGCCGCCGTTGCCGCAGTCGCCGCCGCACCCGGCAACACGTCAGAAAGCCAGGCGTCGGCAGAAGCCACACGTGTGCGAACACCCGGACTGCGGCAAGTCCTACTACAAGAGCTCCCACCTGAAGGTGCACTATCGAAACCACACTGGTGAAAAACCCTACAGCTGCGACTGGCCCGCCTGCGGTCGCGTGTTTGCTCGTTCGGATGAGCTCTCCAGGCACAAGCGGGCTCACACTGGGGAGAAGCGATTTCACTGCGACCGATGCCAGCGCATGTTCAGCCGCAGTGACCACCTGTCAAAGCACCTGCGTCGGCATGAAGAGGAAGACGCGCTGTCATTGGCTTAGCTAGACTCGGGTGGGTTCGCCAATACTGACTCTTAGTCTTAACTCTGCTAACTACTAGAAACTTTTCACCGAAAGAAAAAAATTGAATCGACTGTTGAATCGATTGAATCGATTGGCCTATTGTTAATGCTTTGTTAGCTCTCTTGGTCCCTAAAAGCAAAGCTGAACTCCCATCTTCCCAAAACCTTAATAATCATATCCCAGTGCTGCGATTCTCACAGCCCGTCTTTCGACTCCGAGCGCATTATTATAATTAGTTATTCAATGTTCGTCACTTTCAACAGTTTTGCATTCATTTTTGGTTAAACCATGCTCGTAAGCGAGTCTCGTTGAGACCAAGCCTGCTGTCATATTTTAATACTTTAAATATTTTATTCCCTAAACTGCTACAAGCCTATTGAGATATAGACGATCGAGTTATGCGTAAACTTGAAATAATTATCCCGTGACTACTTTACTAAAAATACTTGATGATATATTCACACAAAAAAATTCATATTTTGCACTGAAGCGAACATTGCAAACCCCTTCGTACTTTACTTCGATCGTAATTATCAATGCCGACCATCCTCTTATTTTAGTAAGAAAAAAGTCAGTAGTCAGTTGACAGTTGAAAGTCAGTCGACAGTTTCTTCATTGCATTTTTATTTAATCCAACACTCTGCACGTTTCTTTCGCTTCTTCTATCGACTCAGTCGATTTAACTTGACCCCCTGCCATTTTTATCTAGGCTTTTGTTTTAATGCAATTTTTCTATTTAAAAAACCTTCCTACGCGTGCGTAATATTCTTTGAGTTTTACTAGTTTGGAGGGCTGCAATTCATTTTGTTGCCCTCTGGTCGGCAAAGTCTGACTAATTATATTAAAACTGAGCACAAAATTCATATGCTGTTTCGTTTAAAGCATTTCTTCTCTCTTTAACCTTCTCTTGAGCAGTTTTATTATAGAGACTGCCGGTCTCCATAAAAATACTCGGCGTCTTGTTGCGTCTTGTAGTAAAATATTTGCTTTATATTCTGATACTTCCAATTCCAATTGGCATTAGAAAATGGGAAATATGAACTCATTGACAGGTTGGCTTGGCAAATATTTGAGTCGCTAAGTAAAGCTAATGAACTTTGAGCTCTTTGGCTTGCCTTGCGTTCTTTAGAATGACCCCAGGGGCGTAACCAGCTAGGGATTCTGGTTGAGGGGGGTCACTTCTTAGGGGGACGCCAAGCCTGCTGGAAAGGGGGGAGCGCCAAGCCTGCTGGAAAGGGGGGAGCGCCAAGCCTGCTGGAAATGGGGGAGCGCCAAGCCTGCTGGAAAGGGGGCGCCAAGCCTGCTGGAAAGGGAGAAGCGCCAAGCCTGCTGGAAAGGGAGGAGCGCCAAGCCTGATGGAAAGGGAGGAGCGCCAAGCCTGATGGAAAGGGAGGAGCGCCAAGCCTGCTGGAAATGGGGGGGGGGAGCGCCAAGCCTGCTGGAAATGGGGGGCGCCAAGCCTGCTGGAAATGGAGGGGCGCCAAGCCTGCTGGAAATGGGGGGCGCCAAGCCTGCTGGAAATGGAGGGGCGCCAAGCCTGCTGGAAAGGGGGAGCGCCAAGCCTGCTGGAAAGGGGGAGCGCCAAGCCTACTGGAAAGGGGGGCGCCAAGCCTGCTGGAAAGGGGGAGCGCCAAGCCTGCTGGAAATGGGGGGAGCGCCAAGCCTGCTGGAAAGGGGTGGGCGCCAAGCCTGCTGGAAAGGGGGGCGCCAAGCCTGCTGGAAAGGGGGGCGCCGAGCCTGCTGGAAAGGGGGCGCCCAGCCTGCTGGAAAGGGGGGCGCCGAGCCTGCTGGAAAGGGGGGCGCCGAGCCTGCTGGAAAGGGGGAGCGCCAAGCCTGCTGGAAATGGAGGGGCGCCAAGCCTGCTGGAAATGGGGGGAGCGCCAAGCCTGCTGGAAATGGGGGGAGCGCCAAGCCTGCTGGAAAGGGGGAGCGCCAAGCCTGCTGGAAATGGAGGGGCGCCAAGCCTGCTGGAAATGGGGGGAGCGCCAAGCCTGCTGGAAATGGGGGGAGCGCCAAGCCTGCTGGAAAGGGGGGCGCCGAGCCTGCTGGAAAGGGGGGCGCCGAGCCTGCTGGAAAGGGGGCACCAAGCCTGCTGGAAAGGGGGGCGCCGAGCCTGCTGGAAAGGGGGGCGCCGAGCCTGCTGGAAAGGGGGGCGCCGAGCCTGCTGGAAAGGGGGGCGCCGAGCCTGCTGGAAAGGGGGAGCGCCAAGCCTGCTGGAAAGGGGGGCGCCAAGCCTGCTGGAAAGGGGGGGGCGCCAAGCCTGCTGGAAAGGGGGGCGCCGAGCCTGCTGGAAAGGGGGCGCCGAGCCTGCTGGAAAGGGGGCGCTGAGCCTGCTGGAAAGGTGTACGCAGTGTACGCTCGTATTCATGAAAATGAACTTCTACCAAGAAGAAAAGCAAGGTACAGAAATTTCAACGCCCATTTTAACCATATAATATTGTTTATGCGATGCCGTGGTTGGCCATGGTAACTCACTGAGCAGGCCTATACTGAGCTTGCTGGCAGGTGTGGATTCCTCATTCCCAGGCCTTGCTCAGCTTTGCAAAACCAATTGCAGAATACGACTTCACTGTTTATGGGAACAGAGCGCAAGGGAAGAAATGTCATATTTTCTCTTCCCCATGCTCTCTTTATAGTGTGGAGAAAAATGTACGAGACAGACTGCTGTAAAGAGGAAAAGAGTTGCCAAATTTCTGCTTGCAAGTAACAGCAACGGCACCTTTCCATCACAATATGACTGAGAACTCTGCTCTGTTCGGCACCTGGGAGGGCTACAAAAGCGAGAACATCGAGGCCGTCATGGAGAAGGCCGGTGAGACATCCTTAGGCGAATCGATGTGACTCAAATCTGAGGTCTATTTCAATGTCTTGGATGTTGGACATGTTTGTTGGCTAGATCGCAAGTTTGTGATGCCCTTAGATCAGGGGTTGGCAAAATCCGGTCCACGAAGCCTCTCTATGCGGCCCTCGGGTCCTTTGAAATTTCACAATAGCAATCCGGCCCGCTGAAGGTTGGTCTCATCTCAGCTCTTTCCTCTCTCTAACTATATCCTCTCTCTTTCTGGTTGACGTCGACCCACGACCGTCGGCTCAGCGTGCTTGGCTACGTTGACGATCTCGCCCTGCTGTCCTCAACTGTCGAGGGCGCCCAGCGACAACTGGACAAGCTAGTTGCTGTTGCGGCGAGTGTCGGCCTGGTGGTCAACACAAAGAAGACCGTCGTGCTCTGCGTGCCGGACGACATCGAAGCTGCGATTTTGTGCCGAGGCGCTGATGGACAGGCGACAGAGCTTCCGCGTTGTCAGCAGTTCGTCTACCTCTGAGGTCTGGTTCCTGGCGTCCGCGGGCTTGCCTGGGCTGCCTTTCGTTCTGTGAGGGCAGTCCTGCAGTCCGAAGCCTTACCTGACCGCCAGAGGGCGGCGCCGGCGTTGTTCCAGGTGGTGATCGAGACCGTCCTGCTGTACAACGCCGAGACCTGGACGCTGACGGAGTCGCTCGAGCAACAAGTTGATGCGGTGCATGCTGGCCTGCTGCGCGCCGCCTTCAAGATCGGCTACGAGCGAGTGACCAACGCGGCTTTGTATCACCTGGTCCGTCCAAGCGACCTGTTGCGCCGTCGGTGACTCCAGCTGGCAGGCCACATCATCCGCGCCGAGCCGTACTGCCCACAGCCTGAGCAGGAGGTGCTGCTGCTAACGCTGCAGGCACCCTACCGGCGGGGGCAGGCCCGCACTCGGCGTTTCGTCGACTGCCTGCTGGCTGACGTTGGCGCCCCGGATTCATTCGTGGCGGCGTGGCGTTCATACGCGACCTGGCCTTGAGGCGCGCCCTGTGACGTTGAACGCGTATTCTTTTGTTGTAATCCTCTCTATTCTATTCTCTCCTTCTCTCCTTTCTCTTCTCTCTCTTCTCTTCTCCTTTCCTTCTCTTCTGTCCTTTCTGCTGCCACCTCTCGTCTATAGAGATTCTCTATCTGGCCATTGAGTTTTTGCCGACCCCTGCTTTCGGGGGACACCCGCGTTCGGGGGACACCCACGCGATACACAAGGGACGAGGAATTCCCAGTAAGCAGTGCGGCGAATCAATGCACGTCCCTGCGAATGTGTACATCACACGCCGCTACATGTACAACCGATTGAATGGTTTAGCAGGGACAAGATGGATTGGTGCCGACTATTATTTAAATTATTATTTTTCTAGCAAAGTCTGACGATGCCGTAGTTTACCCTGACGGCGATTCGCTTCCGTTGACCAAATTAGGCGCCTCCTTCCTGGTCAAGAAGGTGTCGAGCAACGCAAATCCCACGATGACAATCAGCAAAGTCGACAACAAGGTGATCCGCATCGCTAGCAAGATGCTGGCCTTCAGCGTCGAGCAGGAGCTCGAGCTGGGTGGCATTCGACGTTTCAAGCCTCCGCAGGGCGACGAGCAGGACTGCACGGCCGAGTGGCGCGACGGGAAACTGCTGGTGTTCGCCGGGAAGCCGGGCGCCGATGTGCGCGGACCCGACGGTATTGTGCAAACCCGCGAGGTATTGGACAACGGCGAAATGCTCCTGGTGAGGACTCGATAATTGCATTAAACGTCGATTTTTTCGGCAGGTGATTTCGGGACTTTGCATATTTTCATCAATAAAATGCTTGCTGTGCCTTTGTTGCGAACTTGCCTAAAAACCTTTAAATCTACACTGATAATAAGAATAATTTATTACACCTGCCCTAATTGGGCCAGATGTGCAACCGACAGCTCAGCCGCAGCTATTGCGCGGCGCATCTGAAGGCTGCGTACGGCTGTTCAGTCCAAGGACTTGGGGGTCGCCACACAGACCCTCAATTACCCCAGCTAATGCTGGCACCCATTTTACAGCTGGGTGAACTGAAGCAATGCAGAGTTAAGTGTTCAAGTGCTCAAGGACACAAATTGTTCCAGTAAGGATCGGGAATCGAACCCCCGACCTTCAAGTCGCGAGTCTGCCGCTCTAACCGCTAGGCTACAAACCCTGATAGCAAATGATTTAGCCAAGATCACTACTTGCTAATTGTTGTCTGTCGGAAGACTCAGTGTAAAGTGGTACATTAGAGACTAAATTATGAATTGAACCAGTTTTCACTCAAATTCTGAACAACACTGCGAAAAGAAAACTGCCCTTCTTACGAGCTTACATGCAAGATTTTGAAAATTCTAGCATTTTTAAAATTGCCTAAAATTACCAAAAAATCTACACTGTTCGAGAGTGCAGCGTCATTCTACTTAGGAAGTATTAGTTTGATAGATAATAAATAAAAACAATAAATTCATGCTATGCCGCCTATGCATCAGCACTATAAGTTGTGCCTCTTGAAGTGCGTTACTAAATTTCCAATATATTGTAGTCATTTGCTTATAACAGAGGGTTTAGCTACTTACTAAGTAGTATAAAAATCGACCTTAAATGCAATTTTGGACAAAAAAATCTCGAAACCTCAGCTGTGCATGTTCATGTTCGAACTAATTCACCAAATATGAATAAAGAAAGAGATTGAATATCTCAACTCATGCTTGAGTTCAAAACGAGTTTATTGTACGCGATATTAATGTTTAATGTTTTTACGTTTTTCCTAATTTTGTATCTATTCACCGATATTTCACCGAACTTTCCTAATCAATATTTTCAGACCATGCAGGCGGGAGACACAGTCGGCCACCGCTGGTTCAAGAGGAAGTGACAGCCTTTCTTTATTCGGAGAAGTGACTCCGTAATATTATTGCACAAGCCTACTAACTACCTATTTCGCCTAGATTCTTACACTCCTGTGACGAAAAAGAAAGGCTTCTTTGTTGACGCTAGAAATAAAGCCTCTTTAACTTAAAGGATTTTTGTCGGAAGACAACTCTAACCATGACGAAAGCGTTGAGTACCGTAATTAAATTTTACACTTCAGAATTCAGTCTAGAACGCTGTGAATTTTAACAAAAAATGTTTAAAGCTTAGCAAATGCAGATCTACGAGGTAGATTGCCCGTATTCGCTTGCAGTCAACAACAAAATTACAGTCAAACTCAGCAAAATGCGCCCCCCCCAGCAGCCGTTGAGTTTGCATTGTAGCCAGACGTCGAAAACAAAAAATGAAATGAATGAACTGAGCCTTTCTACGAGAGTATCCATCTGAAAACTATTACACTCCGCCCTAACCTGTTTAGCCAAAGCTCAGCTTAAACACACGGCACGTGCTTCGAAGCGCAACCCAAGTGCAGCTTCTTAATTTATAGAATGCCCCTCGTACAGAGTTTCAGGAGCCCAAAATATTTGCCGCATAGACAAGTGAACAATAGAACTGCAGGTCTCCGACAGTGCTTCATCTCTCTCCCAGTCTCTATAATCGTATGCAGTTTTCTTTGCCGGCACAAAGGCACAAAAGTTGTGTAAAGTAGCCAACAACACAGTAGATGGAAGAATGCAGACAAATGCTTGCCACTCTCTCCGACTGGGTGGAGAACAGAAAAGAAAAATAAGCACGAGAAGCGCCGAACAGATAAAAGCTGGCGCAAGATTCCGAGAAACTCGGTGCTTTTTTTTTAGATAATTCGACATTACATTAGAATTCATTACTTAGCAAAGGCGACATGTCTAACACCAAGGGTGCCTCTCAGCAGCAGCAGCAGCAGCAGCAGCAGCAGCAGCAGCAAATAACGAAAAGCGGATTCAACAATGGAGACAGTAAGTCAATTGGACTTGATTGCCAGCCGAGCGAGTTTTGCGGGAGTTTTATTTGTTAAAATATACTTACTGTACATCAGGGGTCGGCAAACTCCGGCCTACGAAGCCTCTCTATCCCGACCCTTGGGTCCTTTGAAACTTCACAATAGCAATCCGGCCTGCTCAAGGTTTGTCTTTTCTCAGCTCCCTTGTCAGTTCTCTCCTCTTTTCTCTTCTCTCTTTTCTCTCCTCTTCCCTCTCTTCCGCTCTCTCATCTCTCCTCTCCTCCTTTCTCACATCTCTCCTTTCTTCTGCTCTCATCTCTCTAGTCTTCTCTCTTTTTATCTACTCTTATCTCATCTCTCATCTAGCTTTTCACTTCTCATTTATTTCCTCTTCTCTATTCACTCCTCTCTCATTCGGGCCGCAGCAATGGTCTAAATTCCTTATCTAACCCTTGAGGCAAAACAGCTTGCCGACCCCTGCTGTGCATGTTGCAGCAATTGTCACTTCGCTACCCAGGAATTCGCCCCAAATTTGATACAACTTCAGCCTCCACTAATTCTTCATCTTACAAATAACAAATGGGGGCAGCGTTCAGGTACTAGTTGCTAGTTTGTGTAGTAGCCTGATCAAATAGCTGGAAATCGAATTTTTTACGAGTCGAAGCCAATACCTTGAAAAGTAGTGGTGCAGAAAAGTTTAACTAATCAATAGAAATCATACGCAATTGTGTCTTGTTGACAAAAAAAACTCTCTATAAGTTATGAAACTCCATTTGTTGAGAGGCGACCAGAACTGCACACCATTACCCTTTTACAGCGCTTTCGTGTTACATATAGTTTACTCTCTTTATTTATTCAGAACTGCGCTTGAAACGCTTCGTGCCACGTTATGTGAAGAGCGGCAAGCGCAGCAACACGGTCGAGTACGATCAGGTGGCCAACCGACGCGGCATGGTGGTTCGCCGGGGCGAGTACTTTTACCTTGACCTGGAGTTCGACGAAGTATTCGATGACTACGATTTGCTGTCGTTCCGCGTCAGCGTGGATGACTACGGCTTCGAAGCCTATCAGAAGAGCTGGCATCTGAAGGAGGTGAGACTAATTTATCAATACGTTATCCAGATTGTTCTCCGTACAGAGGGAAGAACGAAATTAAACTGGGACCACTTCAATGGTTTACCAAAACTACAGCGCATGTCGGATAAAACTTGTTTTGCTTTAACTAAAATATTAACCCTTTTAAATATTTTTACCAGGAGGTTTAAATAAGTCTTGTAGCTAGCTAATGAGAGACTGGCTTGTGAACTTTCTGAACATTTAGTATGTTTCGGCTAACCCTATCAAGCGTAAGCACTTCCTCTCCAATTATTTGACCTCAGACATCAACCGAATTGAAGCCCCAAAAGTAATTCTGATATTTTCATAACCACTGCTCTTCAGGAGCCCACTCGGTTCAGCGACCACGAGTCCTACCACTGCCCGATCCAGATGCGCTCGGTAAGGGACAGAGTTTTCAACTCTTTCTCAATAACATGTAGCGTTTTGCGCTTGTGAAAATTATTTACACGGATTGCCGCACGACAGGTCATTGTCTATCCGGGAAGCAATAAGGTGACGGTTGTGTTCTACACTGCCAAGAACTGCATCACTGCCAAGTACTGGATCACGCAGATGTACGCGACTCGCAGCCTGGAGATCACCTTCAACTACGACATGAAGTTTCCCATATCAGTGGTCTACAACCCGTTTTGTCCGGGTAGGTTGATGGTTACTTCAGTGTGTAAATGTACTATTCATTGTTGAGAAAGAAAGTACGCCAGAATCAAACTGTCATTCTTTCGCCATTTGCGAATCCGATAAAGGTACCAAGAATAGGCTCAAATGTTTTAATGCTCAAAGAGAATAATCTTTTTCAGACGATGCCGTCTACTTGGAGAGCGGCGCTGAATGTCGGGAGTACGTTCTAGAGAGCACCGGCAGGGTGTACTTCGGCTCGTCTCGCAGCATAGGAAGCAAGTCGTGGAATTTTGGTCAGGTAAATCATATATATGTAGTTGAATAGAAAATTGTAACAGACCGGCGCACAGAGCCTGGAACCAAGAGTCTACGGCACAAACTAGCAATGCGCTCTGAAGTCTGAATTCCTTTTTCATCGCAGTTCGACGACCCCGTGCTGGACTGCGCCTACTATCTGCTGGCCAAGTCCGGCTTGCCCTTCGACAGCTGGGGCGACCCCGTCAGCGTCGCGCGCTCGCTCTCCGCTCTGGTCAACAGCAACGACGACAACGGCGTCCTTGTGGGCAACTGGAGCGGCGACTATGCCGGAGGCGTGGCGCCAACCGAATGGAGAGGCAGCCTGGCCATCATTGCCAAGTACTACGAGTCGAAAACGCCGGTAAAGTTCGGACAGTGCTGGGTCTTCTCCGGCCTTATGACGTCTCGTAAGTCGGATTTTCTGCCATTCAAATGACCTAAACTGTGAACTGACACATGCTGGGATCTGAAGATTCCTCTGAGCCGTAAAATCTCTATTCCTGTCCTTAGTTGCCCGAGCTCTCGGCATTCCGGCCCGAAGTGTGACCAACTTTGACTCTGCTCACGACACCAACTGCAACCTGATTGTTGACAGCTTCTTTAACGACACCTTCGCCCCCATCGCTGAATTGAACTCGGACAGCATCTGGTGGGTTTGTGTATGAATATACTGTAAAGTATCAGCTACTAGGTTACTAGGCAGTTACTAAGTAACAAAATAAATGACAACAAACTACAACAGGACCAACAAGTCGATAATCCGCAATGCACCAATGAGTGCTAGCTTGTGCACCAATGAGTGCTAGCTTGGAAAGTCTAAATAAAATTAATGATGTTTTTTACGTTGAACTACGAGTATTACGCAAGCAACTATAATAACTATAATAACTATAATAAATAACAAAATACATGTATATGCCAGCTACTGAATTAGATCAGGTTTAGAGCTCAAAATATGCTTACCAACAAAATTATCTCTCCAGGAACTTCCACGTGTGGAACGATCTGTGGATGAAGCGGCCGGACCTCGGCGGCGACTTCGACGGCTGGCAGGCCGTGGACGCAACACCGCAGGAGCGCAGCGACAGCATCTTCCGCACCGGCCCCTGCCCAGTCAAGGCCATCAAACAAGGCAAACTGGACGTCGATTTTGACACGCCGTTCATCTATGCGGAAGTGAACGCGTGTATCAAGCACTGGCAGAAGAACGCCGATGGCACTAACAAGGAGCTCTACTCCGATCCGACCAAGGTGGGCCGAAGCATCAGCACTAAGGCGGTGGGCTCGGAAGACCGTCTAGACATCACTGACCAGTACAAATTCCCAGAGGGCAGTCGTGAGGAAGATGCAGCTTTCCGGGCGGCCAAGAATTCCAAGAAGGTGCAAATCAAAGTAGAGCGCAACGACGACAATAAGCGCAGGCGCAACCTGCAACTCAACATTGCCACGGAAGAGTACCTGGTGATTGGCGGCGACATTAAGGTGACCCTGGAGCTGACAAACGGAGCTCGCACCGACAAGAAAATCCTGTTTGGAATTGCGGCTAACTTGAAGCAGTACAACGGCAAGGTCATCCGACAGCTGGCCTTCGAAAAGGGTGAAGTCACTGTCAAGGGCAGCAGCAGTGAGTATCCCTGTGTCTGCGTGTACCTCAGTATTCAAAAGTCGGTAGCATCAAGTAAGTTAGAAAATCTATCAATATCCTTCAGCATCTCCTGTTGAGCTGGCCATCCAGTCAGCGGACTATACCAACTCCGCCGGCTGCGAGGAAGTTGGCATTGAAATTGTCCCCGTCGGAATCGATGGAAATGACAAAGTGGTGAAGCAGACAATTGTGCACCTGTTCAATCCGGAACTTGACATTGAGGTGCATCTGCCGTTGTAACCTGCTTTTTCTTTTCTATGCTAGGCTTAGAGCTAATTGACTAATTCGCTATTCTAATCATTTTTTAGATTGTGGGTGAAGTCTGTCAGAACAAGGCCTTCCACTTCAAGTGCACCTTTGTCAATCCGGTGCCCTTCACCCTGAGCGACGCCCGGTTCAGCATCGAAGGTCCGGGACTGCGCGGAAAGAGCATGGATAAGAGCGTTGGGTGAGCAGTCGTTAAATTAAAATTGTTTGGGGTGCTTTAGAGACGAGAAGACACTAAAAGAGTACTTTTATAGCTTTAAGATTGATAAATGTTTGGAATTTATGGGTTAATATGGAGGAATGAAGCATATTCGTTTTTGAGCTCTTACGAGTATGGCTCTTGGCGATTGTGCAGAGCTCAAATTTCGCGACGCTCTTCTTTTCCACAAGATAAAATCAATTCGAGATGCCCACAGCCTCAATGAAATGCTAGCTGCCACCACATCTAAACTGATAACATTGTAGCCAGGTGAAGCCGGGTGACAAAGCCAGCTGCAGCATCACCCTGACCCCAGTCCGTTGCGGTGAGCGCAACTTCATCGTGTCGTTCATCTCGAAGGAGCTGAAGGGGGTGCAGAAGGCGTACCCCATATACGTCGAGCCCGACCCGACGGCTGTGCTGGAAGATGAAATCATCGAAGTTCGCCAACAGGTGGTTTACTAAAGCCGGTTCTGAGCTGCACACCTCGCAACCACAATGACCTGGGCTATGATTCTCGGACTCTGACAGACTATAATTATATTAATGTTTGCTATTTCACATTCAAAAAGATCCGCCATTATCAACTACGTGTAATCAAAGACGCGGCTTAGAAATTCTAGGAAGTATGAAATTCACTAGCCATTATCTAGATGTTAACAAATCTAACCGTTCGTATTATCTTAGTTCTAACTGAACTCGAATACTTTTTTAAGGCAGATTTTCCCTAAAAATCATTGACTCTTCCGGTCGAAAATGCTGCAAGAGTTCGTTTGTTTTAAAATATTCCATTCGTAGTTTTTATTACATACTCAGTCTAACGACATGATACTTTTTTCAGTTTTGTTATGGCACTAAAATTTCATCCACAATATGGTTTGTTCTTGGCTACTCTCAACTTAGTTTTCGTAAAATTTTAATAAATATCCACTATTGCTATTTCTAACCTTCTAATTGCGGTCCTCTCAATTTTTATTTATTTTTTGTTTCAATACGCTGGAGAATTTCATGGAAAAGTCTTTTGATCGGAGGGCTGCAGACATCGTGTCTTCAGAGTTGGATATTAAGTTTAAACAGTGTTTAAACAGACTAAACAGTGTCGCTCATGATTATTCAAGTAGATTAATAAATAATACACTGAGCCCCCCCCCTCGAAGGCGCACTCTGCAACCAACAACAAAACAAACAGCAACAAGTAACAGCATCTGGCGGTCAGGTAAGGCCTCGGACTGCAAGACTGCCCTCACAGAACGGAAGGCAGCCCAGGCAAGCCCGCGGCGACGCGGCAAATCCTCGCGGACGCGGGGAACCAGATCGCCAAGGTAGACGGATTGCTGACAACGCGAAAGCTCTGTCGCCTGTCCATCAGCGCCTCGGAACAAAATCGCAGCCTCGATGTCGTCCGGCACGCAGAGCACGACTGTCTTCTGCGTGTTGACCACCAGGCCGACACTCGCCGCAACAGCAACTAGCTTGTCTAGTTGTTGCTGGGCGTCCTTGACAGTTGAGGGCAGCAGGGCGAGATCATCGGCGTAGCCAAACACACTGAACCGCCTCTCCGGTTTACGTCGACCCACGCGTGGACGCAACAGCTATTTTACTGTCAAAATATTAATATCATCAGTTCTTCTGAATTGAATGTTTGTCAAGCAAAGCAAAAACACGCTTTTTCATAGTCCCTTAGTACTTGAGTAATTATTGTTTTCACACATTTTAAAAGGACACTTGTAGTGATGCAGACGGGAGGGTAACTGAGGACTAGCGCCTGGGAGTCTGCGAGTTTTCAGCAGCTTTCTAAGGAGGGGGCAGGAATGTAATTGCTGTGCAAATCTCTATCAAGATTGAAGTCTTTCGATGCGTTCTATACGCATTTAAGTTGAAGATGAAATACATCGTAATGTATTAACAGAATAGGGATTTTTAAAGTCTAGCAGAATAAAATTAATGAAATATATTACTGCTGCTATAACTCTATAATCCAGGTAATATGAAATTAGCATTGAGAATAGTCTATAAGTAGTTAAAAAAATCATGGAAGCGAGTTTGTTTTGATTCAGATAAAGGGTCAATCGGTGCTTAAACTCAAGCTCGATCACTTCTACTACAGTAAAATGTACTCCCAACAGTGTCCAATTCACTTTTAACTAGTGCAGCTGTCTAGTCTCTTGCTTCATGGCACGCACTGCGGCCTCAAATGTCAACTGAATCAGGAGATTACTTTACATTTGATCCCTTGTCCTAGCTTTGAAGCACAGAACCCTGTATTTCTCTTTTACAGACAATGTATACGGCTCTGCGACTTTGCTAGTCGTCACGAACCTGTAGTGCTCAAACAAGTGCTTCCTGGAAACTGTCCGCACCTTCGTCTATGATAGAAGTATATATGTACTTTATATTGCTGCCGAAAAAGCCTTTATAATTAGTTACATTGTTCAAGTCAATTAAATATGAGCTGACTTCGGCTTTGAAAACTAAAAACTGATTTAAAATCACGCCTGTGCAGCATGCCAGTCGGCAAAACAGGGGGTTGCGCACAGTCCAGGGTTGCCTTCAAATGAGCTACATCAGAAGAGGATTTTCTTGGCCTGGCCGTTTCTGTAGCAAAGCCTGCACCGCTTCGTTGGTCGTGACTTCAGTGCGCTTCAGCGAGTGCTGTTGGTGAGCCGCTGCTGGCTGCTGCTGTGCCCGAGCAGCTCTTATACGACCTGGTCCCGAGGAGTCGACGAAGTGCTTGATGATGGTTTCTAAAAACTTCAGAAACTCGAGCGCACCTCCGCACGATGAGTACACAGTCCAGTCGTTTCTGGCCAGCACAAGAAAAATATGCGTGCCGAGCTTTGTGGGCCACTTCTGAGTTCGCCGGCATGGGTTGCATGGCTGCCAGGCAGAATCCAGCCTGTTATCACCACCTATAAATCTGTTGTACGAGCGTACGACACAACTGTTTGTTGCTTCTGCTGGATGACCAGTTCGTTTGGCACAATTCAGTGAACAGGGTGAAGTTTGGTTTCCCTGGATACCACGAAGGCCATCTGGGACACCGCGATCGGCGCGAACTGTGCATGTCAGCAGGGTGCTCCGCTGCAGCAGATATATCGCAAGACGATAATAAGATCTGAACCAGCTATCGCGGAAGACGTGATAACCTGAATCCAATACGTACCAGGACTTTCTCACTCAAAGACAGCCCCCCCCCCACACCCGAGACCTTGACCGAATCGCTCATTCTCAGCTCTGCTAAAGTGTACTAAGTGGAATAGAATCCCAACCAGCAGGGTAGGGGAATAAACAGTGGGAAACCCAGCGCTAAACATTGATTTTTCACCTAAGCCGGCATTGCATAAGGGTGGAGCTCCTTAAATCCTTAGACGTTATTTTCTGAAATCGATCACATGCAAACATATGGACTCATTTTTAGTATATGGATTACTCTCGTAATTAAGACGTCTTTATGTTTGACAAAGCTATAACATGGCCATGCATGGCAAATTATGATGCCTGATTATGGGCATGCTTGCCTCTCAGTTTAGTTTCTCGGCCAGAAGCTCGCGCGCTACTATCTTTAGCCTTCAACTTTTGATGTCCGTTTTGTAAGCCATATAAGTAAAAGACTGAAGCAAATCAAGCCAATTGCATGAGAAATAATATTAAGGAGAGAGAGAGAGAGAAACCGAGAAATAAAAGTATTTAACAACGGTCGAAAACAGTCCGGATGCAGTCTGCTGCAAGAGCGTAATGCTTGCTTGAGCTCGGATGCAGGGTAATGGATCAATCATTTAGAAGTCTTTATTTACTAAGTGCTTTCGCTACTGAAAATCACCGCGGCTGTCACAAGGGAAGGTCTTATCACCGGAGGCTGTCACAGGTCAAGGTCAGCAAAGAATAACAACTATTACTCGTAAAGATATACAAAGCGATGTTCCACCATAGTCGTTAAGAGACTTCTTCAACTACAAGCGCTTACAGTTTACCCATATGTTGAGACGGTGAATCCTTCGCCATTGCCTTAAACTCTGACTTCCGATGAACCCTCCATTGCCAGACAGAACTCAGGTTTGGGTTTCTGAGCCAATCGCATTCCAGTGGCAAAGGCCGATAGATCTTTGTGGCCTCATCCAATGCTACGCATGGCTCGTTTTCTCATATCTACTTGGAAGTCTCGCCTTCCATAAGCTGTCATTCCAGCCTTGATTACTCAGCAAGCCCAAATAATTAACACCTATAGGTTCTGCCCAGCTTCCCGCATCACATCTACCTGTTGCTACTCCGCAACCTAAGATAATTCACGCGGGTAAGAGTGCATTGCATCCGCCACTTGGACTGCATTTTCTCACCAAATCGAGAGTTATTACGGTCAATGCGAATCTGAGAGAGACTAGGTTGAGAATTAAGCTACGAGGTAACTTCCTTTTCGCCTATCAAATATCTGGCAAGAGGCCTTCCCGTACAGTATATCAATAAATATAAATATTTGCCCACAGATCTTCAATTTCCTGAGATATTCCTGAGATTTTGCAGAGCATGGATTTACTGAACCTAGACAGACTGCAGGAGGACAATACCTCTTGCATCCAGCACATGCAATTCACCAACTTGTTCGACATCAGGCACTTAATTGCTTACTTCGAGTGCCACAACAACACGGCTGCTCTGCAAAAACTACACCGCGAAATCAACGAAGTCGAACGCTATGGGCAGCGCGAACTGTTGAAAATTCGACCGATTCTGTTTGCCTTCGTGGGCCTCATTGCCTTTGGCGCGGTTGGCAATGGCCTGCTAGTGGCCGTAGTACTTCGCAGCAGTAGCATGCGCAAAGGAGTGAACAACCTTCTGGTGGCCAACCTGGCCATGTCCGACTTCGTGCTCTGCGTTCTCACTCAGCCGTGCAACATCCGCCGGCTGTTCTTCTCCACCACGAGTTGGACCTACGGACTCGCTCTGTGCAAATTCGTCAACGCACTGACTGGACTGAACCTGTTTGCGTCCACTTTCGCCGTGACAGCCATTGCCATAGACAGATGTCGGGTGAGTTTCACAGCTTGGTGCTGAAATAGTTTGCCGAGAATAGCAGTAACAGTAAGCTTAGATACACTCTGGCGTGTACAGCGAATAATGCATGCAAAAGACAAAATGACACTGGCGCAACTCTACACACGCACCAAACTTCACCGCTTAACGCACTCAACAAACGCAAACCTAGAAGGATCTAACCGCAGGCACCCAATATGGTTTTATGCCATTATTCTGTACTTTTTCAAGGGGAATGCTAGCTGAAGCACTAAACATAGCCCAAAATTAAATCAATAGTTTGATTAGTTATTTATTTAACAAACAAAAAAACAAAAAAACAAACAAACAAACAAACTAACGAACTAACTGACTAACTAACTAACTAACTAACTAACTAACTAACTAACTAACTAACTAACTAACTAACTAACTAACTAACTAACTAACTAACTGACTAACTAACTAACTAACTAACTAACTAACTAACTAACTAACTAACTAACTAACTAACTAACTAACTGACTAACTAACTAACTAACTAACTAACTAACTAACTAACTAACTAACTAACTTCCTGCTTTTTGTTTACTTAAATTTCTTCTTACCTATACGTCAAACCCGGGTATTAAAGCCGAATCGCGTGCGCCTTGTCGCCCACTCTGTTACAGACTACCGAGTCGGTGTTTAATTATATGCTAGGGACGCAAGTTCAAGCGTCAGGTAATCCGACTCACCTGTTAGGCAGGCGTGCGGATGAAGAGGGTTGGATAATCCAGCGCCTGTGCAGGATACAGGAAGCCCATCTCTCAGAGAAAAAACCGTACTCCGATGGTTTTTTGCGAGTCGAAAGAAGCATTACAGGATAATAGCAGAGACAGGAGGCAGTTTGAAATGAATTAGCCGTGGATTACAGAGTGCAAGTTCAAGTAGTTGAACTAATGAGCTTGCACCGATAGCAGCACTAAAAGAGAAGGCAAAGAAGTAAATGAATAGGCCTGTCAACCCTATTCATTTTCTTCACAAATGCTGGATCTGTGAAAGCAACTGGAAATTTCTTTCATCATTTTGTCATGTCGCCTCACTCGCCAGTTCTGTCTGCAGGCGGATATACTCAAGCGAAATCTTACCAAAGTCTGACTGACGGAGATGCTGCTCTGTGATTTGCGCCTGGCGAAATTAAAAGCAAAAAATACGAGATAGGCGATTTGTTTTGTTTAGAAAGACAAAAGGCGCAACAGTGAATTCAAAGCTGCTGTAAGAATTGAGGCTCATTAGCAGTTAATCATGAAACTGCAAATTACTGAGAGGCGCCAAAGGTTGGAGGGGGGTTGCAAAAAAGCAAGCAAAGCTATCATCTTCTTAGTTTCTTAGTTGAAGCCGCGACAACACGCAACTGGCTTGGAGAAACCCAGTTAGCTGAAACTCCTGTGAACTTCTTCGACAGGCAGTCACGCAACCCCTGGACCGGACGCTGGAGCGGCGGATGCGCCTCGCTCTGCCGCTCACCTGGCTGGCCGCCTGCCTCATGTCCAGCCCGATGCTCTGGTTCGGCATCGTCACCCGGGACAACACCGTGTCGGCTGGCGAGGACCGGCTCATCTGCTGGGAGCGAACGGCCAACGAAGTGGACAAAACTGCCAAGCTGGCTTACAGCTGCGTGTCGATGTGCGTGCAGTACGCCGCTCCGCTCACCGTCCTGCTCGTCGCCTTTGTCCTCATCCGACAGCGTCTGCGCCGCCGGCTGCTCGGCGGCAACGAGTCGGCGATCTCGCTGACGGCAACTCAGACAGTTCGGGTTCGGGCGGAGCACCGGCGACAGCGACGGGCGAACATCCTGCTGGCCTCGGTGGTGGTGACGTTCGGCCTGGCCTGGCTGCCCCTGTCAGCTAGTAATCTGCACAGCGATTACAAGATCTGGCAGATGAAGCTCGACTCCTCCACCGCCTCCGAGTCAAAGACTTCCGTGCCTGAAGTTGGTCAGAAGCTGAAGCATGGCAGCTCCGGCTTCTCCGTGTCTCTGGTACAGGCGCTCTGCCTGCTGTTCGTGCAGACCTCCGCCTGCATCAACCCGGTGCTCTACGGCTTTTTGAACGAAAATTTTCGATCGGAATTCTGCGCCATGGCGCCGGACTGTCTGAGGCGCCGGCTGCAGCTGCTGAGGCCGAGATCGGGAGCCAATTTGGAGCAGGGCCTGACCGGCGGGGACGCCTCGGTCGGGACGGGAGCCGCGGCGGAGCTGGCCCACTACGCCGGAATCGCTCGCGAAGAGGAAGTGAAGCAGGATGAAGGGGCCGTTCCAGAGACTTTTGTCTAAATGCTTCATCATTTTTCTGATCTAGCCAATCTCTAGCTGATCTAGCCAACCTCTAGCTGATCCAGCCAATCTCTAGCTGATCTAGCCAACCTCTAGCTGATCCAGCCAACCTCTAGCTGATCCAGCTGATCTCTCTAGCTGGTCCAGCCAACCTCTAGCTGATCTAGCCAACCTCTAGCTGATCTAGCCAATCTCTAGCTGATCCAGCCAACCTCTAGCTGATCTAGCCAATCTCTAGCTGATCCAGCCAATCTCTAGCTGATCCAGCCAACCTCTAGCTGATCCAGCCGACCTCTAGTTGATCCAGCCGACCTCTAGCTGATCTAGCTGATCTCTCTAGCTGATCCAGCCAACCTCTAGCTGATCTAGCTGATCTCTTTAGCTGGTCCAGCCAACCTCTAGCTGATCTAGCTGATCTCTCTAGCTGATCCAGCCAACCCCTAGCTGATCCAGCCAACCTCTAGCTGATCTAGCCAACCTCTAGCTGATCCAGCCAATCTCTAGCTGATCTAGCCAACCTCTAGCTGATCTAGCTAATCTCTAGCTGATCCAGCCAACCTCTAGCTGATCTAGCCAACCTCTAGCTGATCCAGCCAATCTCTAGCTGATCTAGCCAACCTCTAGCTGATCTAGCTAATCTCTAGCTGATCCAGCCAACCTCTAGCTGATCCAGCCAACCTCTAGCTGATCCAGCTGATCTCTCTAGCTGATCCAGCTGATCTCTTCATATGATCTAACTAGTATCGTTACCTGATCTAGCTGATCTCTTCATATGATCTAACTAGTATCGTTACCTGATATAGCTGATCTCTTCATATGATCTAACTAGTATCGTTACCTGATATAGCTGATCTCTTCATATGATCTAACTAGTATCGTTACCTGATATAGCTGATCTCTGTACCTTAATTATTTAACATAGCTGCACAAGTAATTCCTGGATTTTAATCATTACTTGAGTAACAAATTTATTTTGATTTTGCAAGCATCTACCGGTAGAAAACTAATGCAAGACTACGAGTATCTAAATAATTCAAAAGTGATCAAGAAGTCATTGCACTTTTGTCTGCAAGTGTATTATCAGTTTTCAACTTTTTGAACAATGATACTGTACATTTGTTATAATTCACGAAAAATTGCAATTTGTGCTTAGAAAGATGCACCTCAAAAGTCTGTCAGTTGGTTTTATCGTATAATAAATTTAAATTTAAGTTTTCGCCCAATTCGTTTTAATCCCGATTTGCTTTTTAACGTACAAAATTTTCGTAGCGTGATGCCTGTAAGATTTCAGGATATTTTCTTCGATTATATCAAAGTACGGTAAATGTAGTAAATTTTCCAAGGCACACTTTAACCATGCGGAAGATGGACCAAAGACAGCCCAGAGAGACAACGACGCCAGGGGCCAGATTTCTCGACTGGAAGGAGGTTGCACAAAAAATATTACGCATAAACTTATTTGTCTCGTTCACTTCGACTACTTGCAATTGTCTGTTTAAGCGAATCCTATATCTCTTGTATATCTCTCCGTGACCGTGACCATGATATCGAAAAATAAATGTGACTATTACATTCGAAATTTCCCTGGCTTTAGTCGCTTGGCTTAAAAAATTAAAACAGAACCAAATAAAATTGTCGAAAAAAACAAAGTTTTCTAATGGTAATGCTTTTCATACATGCGTTGTGATCTATTTATAACTAGCTGTAACCCTCAGCCTAGCCCTCTCGCCAGCTAACATCTTTTTTATTTATTTTCGGTTGTGCCTAATGGTCGATTGTTTCCTAGCAACTATTGGATGCAAAAATATCAACACCTAGTCAGACAGTACGAGCTAAAATGCAGAGGCTAGAGACAGAGCAGAGCAGGGAGGACCAGTCAATCAGGATAAGACACGCAGATGGCCGGGGTACAAAGAATGGGGAAGTGGGTGCAGTTACGGGATCGGTGTGGAGGGCTGATTTTTCCGAGAACCATCAGGCCGAGTTTTTTCAAATTAGCTTAAAAAATCATATTTTTTCGGCGGCCACGGATGACCATTTTAGAGGAAAAGTTCGAATTGGAACTGGTTCAAATAATCAAAAACGATGTTTTTTAATGCTTTCAATGGGCGCTCCGTTTGAATTTTGAATTTAAATGCCCCTATGGGGGGCTTAGTGTGCTAGTCCGATATACTAAAATTCAAAACTATCCTATGAATATATACTAAAAATGAGTTTACCGGGAAAGGTGAGAGGATCTAGGAAGGAGAGGAGAGAAAGAAGTGTGATATCAGTGTTCTTCACAAAAGTGCGTCAAAGCATTGTGTTACTCTCCTCTGTGCACTTTTTCGCAACATATTTTGGCTCTGTTGTCGCACTGTCGTGTTAGCATCCACCACGCCATTGACAGATGTAAATATACTCTCGTATATTTCGTTGATTCAAGATAAGTGACTGATTCTGGTTCGAAAATACAATTCTAGCTTATTCAATTATTCAAGATACCTCCGGAATGTCTCTAGCAAGAGGGGGAGATTAGAGAGAATTACAGAAATATAGAGAGAGGGAAGGCGTCAGCAAAGAAATTCGGGCTTTCTTTGACCGGCACAAAGTCGCCCCTGCCACTGAGAGAGGGTAACTGTACTGTACCGAGCTGATTAGCTACCGGGCTAGGGAGGGATGCAGCCAGGATTTTTTATGGGGACGCCATGTGAATCGCAAGCACCAGGGGCACCAAAGCTGTTGTGAAGGGGGTACCACAGTTGTTGTGAAGGGGTACCACAGTTGTTGTGAAGGGGACCACAGCTGTTGTGAAGGGGACCACAGCTGTTGTGAAGGGGACCACAGTTGTTGTGAAGGGGGACCACAGCTGTTGTGAAGGGGGACCACAGCTGTTGTGAAGGGGACCACAGCTGTTGTGAAGGGGACCACAGTTGTTGTGAAGAGGGACCACAGCTGTTTTGAAGAGGGACCACAGTTGTTGTGAAGGGGGACCACAGCTGTTGTGAAGGGGACCACAGTTGTTGTGAAGGGGGACCACAGCTGTTGTGAAGGGGACCACAGCTGTTGTGAAGGGGACCACAGTTGTTGTGAAGGGGGACCACAGCTGTTGTGAAGGGGACCACAGCTGTTGTGAAGGGGACCACAGTTGTTGTGAAGGGGGACCACAGCTGTTGTGAAGGGGGTACCACAGCTGTTGTGAAGGGGACCACAGCTGTTGTGAAGGGGACCACAGTTGTTGTGAAGGGGGACCACAGCTGTTGTGAAGGGGACCACAGTTGTTGTGAAGGGGGACCACAGCTGTTGTGAAGGGGACCACAGCTGTTGTGAAGGGGACCACAGTTGTTGTGAAGGGGACCACAGTTGTTGTGAAGGGGGACCACAGCTGTTGTGAAGGGGACCACAGTTGTTGTGAAGGGGGACCACAGCTGTTGTGAAGGGGACCACAGTTGTTGTGAAGGGGACCACAGCTGTTGTGTAGGGGACCACAGTTGTTGTGAAGGGGACCACAGTTGTTGTGAAGGGGACCACAGCTGTTGTGTAGGGGACCACAGCTGTTGTGAAGGGGACCACAGTTGTTGTGAAGAGGGACCACAGCTGTTTTGAAGAGGGACCACAGTTGTTGTGAAGGGGGACCACAGCTGTTGTGAAGGGGACCACAGTTGTTGTGAAGGGGGACCACAGCTGTTGTGAAGGGGACCACAGCTGTTGTGAAGGGGACCACAGTTGTTGTGAAGGGGGACCACAGCTGTTGTGAAGGGGACCACAGCTGTTGTGAAGGGGACCACAGTTGTTGTGAAGGGGGACCACAGTTGTTGTGAAGGGGGACCACAGCTGTTGTGAAGGGGACCACAGTTGTTGTGAAGGGGGACCACAGCTGTTGTGAAGGGGACCACAGCTGTTGTGAAGGGGACCACAGTTGTTGTGAAGGGGGACCACAGCTGTTGTGAAGGGGGACCACAGCTGTTGTGAAGGGGACCACAGCTGTTGTGTAGGGGAACACAGTTGTTGTGAAGGAGGACCACAGCTGTTGTGAAGGGGACCACAGTTGTTGTGAAGGGGGACCACAGCTGTTGTGAAGGGGACCACAGTTGTTGTGAAGGGGACCACAGCTGTTGTGTAGGGGACCACAGTTGTTGTGAAGGGGACCACAGTTGTTGTGTAGGGGACCACAGTTGTTGTGAAGGGGGACCACAGCTGTTGTGAAGGGGGACCACAGCTGTTGTGAAGAGGGACCACAGTTGTTGTGTAGGGGACCACAGCTGTTGTGAAGGGGACCACAGCTGTTGTGAAGGGGGTACCACAGTTATTGTGAAGGGGGACCACAGCTGTTGTGAAAGGGGACCACAGCTGTTGTGAAGGGACGCCAAATCAGCTGGTGATGGGGCGCCAGGGGGGGGGGCGGTCCCTTACTTGCCATTTCATTCGAGATTGCTGCTTGCGGGAAAGAATCAAAGAGAAAAGTCAAAGAAGCTGACTTGATTTTTCATTTAGCTATAGTCTCTGAATCTAGCGCTTGTAGCACCGGCGGTGCAGGACCTCAAAAACAGCGCCTTCTAATTTGGCTAACAAATAGGGATGCCGCTCTTTTTTGCTTTCAGAATCCGCACGCCTCTCGACTGCTTCAGCGACTTGAAATTCGGCAGCTGTTTTGCATAGGTTCCAAATCTGTAAACAGACAGAAGCTTAAGACGTCTGTGGTGCCGAAATTGCATTCGAAAATCTAAATTGCAATTTAATCAAGATACCTGCTCCTGTCAGCTTCATCCGCTGCGCAAGTTCGACAAGGAAATTCAATATTTTCCCGTGCTAATCCGCGCAGTAATACGACTTTTTCAACGCAGGCTTAAGGGATTTTAAGATTATTCAGCTTCATGAAAATTGCAGGAAAAGCCGACCGGCTAAGCAGTTCTGCAAGTCAAAGTTTCCGATTGGATTAGAGTAGGAACCCTCTAGATTCTTGTTCCTAGGAACAGCTGCAGCTGAAATTAGAATTAGCTTTATTTCACCCTTTTCTGTCTTTCCAATATCAATAAAGCAGTAGGTGGGGTTTTAAGCCCCGCTTGGACAGAAAATTTCCTGTCAATATTCTGTCACTGTTGCCAACGGTCTGTTTCTAAGATTTTGTTTAATTTATTGCAGATTGATTTACGAGTGAAATATCGGCAGTGTAGAGCCTTTTCAGTCTGTAGCTATCTTTCGTTTATTTTGTTCGACAGCATACGAACCCATGCCCGGCCATCTGCCTGGTGAGCTCTCGAGATGAGCGTTCATATAGCTCGTAGTTTAAGTGAGTCGCCTCTGAAGTGAGCTTCCTCGTGTCATGAGTGTACTTTTAGAAGCCAAGCTCTCAGAAGTTCTGATAGATAGAGTTTATATGGATATCAGATCGATAATATGATGGATGAAGCCAGATTTGCTTAGATTATCGAGTAATATTGGCACTACCTACTTAACTCATCCACAGGGCGGTCCGATGACGTCAAGGAGAGGAGCGTTGCCTATATCGCTAATCCCTGAAGAGCCCGCATCCGAATGGGCTGGACGAGGGGACAGAGGGAGGTCTGCCAGTCTGTAATCATGTTCCTCTGTAGGGAAGAAGGACGTGCAGGAATGTTCTCGGGCTGGTACGCTTCATCGACTGATGGGTTAAGCCCAAGGTGTTAAAGCCGGTCTCGGTTGAAGACCGAGCAGTAATTGCAGAAAAAGTACGAGCGTATAGTTTGTTCCGGCTGCCGGCTGTGCGTCTGTTCCGATTTTTGGTTTGGAAGGATTCTCTGCAGTTTGCTTGCGAGAGGGATTGAGTACTCGGCTGGGAATTAGCGGCAGTTGGAGATGCTCTGTCATCTGCACCTGTGGAGAATTTCCACCCAAGTCCTTTGATTTGTCGGTCGATAATTGCGGAAGGGATGGGGAACCAGCACACGGGGCCGAGAAGCGAACAAGCTTCTCTCTTAGGAAGGGAGTTTGCGGGAGATCGTTTCCCATGTAGCACGCGTGTCTGGGGAACCAGCTGGACTGTGTATCTCTGTGCCAGTTGGTTGAGTATTAGAAAGGGCTTGCAGAGCAGTCTTGCTATCGGAGTAGAAGAAAACACTCCTATCTGATACCCTTGACAATCCTGCAAGCACAGCTCCGCTGGACATCTGCTGATGCGACGACTTAATTCTGGAAAACGCTAGAGAGTCTCCTGTAGTGTAAAAGGCTGATGACTAGACATACAACGGGTTTGCCGAGGGGAATTTCCGCTCTGTAAAGCTCGAGTGTGCGAACATGCCATTTTTTACTCGGCTGGTGAACATGATCGCCGGGGAGGGGTTAGTCTCAGGGACTTCGCTATCAAACCTGTACGCCCATCGTTCAGCGTAATGGACTCAATACCAGCTCAACCCCCTCCCCCTTTAACCTCACGCTGCCATTCGGCCCAAAAGTTTTGCATGCCATCGATGATTTTGAAATGTACGAAGGCTGCCCCCGCCGACAGACGCCAGCGCAAAGTGCGATATAAAGGAACTGGGAGGGGGGGGTGCGCTAACGCAATTCGCACATTAATCAGGCCGTCAAACTCTCTCCCGACATGAACCCCATCGAGCATGTCTAGGACTTCGTAAAGCGACAAGCGATTCTGAATGCCTGGCAGCAGCTGCCCCAATTCCCAAGAGTTCATCAACCGGCTGGTGATTAGGATATCACAACGATCGTAACGGGACTTTTGCATGCATGCTCGTGGTGCCTACGCACTATACTGAAACAAGCATTAAAGACATAGCTTAACTGTTGTTCCGCGTGACAGTGTCTGTTAGGGGGGGGGGTCGTAGCTGTTGCTGAGTATATACTGGGTTTTTGTTTCCTAACCTACATGTAATGTTTCAGGCGACGGGCCAGATGTCACGGGTCGAGGTGAACATTCTGTAGAAGCTCATCAATGATCATATTCCAGAGAACTGGGCTTAGGACGCCATCCTAAGGGCTTGTCGTTGCTGACGGTTACCGTCCGTTGATGGCCCAGGTGTGTCGTAGCAGTTCAGTGCCTGATCATATATGAACTACAATACAGGATCCAACGAAAAAGGCGCGAGAGTGCATCTCTAGCACGAAGGACCCCTGTCAAATTCCTTGCAACCTGTCGCGAATTTCTTAGTTATCTGACTCATACGAGCTACGAATCTTGATTTCAGCTGCCATCGTCACTCTGTTTACTGTTTTTATCTCTGTTTAACTTCTGGTTCTTATCTCATCTCTCTCCCTTTTGCTGGCTTCTGATTGGCTCTCTAATCTTACATCTTTCCTCAATCGCGCCTCCAATTGCACTCAACCCTCCTTTTTGGATGTCAAATAAACAAACTTGTTTGGGCCTTCCGCTCTAGTCAGTGGTAATTTAACTTTATCTACATCAAGCTACGTCAAATAGCTATTTCTTAAATCCGTTTTCTTTGTCATTTTTTAAATTTGATATCGAACTAAAAATAACCTAGAAAGTTTGTCGATTAAAAAGACTGGAATGCTTTTAAAAAGACTGGAATCGAAGACCGTTCATCAGATCTTCTAAGCAAAAGAAATTCGGGCTCATTTATCTGCAAGATTCGTTAAGTTGTCAATACCCTTTCTTGTTCGAGTTTCCATTCCTCAAGCTGATTCATCGACTGATTCTCCGTTCGTCAGCCCTGATTCTCCTCTCATCACTTCATTCGTCGCCGCGTTCTCGTCAACTTGCTGGGATTTGTCAGCAGTCTCTGAGCAGGCAGCATGGAAGCTACCAGTGGCAGCGTCTGGAGCGGCTGAGTCAGATTTTCCGATGGTATCTAGATCAGTCTCATTGAAGTTACCAGAATAGGTCAAAGATCAGGGGACAACGAGTACTCGTTGCGCGCGAGCTGGGTCCCCGACTGACTGACTCCCCCAGACCAGCCACCGAAAAGGAAGCGCTAGCAACCGGACTACCACTGGCCTAACAGCCCATCGCCTCGGTAAAACATCTTAGATATACGCTAGGAGGGCAATAAAGCTAGCGTGTTAGCCACTTACCTACGAGCAGTTACCCAGTTGAGCTCAGATGGCGAGTACCTGTCCCTCGAAGCTGTCCTAAAAGAGAAACCTGAGTTACTGTACTGTAAAACTGTTACTACAGGTAGATGTGCTAGACGAATACCGAACTACGATCTAAAATTCGGCCAAAGCCGCTATACATGCTCATTCAAATGTAATTTTTGTAACCCCCGAGGCTATGCTTGCGTCGGCTTCGGTTAATTATAGCGCCGATATGTAGATATGTACGGCCGCTAGGAAAATTCACCTCAGTTAATATTGGGTAGCTTGTAGTGTGACGGATTGACCAAGGTACCAATGCTAAACTAGTAGCCCGGGGTGTTTGAAGGTCCGCCGCCAAATATGCGCCGCCAACACCAGTCAGTCGTCTGCGCAAAAGTACACCCAGGGACACTCCTGCTAATGAGACGAGACTTCCAGGGCAGCTACGGGAAAAGATTTAAGGGCACTTCCAGCTTAGCCCGGCTGATCTAACTAAGGGACTGTATGCGAGGTATCAATTGAAAAGCCCAGACTAATGCTGGAGCGGGGACTTTTACACAGGGGAATTCTTTCGCCTAGGGTGCGAGATCGCATTGCCTTTCAAAGTGATTCCCCGTGGAGCTCTGCATGGTGCTAAGTAGATAGATAAGTTTTCTCCTCAAATGGGCTTGCATGCATGTCTGCTGTTAAGTAAACGTCTCAGGACCTCACGTTTCATCTGATGCGGTCTGGCTAATAAGTATTTCTACAATTAATTAAACTGATGAGGACGCACTTTTTCCCAAATCCCGCGCTTGCACATGGGCTCTAAACTTACTTGCCTACTAACAGTGGGCAGTGGGCATTTTTATCCTTTTTCTGCGAATTTTCATAGAATCTATACTAGATATAATGTCTGGCCATACTAGTAGTCATAATAACATAGGCGCAGCTTTTTGGGTCATAAATCATCGCTTTCGAAGCTGATCTGACAGCCACCTGCGCCTCACTCAGTGTTGAAGCGGGCGCCAGATGGTCTGAGAGGATGCGGGCGGTAGCTTTTTTCTCATCATTTTGACAGGCCATCAAGATTTATGAGGTCAGAGCCTATTGTTCGGATTCACTCAAGCGTGTGACAGCTTTGACAGCTATGCGTTTTACCCCTAAAAGTACCTTGGGATTAGCGATTAGCGATTTCTCTTCATTATCTTCACTTTCTATTTAATAAGAGCTTTCTAATGTATATTTTTTCATTAATTTCTGTCAATCCTACGCGAAAAGTCATAAATCATTTTGTTGCGATTTTGAGTGATTTATGGCCGCACCTGTCATCTTTTTACGACCCTGTGGGAACTGATAGGATCTCTCGGTCACGTGATTCTGGGTAGCAACGAGCTTAGCCAATCAGAAAATTCGGCGCTCATTTTAACAAAACGGCTCAGCCAATCAGAATCGACGTGTTCCGTTATAACAAACTGCGGTCCAGTTGGCGGCTATTTAAACCGGAGTTTTTGGCCCGCTCGGAGGCAACTTCTTCTTACTTTGGCTCGGGCCCAGCGCGCAACTTCTGGTTCCCGGAGCACGACCGTCGTTTCTTGATCCCCGGATTGCAACTTCCCCCATCATCATCAAGGACGAGTCCCCCGGCCGACAGCAGCGAACATCCAGTTAAGAGCATCACCTGCTAGCTAACAGCGAAGATTGTGACAGCATCATCCCGAGTCTACAGCTGCAGAGCATCGAGCCGATTCGGTCACTGTGGAATACCTGGTCTCCGGCTGTTGAGTTTCTGATTGGTTGGGTGAGAGGCTACCTAGACTTGCTTGATTGGGTGATCCCTTTTCTGTCCCCTGTTGCAGTAGCTGAATTAGGCGCACACTTTTGCTCATTTTGTTCAGTAGTGCTGTTGCTGAGGCAGGAATCATTCAATAATACTGCTAGTAGTCTAAGACTCCAATTCAATCTAAAGTGTGAAGTGAACTAAGGAGAAGGTTAAATCTAACAGTTATCTTTGTCGGCTTTATTTCTTTGTTCGCCGATGGCTCAGATGAGTAGCTAAGCTAGTAGGCGCCGGTCACAGTGGACCAATGGCAAGGCAGTTCTCAGTCGACCAATCTATCAAATCAGTGAGCAAAACTGCCAAAAGTGCAGAATCGGCGCCAGAGATGTACTTTGTGCACTCTAGGGTAGCCAAGCGGCTCGGGTAAATGAATCATGCGGTCTCTGAAGTTCGAGTTAGCCTATCATCAGCGCTATGAGAGGCTAGTTGGCGCGTTGAAGGCTAAAAGTACATATCTTCGTATTTAGCAATGTAATAGTACATGTAGCTACCCCATAGACTCGCCACCGCAAGAATCCCCTGCACAAGTCCCCTCTGTACCTGCATGGCCAACGCGATCTAGTCCCAGCAGTGTCCCTTATCATCGGCTATGACTTCGAGATTGACAGCAAAAAGACACTAGTTGGCAGGTAAGTGCAAAGCCCCTTCTAGTCGGAAGCCCGATTTCGAGAGTCCCGGTGTGGTGAGCCAGGGCGCACGGGCTGGTGGCAGCAAGTTAGTTGATCTGCGGATTAGCTAATTTCTACTTTCAAAATTCTCCCTGCTCGTCTCTCGCTGTCCCTCTCTTAGCTATAGGACCTAGACTGCTCGCCACACGATCAAGCTACCATGGGGCTGACCATCTGACAGGAGTGGGGGGCCAGGTCTCTAATTGATTTATTTCTGAGCCTGAGGCCCGAAGGCTTCCCTAACAAGGAGCCCGAAGGTCGAAACCCATCAAAACCTACTGCTAATAATTATCTCAAGGATTGTTTACTACACTCAGCTACAGAGCCTCAGCCTCTCTTCTACATCAGCAATATCAGCCCTTTATTCTCATAGCATACAGACTGGGCGGATCGAGTTATCAACGAAAAATTAGTTAAACCGAGGGGAAAGGAAAAAACCGAGGGCAGGCAAAAGACCTTGAAGTTGATCTTTTGCTACATATAGACCAGGCCTGCATCAGAATGATATTCATGATGGGACACTTAGCAGAGCCACGGTTGAGCATTCGGACAGCCGCTTATTTGTTGCTGTAGAAATTAACCACCTGGGCCTGATGAAGCCGTCACGAAACCGCAGCAAAGTGAGAGAAGCGATGGCAGCCTCCTTGTAACTGATGTGCATATCGACCAAAGAAGCCGTCCATGACTGAGGCAAAATCCACGAAAAAACAATCGCGGAAGCAGCGAATGCTGAAAATAGTTGATAACTGATAGAATAGCCACTGATGCAGACGTCAATCTCCACAGCCAGACGGGCCAGATCAGGTGATTGTGGTAGCAACTCACCATTGCAGAAGTTGCCGAAAACTCTCGTAAATGCGCACTCGCGGTGATCTCCCACAGCTTGGCTTCTCGCGGTAAACTCGATTATGGAGCAAAAGAGCATGCGAATTTGTTGCTACACCTGAAAAAAACAGCTCAACTTCCCGGAATGGCGACGCACGAAAGAAGTAGACTTGTCTAGCGGAAAGACAGTCAGTGAGCAACTCTCGCAGCTAATGCAGCTTTTCTGAAAGAAGAGACAAGCCTGCGACATGTCTCTGAATTCGAACAGCCAGGAAGATCAAATCCTGACAAGAAAGCAGGGTGCACTTTTTAGTTCGCCTCAAAGCCAAAGTGCTCCAGAAGACTGGTCATAGGTGGTCATAGGCCTTGCAGCAATCCCTGTAGGTATTGGGATTAACTGCAAAATCATATATTAGTTTGACGATAGTTGATAAGTCGCGTCCTTGACCATGTAATGACAAATAGATTAAATTTAACGAGTTCTCCTCCTAGTGCGCTAATAAAATACTATAAAAAATTAAGAGTGATGTTAGTTGCTTTTGATGCGTTTTAATGTGATAGATAATATATATTAGTATGACTTAGTTTTACTAAGTCAAATTGCACACATTTGAATGTGATAAACATTTTTTTAGAAACCGAATTTTCTGCAAATTTGTTGTTCTCTCTTGTTGGTTATCTGATCCCATTATCATAGAGTTAAATATGGCTCTTAAATCGGCTGTTGCATCGAGTAAGTAGTCAATTATTAAGTTTTTGTGTTTTTTCATTTTTGTTAGGGGTTAAATATATATAATTTTATATATTTAATTACTTTGATTTCTTATGATTAAAGAACTAGGGCCTATTTAGAAAACATAGCATAATGTTGTAGTAGAATTATTAGTTGGTTAAATTCAGTTATTCAGGTATTTTTTAACTCAAGATATTTAAATTCAATTTAAATAAATAAAGTTAGCCAGTCAAAGGTATACCCAAGTCATAGTAGCCAAGTCGGCAATCTTCAAGTTTTGTTCATTAAATTATTTTTTCAATGATTTCTAAACTATCTTGCTCTGAGATGATTATTTTCGAGCTCTCCAGTGTACCCAGCCCTTTCCTAGCTGAGAAAGTAGCAGCTTTGTTAATATTAACCTCTAAGGTACCATAAAGCCAGAAATATAAGATGCAAACAAGCAAAGCTAACATGTAGTGTATTAGTGTCTTATAGTGTATTAGCTGCTTGTCTATTAACTGCTGATGATATTACTCCATGCCACTCCTAAAGCTGCGTACAGTAGCATCTTTATTCCCCATAGATGTTCTTTGCTAAAATGCCACATCAGTGAAAGCCACGTCATCATTACGTTACCGTAATATGGGCCATAGACATTCCTTTGCCTACCAACGGCTTTACAGTACCTTAGAGGTTAATATTAACAAAGCTGCTACTTTTTCAGCTAGGAAAGGGCTGGGTACACTGGAGAGCTCAAAAATAATCATCTCAGAGCAAGATAGTTTAGAAATCATTGGAAAATAATTTAACGAACGAAACTTGAAGATTGCCGCCAAGTCCATATTGTAGATATAATACAAACTTAGGTATTTCACTTTCAAAAATCTTACTAATAACAATAATATTAAGGGCTTATTGGAATTTATTTTGCATTATTTTTACCAGATTAGAGTCAACAAGATACAGTGTTATTGCCAAATTGCTCAGTTTTATTTGTCTATAAAAATTTAATTTATAACTAAGAATTTTTATATACTATATATAATTAAATTTATTAATTATAAAAAACCTTTATAGTATTATATATATTTTTATTCAAATCATTTTTGTTTTTGAAGTCTAGTTTTCTAATAATAAATATTAAGATATTTATAAATTATTATGCCAAATTGTGATATATATTTATCTTTTTTATAAAATTTAACAAGTAGTACTTATATTTAAAGGCTATTCTTATAGTTCTATAAATAAAATTGTTCAGAAATTATAAAACTTAGAAGCATTATTTTAAATAAATCATAAAGAATTTATTAAAAGCTACAAAACCTTTCCATGCTTTAAAATGATACAAACTTAATATTTAGTTATATTATTTATTTATCCACTATACACCAAAAATTGTCTATCTATATATGCATGTATATGTGATCAATTTAAACAAAAATGGTTCAACCAATTTTCTTCAAACTTGCATTGTTTGATTAGAAGTTTTCCAATGACAGTACATATGTCTTAGCTAAGAAATTGCTCAATATTAAAGTGATTAAATGTTTAAAAAACATGCTTTTTTGCAAATGTCAAGCAGCTCTTTCAACTTGAAATGCATTGTAAGAATGCTAGAAAAAATATTTAACTAAAAAGCAACAATCAGTATTCTAACTTCAAATTATAAAATGGCATTCTTAGTTCCTTACCATTTTTATTATATGGATACTATAGATCTGCAATATTTCTAGATCCTTATACTATAAATCTGCAATATTCCTTAATCCTCATATATCTTTATATTATAGATCTAAAATATTCTAGAACCTCACATTGCAGATCTGCAGTATTCCCAGATCCTTATACTATAGATCTGCAGTATTCCTAGATCCTCATGCTGTAGATCTGCAGTATTCCCAGATCCTTATACTGTAGATCTGCATATTCCCAGATCCTCATACTGTAGATCTGCAGTATTCCCAGATCCTCATACTGTAGATCTGCAGTATTCCCAGATCCTCATACTGTAGATCTGTAGTATTCCAAGATCCTCATACTGTATATCTGCAGTATTCCCAGATCCTCATTCTGTAGATCTACAGTATTCCCAGATCCTCATACTGTAGATCTGTAGTATTCCCAGACTAGCAATCTAGTGCGGCCCCCCTTCGGGGCGCCCAATAAGAAAGGAGCAAAAATAGTTCATGGAAAACAATAAAAAAACACATTTTCTTAAACACTAATTCCTTCTTCACATTTTAAAAATCACCTTATTCGTGTAAAATTGTCACGGACTAAGATGTTTGCAAAATTAAAAAATCACTTTTTCTCTAAAATTAACAAACAGTCAACAAAATATCGTTTCACTAAATAGAAAATATTCCCAAGACAGCAAGCAACCCCCTCCAAAAGTGAACAATCGCAGATAGCAAGCATCCTCTAATGCTCATAGCAAGAATCACCACAGATAGCAAGCATCTGCAGATTAGCAAGCACCCCCCAGATATTATAGAAGCATCCACCCAGATAGCAAGCATCCACTCAGATAGCAAGCATTCTGCAGATATCAAGCACCCCCAGATATTATAGAAGCATCCTGCAGATAGCAAGCACCCCCCAGATATTATAGAAGCATCCACCCAGATAGCAAGCATCCTGCAGATAGCAAGAATCCCTAAATAGCAAGCATCCTGCAGATAGCAAGAATCCCTGAATAGCAAGCATCCCTGGATAGAAAGAATCCCATGCATGTAGCCAGTACCCCCTCTCCCAAATAGCAAGTATCCCCCTCGAGAGCAAGCATCCACGAGACAGCAAGTAGCTAGTGCAAATGTTACTTCCGCTAATGCAATAATCGCTTTCTCAGGTTGTGCAACAATCCACGTCTCAGCGAGCGCAATAATCTCTTTTTTAGACAGCGCAGTAATCAGCTTCTCAGCTAGTGCAATAATCCTTGGTTTATTAATAGCAATAATCCTTGATTAATCAAGTGCAATAATCCTTGGTTTATCAAGTGCAATAATCCTTGGTTTATCAAGTGCAGTAATCTTTGGCTTATCAAGTGCAATAATCCTTGGTTTATCAAGTGCAATAATCCTTTGTTTATCAAGTGCAATAATCCTTGGTTTATCAAGCGCAGTAATATTTGGCCTATCAAGTGCAATAATCCTTGGTTTATCAAGTGCAGTAATCCTTGGCCTATCAAGTGCAATAATCCTTGGTTTATCAAGTGCAATAATCCTTGGTTTATCAAGTGCAATAATCCTTGGTTTATCAAGTGCAATAATCCTTGGCTTATCAACTGCAATAATCCTTGGTTTATCAAGTGCAATAGTCCTTGGTTTATCAAGCGCAGTAATCCTTGGCCTATCAAGTGCAATAATCCTTGGCTTATCAAGTGAAATAATCCTTGGTTTATCAAGTGCAATAATCCTTGGTTTATCAAGTGCAGTAATCCTTGGCCTATCAAGTGCAATAATCCTTGGTTTGCCAAGAGCAATAATCCTTAGTTTATCGAGTGCAGTAATCCTTAGTTTTCCAAGTGCAGTAATCCTTGGTTTATTAAGAGCAATAATCCTTGGCTTATCGAGTGCAGTAATCCTTGGTTTGCCAAGAGCAATAATCCTTGGTTTATCAAGTGCAATAATCCTTGGTTTATCAAGTGCAATAATCCTTGGTTTATCAAGTGCAATAATCCTTGGTTTATCAGATGCAATAATCCTTGGCTTATCAACTGCAATAATCCTTGGTTTATCAGATGCAATAATCCTTGGCTTATCAACTGCAATAATCCTTGGTTTATCAAGTGCAATAATCCTTGGTTTATCAAGCGCAGTAATCTTTGGCCTATCAAGTGCAATAATCCTTGGTTTATCAAGTGCAATAATCCTTGGTTTATCAAGTGCAATAATCTTTGGTTTATCAGATGCAATAATCCTTGGCTTATCAACTGCAATAATCCTTGGTTTATCAAGTGCAATAATCCTTGGCTTATCAAGTGCAATAATCCTTGGTTTATCAAGCGCAGTAATCTTTGGCCTATCAAGTGCAATAATCCTTGGTTTATCAAGTGCAGTAATCCTTGGCCTATCAAGTGCAATAATCCTTGGTTTATCAAGTGCAATAGTCTTTGGTTTATCGAGTGCAGTAATCCTTAGTTTTCCAAGTGCAGTAATCCTTGGTTTATTAAGAGCAATAATCCTTGGTTTATCGAGTGCAGTAGTCCTTGGTTTATTAATATCAATAATCCTTGAATAATCCAGTGCATTAATCCTTGGCTTATCAAGTGCAACATTCTTTACTATCAAGTGCAATAATCCTTGGCTTATCAAGTGCAATAATCCTTGGTTTATCAAGTGCAATAATCCTTTGTTTATCAAGTGCAATAATCCTTTGTTTATCAAGTGCAATAATCCTTGGTTTATCAAGCGCAGTAATCCTTGGCTTATCAAGTGCAATAATCCTTGGTTTATCAAGTGCAATAATCCTTGGTTTATCAAGCGCAGTAATCTTTGGCCTATCAAGTGCAATAGTCCTTGGTTTATCGAGTGCAGTAATCCTTGGTTTTCCAAGTGCAATAATCCTTGGCTTCTTGAGTGCAGTAATCCTTGGTTTGCCAAGAGCAATAGTCCTTGGTTTATCGAGTGCAGTAATCCTTGGTTTTCCAAGTGCAGTAATCCTTGGTTTATTAATAGCAATAATCCTTGGCTTCTTGAGTGCAGTAATCCTTGGTTTGCCAAGAGCAATAGTCCTTGGTTTATCGAGTGCATTAATCCTTGGTTTTCCAAGTGCAATAATTCTTGGCTTCTTGAGTGCAGTAATCCTTGGTTTGCCAAGAGCAATAGTCCTTGGTTTATCGAGTGCAATAATCCTTGGTTTTCCAAGTGCCGTAATCCTTGGTTTATTAATAGCAATAATCCTTGATTAATCAAGTGCAGTAATCTTTGGTTTGCCAAGAGCAATAGTCCTTGGTTTATCGAGTGCAGTAGTCCTTGGTTTATTAATAGCAATAATCCTTGGCTTCTTGAGTGCAGTAATCCTTGGTTTGCCAAGAGCAATAGTCCTTGGTTTATCGAGTGCATTAATCCTTGGTTTTCCAAGTGCAATAATTCTTGGCTTCTTGAGTGCAGTAATCCTTGGTTTGCCAAGAGCAATAGTCCTTGGTTTATCGAGTGCAGTAATCCTTGGTTTTCCAAGTGCCGTAATCCTTGGTTTATTAATAGCAATAGTCCTTGGTTTATCGAGTGCAGTAATCCTTGGTTTTCCAAGTGCAGTAGTCCTTGGTTTATTAATAGCAATAATCCTTGGCTTATCGAGTGCAGTAATCTAAGTGTTTTTATTTAGTCCTTTAATAAAACCTTTTAATAAAAAATTTTACACTACTACTTTTAAACTACTTAGATTCGAACCTAGGTCGCTGCATTAGCAGTCTGGTCTGTTCAGCTCTAGGCTAGCTCTCATCGAAGTTATCAGTGATGTTGTACCACTTATATAATTCAACACTCACACCAAGTCAGGTAGAGTAAAAAGTCTCACGAAGCAGTTATGACATAATCAATTTCTTAGGCAAGTCAGTACCAGTGTCTATGAAAGTTTACAATATGGTTACGTAATATAAATTCAGTACTGCGCTATGCTTTCACACTCAAAGCTGTGACGCAATTCAATTGAGTGTCAAATTCAGCCAGTACACAGACGATAAATAAAGTGTATTGTGATGCAATCTATTTCAGAATCAGAATTCAACCAGTCAGTTTTTCTGCTAGCATTCTTACGATGCATTTCAAGTCGAAAGAGCTGCTTGACCTTTGCAAAAAAGCATGTTTTTCGAATATTTAATCCCTTTAGCATCAAGCAATTTCTTAGCCACGATGCATGTACTGTCACGGGAAAATTTCTGATCGAACAGTGCAAGTTCGAAGAAAATCGGTTGAGCCGTTTTTGCTAAAATCGATCACACACACACACATACACACACACACATACCGACAGACCATTTTTAGTATATTGGAATGGATGGAATGGAAGATCCTCATACTGTAGATCTGCAGTATTCCCAGATCCTCATACTGTAGATCTGTAGTATTCCCAGATCCTCATACTGTAGATCTACAGTATTCCCAGATCCTCATACTTGTAGATCTGCAGTATTCCCAGATCCTCATACTGTAGATCTGTAGTATTCCCAGATCCTCATACTGTAGATCTGCAGTATTCCCAGATCCTCATACTGTAGATCTGCAGTATTCCCAGATCCTCATACTGTAGATCTGCAGTATTCCCAGATCCTCATACTGTAGATCTGTAGTATTCCAAGATCCTCATACTGTATATCTGCAGTATTCCCAGATCCTCATACTGTAGATCTGTAGTATTCCCAGATCCTCATACTGTAGATCTGTAGTATTCCCAGATCCTCATACTGTAGATCTACAGTATTCCCAGATCCTCATACTTGTAGATCTGCAGTATTCCCAGATCCTCATACTGTAGATCTGTAGTATTCCCAGATCCTCATACTGTAGATCTGCAGTATTCCCAGATCCTCATACTGTAGATCTGCAGTATTCCCAGATCCTCATACTGTAGATCTGCAGTATTCCCAGATCCTCATACTGTAGATCTGCAGTATTCCCAGATCCTCATACTATAGATCTGCAATATTCCTTAATCCTCAGATCTTTATATTTATAAATCTGAAATATTCTAGAACCTCATATTGCAGATCGGCTGTATTCCCAAGAAATCCCTGTACTTTAAATCTGCAATATTCCAATCCTCATACTGTAACTGTAAATCTGCAATATTCCAATCCTCATACTGTAAATCTGCAATATTCCAATCCTCATACTGTAAATCTGCAATGTTCCACCCCTCATAGATCTGCGAGGGGCCGTACTGTAGATCTGCGGTATTCCCAGATCCTTGTACTATGAATAGTTTCCAATCACCTGTGCTCATATATGTCCGAGACTAATCCTTAACTCCACACCAAAGCATTGAATTTCGATTCCCATCCCCCACCAGAAATCATGCGCGAGGTGATCCACTCGCTGAAGAAGGAGGGCGACTGGAAGGTGCTGATCGTGGACAAGCTGTCAATGCGCATGATCAGCGCCTGCTGCCGCATGCACGAGATCATGTCCGAGGGCATCACCCTGGTGGAGGACGTGTCCAAGAAACGCGAACCACTGCCCCTAGAAGCAATTTATTTGTTGCAGCCGACCCGCGAATCTGTCCAGCTGCTGATGGCGGACTTCAGCGGGGTCCGAATGCAATACCGCGCCGCTCACGTGTTCTTCACCGAGGCCTGTCCAGACGACCTGTTTAGCGAGCTGTGCAAAAGTCCAACTAGCAAGTTTATTAAGACTCTGAAAGAGATCAACATCGCTTTCCTGCCGTACGAGAGCCAGGTGTTCAGTCTGGATAGTCCGGACACGATTTTCCATTATTTCCTTGGCAACCAGGCTGGCAAAGCGCAGCACCTGGACCGCATCGCCGAGCAGATCGCCACCCTGTGCGCCTCGCTAGGCGAATTTCCCACTATTCGCTACCGGGCATTCAACGAGACCAACCATCAGTTCGCCAACGCTATCAACTTCAAGCTGGAGCAGTACAAAGCTGACGATCCCTCCATGGGCGAGGGGCCGCAGAAGGATCGCAGCCTGCTGATTGTGCTGGACAGGGGGGCCGATCCCGTCACTCCGCTGCTGCACGAGCTCACCTTTCAGGTAAAAATTTGGGCTTTTGGGAAACAAAGTTTGCTTTGAGGTTTTGCCATAGACATTCCATGGAAACCGGTTTGCTTTGAGGTTTGACCATAGACATTTCTTGGAAACCAAGTTTGCTTTGAGGTTTAGCCATAGACATTCCATGGAAACCGGTTTGCTTTGAGGTTTGACCATAGACATTTCTTGGAAACCGGGTTTGCTTTGAGGTTTTGCCATAGACATTCCTTGGAAACCGGGTTTGCTTTGAGGTTTTGCCATAGACATTCCATGGAAACCTTTTTTTTTGATGTTTGACCATAGACATTTCTTGGAAACCGGGTTTGCTTTGAGGTTTGACCATAGACATTTCTTGGAAACCGGGTTTGCTTTGAGGTTTGACCATAGACATTCCATGGAAACCGGTTTGCTTTGAGGTTTGGCCATAGACGTTTCTTGGAAACCAAGTTTGCTTTGAGGTTTTGCCATAGACATTCCATGGAAACCGGTTTGCTTTGAGGTTTTGCCATAGACATTCCTTGGAAACCGGGTTTGCTTTGAGGTTTTGCCATAGACATTCCATGGAAACCGGTTTGCTTTGAGGTTTGACCATAGACATTTCTTGGAAACCGGGTTTGCTTTGAGGTTTGACCATAGACATTTCTTGGAAACCGGGTTTGCTTTGAGGTTTTGCCATAGACATTCCATGGAAACCGGTTTGCTTTGAGGTTTGGCCATAGACGTTTCTTGGAAACCAAGTTTGCTTTGAGGTTTAGCCATAGACATTCCATGGAAACCGGTTTGCTTTGAGGTTTGACCATAGATATTTCTTGGAAACCGGGTTTGCTTTGAGGTTTTGCCATAGACATTCCATGGAAACCGGTTTGCTTTGAGGTTTGGCCATAGACGTTTCTTGGAAACCAGGTTTGCTTTGAGGTTTTGCCATAGACATTTCTTGGAAACCAGGTTTGCTGTGAGGTTTAGCCATAGACATTCCTTGGAAACCAAGTTTGCTTTGAGGTTTAGCCATAGACATTCCTTGGAAGCCAAGTTTGCTTTGAGGTTTAGCCATAGACATTCCTTGGAAACCAGGTTTGCTTTGAGGTTTAGCCATAGACATTCCATGGAAACCGGTTTGCTTTGAGGTTTAGCCATAGACATTCCTTGCTGCGAAAGGTCGCGAAAAGTCGTTCAAAAGTCGTTGTGTTAGCCTTTAATTTTTCTACTAACCCAAATAGACAAAATAGACTTGTTATAAATGCGAAATGCGTTTGCTTACAGTATACAGAATAAGCTATGGTTGTCAGTATATAGTACTGAGAGTAATTCTGCCCTGGGTAAGGGATAATTATTCAATGAACTTCTTTGTAGAAGGTAGAAGATCTACGAGTACTAATAGGCTATTATATTCACTATAATAAGCATTTATTTCTATGTTAATCTTTATGTTCCGTAGTCCAATCGCTTAATCGCCAGTCAGTTGATATCCAGTAAATCAGTTTTCAGCAGCTTAATTTCCGGTCACGTGATTTCCAGTTCGCGCGCGATTACCGATTGTGTGATTTACAGTTACTTGATTTCCGGTTGCTTGATTACAGGTCAGGTGATTTCCAGTCACTTGATTTCCAGTTCGCACGTTTTCCGATCACGTGATTTACATTCACGATTTCCAGTCCCTTGACTTCAGGTCACGTGATTTCCGGTCACTTGATTTCCAGTTGCTTGATTTCGTGTCACGTGATTTCCAGTTGCTTGATTTCAGGTCACGTGATTTCCAGTTGCTTGATTTCAGGTCACGTGATTTCCAGTTGCTTGATTTCAGGTCACGTGATTTCCAGTTGCTTGATTTCAGGTCACGTGATTTCCAGTTGCTTGATTTCAGGTCACGTGATTTCCAGTTGCTTGATTTCAGGTCACGTGATTTCCAGTTGCTTGATTTCAGGTCACGTGATTTCCAGTTGCTTGATTTCAGGTCACGTGATTTCCAGTTGCTTGATTTCAGGTCACGTGATTTCCAGTTGCTTGATTTCAGGTCACGTGATTTCCAGTTGCTTGATTTCAGGTCACGTGATTTCCAGTTGCTTGATTTCAGGTCACGTGATTTCCAGTTGCTTGATTTCAGGTCACGTGATTTCCAGTTGCTTGATTTCAGGTCACGTGATTTCCAGTTGCTTGATTTCAGGTCACGTGATTTCCAGTTGCTTGATTTCAGGTCACGTGATTTCCAGTTGCTTGATTTCAGGTCACGTGATTTCCAGTTGCTTGATTTCAGGTCACGTGATTTCCAGTTGCTTGATTTCAGGTCACGTGATTTCCAGTTGCTTGATTTCAGGTCACGTGATTTCCAGTTGCTTGATTTCAGGTCACGTGATTTCCAGTTCGCGCGATTTCAGGTCACGTGATTTCCAGTTGCTTGATTTCAGGTCACGTGATTTCCAGTTCGCGCGATTTCCAGACTCCCGAGTTTTGCTATGCAAAACAAATTTAAAAACATTTCCATTGTTCTTTAACAATTTCCCCATACGCGCAGCTTGTGCACTGGAAGTTTTGTGTTGCTTAGTTAGAGTCCCTGGCCAGAGACCCAGTGCAGATCTGTTCTTCCTCTCTCTTATGCATGCATTAATCACTAATTAGCTACCGGGTTCCCACCTCTCTCTGCCCTCCCTCACTATAGGCATGTATAGTTTAGTCTATAAGTACGATTAGCTCGTTTCCTTCTCTGATAGGGAATTAATGCTTCTGTCTAATAGCAGCATGCTATATATCCCATTTCGAAATTATTACCACCGAGAGAGTAATATGGAAGTGACGGCTTTCCAGCTTATAACATTTACTTGTAGCTTTTATAACTTTATTGCGAGCGTATCGCCATTTTTGAAGCTTTGCTGCAATTGTAAACATGGTTCGACATTAAAAGCATAGTTTTACAATTTAGAAAAGGATTTTTTAATTCCAAGTTATATTGTGCAATCGAAAAATGGCATCGTAATTTCTAAAAGTGGCATTGCGAATTCAAAAATGGCATTGCGAATCCAAAAATGGCATTGCGAATCCAAAAATGGCATCGTAATTCCAAATGTGGCATCGCGAATCCAAAAATGGCATCGTAATTCCAAAAATGGCATCGTAATTCCAAAAGTTGCATTGCGAATCCAAAAATGGCATTGCGAATCCAAAAATGGCATTGCGAATCCAAAAATGGCATCGTAATTCCAAAAGTGGCATCGCGAATCCAAAAATGGCATCGTAATTCCAAAAATGGCATCGTAATTCCAAAATTTGCATTGCGAATCCAAAAATGGCATCGTAATTCCAAAAATGGCATCGTAATTCCAAAAATGGCATCGTAATTCCAAAAGTTGCATTGCGAATCCAAAAATGGCATCGTAATTCCAAAAATGGCATCGTAATTCCAAAAATGGCATCGTAATTCCAAAAATGGCATCGTAATTCCAAAAATGGCATCGTAATTCCAAAAATGGCATCGTAATTCCAAAAATGGCATCGTAATTCCAAAAATGGCATCGTAATTGCAAAAATGGCATCGTAATTCCAAATATGGCATCGTAATTCCAAAAGTTGCATTGCGAATCCAAAAATGGCATCGTAATTCCAAAAGTTGCATTGCGAATCCAAAAATGGCATCGTAATTCCAAAAGTTGCATTGCGAATCCAAAAATGGCATCGTAATTCCAAAAGTTGCATTGCGAATCCAAAAATGGCATCGTAATTCCAAAAATGGCATCGTAATTCCAAAAGTTGCATTGCGAATCCAAAAATGGCATCGTAATTCCAAAAATGGCATCGTAATTCCAAAAATGGCATCGTAATTCCAAAAGTTGCATTGCGAATCCAAAAATGGCATCGTAATTCCAAAAATGGCATCGTAATTCCAAAAATGGCATCGTAATTCCAAAAGTTGCATTGCGAATCCAAAAATGGCATCGTAATTCCAAAAATGGCATCGTAATTCCAAAAATGGCATCGTAATTCCAAAAGTTGCATTGCGAATCCAAAAGTTGCATTGCGAATCCAAAAATGGCATTGCGAATCCAAAAATGGCATTGCGAATCCAAAAATGGCATCGTAATTCCAAAAATGGCATCGTAATTCCAAAAATGGCATCGTAATTCCAAAAGTTGCATTGCGAATCCAAAAGTGGCCATCCCCGAAAACACATGCGCAGGCCATGGCCTACGATCTGATCCCAATCGAGAACGACGTCTACAAGTACGTGAGCACCACAGCCGGAGACGAGCGCGAGCGCGAGGTTGTGCTAGACGAGCGCGACGATCTCTGGGTGGAGCTGCGCCACCTGCACATTGCCGTTGTTGGCCAGAATGTCACCGCCAAGCTCAAGCAGTTCTCCGACTCAAAACGGATGGGCGCCGGCGGCACGGGGGTTCGCGATCTGGCCCAGATGATGAAAAAGATGCCCCAGTATCAGAAGGAGCTCAGCGCTTACAGTACGCATTTCCATCTGGCTGAGGACTGCATGCGAGCCTACACTGGCCGGGTGGACAAGCTCTGCAAGGTGAAGGGAAACCCGCTGTGCATGACACGCTTGTTGCATTATTGCATCATTGCAATACTGAGTCTGTCTTTGACTCCCATCCCATCCGCCCCTGCTGTCCCCAATGTGCCCCTGCTAGCCCTAATCCGCCCCTGATAGCCCTAATCCGCCCCTGCTAGTCCCAATCCGCCCCTGCTAGCCCCAATCCGCCCCTGCTAGCCCTAATCCGCCCCTATTGATCCAAATCCGCCCCTATTGATCCAAATCCGCCCCTACTGATGCAAATCCGCCCCTACTGATCCAAATCCTCCTCTACTGATGCAAATCCGCCCCTACTGATCCAAATCCTCCTCTACTGATCCAAATCCTCCTCTACTGATCCAAATCCGCTCCTACTGATCCAAATCCGCTCCTACTGATCCAAATCCGCCCCTACTGATCCAAATCCGCCCCTACTGATCCAAATCCGCTCCTACTGATCCAAATCCTCCTCTACTGATCCAAATCCTCCTCTACTGATCCAAATCCGCTCCTACTGATCCAAATCCACCCCTGCTGTCTCCAATCCGCCCTTATTCACACCCTAATCCTCCCTTATTCACGACCTGATCGCCTGACGCACTCTCAAGGACTACTAGAAAATTCCAATGGTCCTTGTGCATCTCTGAACCCTCGTTAAACGCAACTGTTGCCCGCCTCCGCCAGGTGGAGCAGGACCTCGCCATGGGCTGCGACGCCGACGGCGAGAAAGTTCGCGACCACATGCGCGCCATCGTGCCCATCCTGCTGGACGCCTCAGTGACCGCCTACGACAAGCTGCGCATCATTCTGCTGTACGTGATTCACAAAACCGGCGTGTCCGAGGAGAACCTGGCCAAGCTGCTGCAGCACGGCCAGATTCCCGAGCAGGAGAAGCCCATACTGCTGAATGCCGCCAATCTCGGCGTGCCGGTTATTCAGGACGGCAAAGGCGGCGTCGGCGGACTGATGGACGGCGGGCGACGCAAGGTGAACGACTGAATCATTTTTTCTTTAACTAGCTGGGTGACTGAAACCTTTGTGTGCTTTTTCAGGGTGGTGTAAGGTATTTGACCTTCCATGATCCCTTATCCTATGTACACAACTGCCATGACCCCATCCCATCCTATGTACACACCTGCCGTGACCCATCCTATCCTATGTACAAACCTGTCATGACCCATCCCATCCTATGTACACACCTGCCATGACCCCATCCCATCCTATGTACAAACCTGCCATGACCCATCCCATCCTAAGTACACACCTGCCATGACCCCATCCCATCCTATGTACACACCTGCCGTGACCCATCCTATCCTATGTACAAACCTGTCATGACCCATCCCATCCTATGTACACACCTGCCATGACCCCATCCCATCCTATGTACACACCTGCCATGACCCCATCCCATCCTATGTACACACCTGCCATGACCCCATCCCATCCTATGTACACACCTGCCGTGACCCATCCTATCCTATGTACAAACCTGTCATGACCCATCCCATCCTATGTACACACCTGCCATGACCCCATCCCATCCTATGTACACACCTGCCATGACCCCATCCCATCCTATGTACACACCTGCCGTGACCCATCCCATCCTTTGTACACACACCTGACCCTCATCCCCTGCCTTATGCATGCACACGACTCAAGTCTGTAAAAGAACTCCCACTCGCCCCCCGCAGGCTGCGCAGCCCTACCTGCCGAGCCACCGCCGTGAGCGCGAGAACGCCACCCAATACCAACTTAGCCGCTGGACTCCATTCATCAAGGACGTGATGGAGGACGCCATCGAGGACCGCCTGGACCAGAAGATGTTCCCATTCCTGGGCAGCGTGCCTCAGCGGCCCCGCCCGGGCGGCGCGGTGCCCTCCCGCTATGGCCAGTGGCACCAGCAGCAGAAGGGGCCGCAGCAGAAGGCGGCCGGGCCTCGCCTAATTGTATTCTTCGCCGGCGGCTTCACCTACAGCGAGATGCGCTGCGCCTACGAGGTTAGCCAGGCCGCTAGGCAGCGCAACTGGGAGGTGATTGTCGGCGGGACGCACATCCTCACTCCCGAGGGCTTCCTGGCCGATCTGAAGCGCTGCTGCCAGGAGGGCGCTCTTGAACAGGCGTCTGGCGGCGCCGCTGCTGGCGGTCCGAGCTCTGCCGCCTAATATTGTCGGGCTCTGGGGGAAGGTTGTCCGCGCGAACCTGCTATGTACTACTGATTGGTCTTGCTTTGTGCGCTGTTTGACAGGAGAATTCAAATTGGCGCCAAGTATGCTTTTAAATTCTATTCTACTGAGGCTAGGTGCTTTGAGTCTGGTGATGAAGTGTCCTGGGTTAGATTCCGTGCGCGGCTACTCCCCCCAAGGCAGTGGCTGAGTCGGGTGTTTTGAGTCTGGTGATGAAGTGTCCTGGGTTCGATTCCGTGCGCGGCTACTCCCCCCAAGGCAGTGGCTGAGTCGGGTGTTTTGAGTCTGGTGATGAAGTGTCCTGGGTTCGATTCCGTGCGCGGCTACTCCCCCCAAGGCAGTGGCTGAGTCGGGTGTTTTGAGTCTGGTGATGAAGTGTCCTGGGTTCGATTCCGTGCGCGGCTACTCCCCCCAAGGCAGTGGCTGAGTCGGGTGTTTTGAGTCTGGTGATGAAGTGTCCTGGGTTCGATTCCGTGCGCGGCTACTCCCCCCAAGGCAGTGGCTGAGGCTGAGAAAGTCGGGTGTTTTGAGTCTGGTGATGTAGTGTCCTGGGTTCGATTCCGTGCGCGGCTACTCCCGGGGTAACTCCCCCCAAGGCAGTGGCTGAGGCTGAGAAAGTCGGGTGTTTTGAGTCTGGTGATGAAGTGTCCTGGGTTCGATTCCGTGTGCGGCTACTCCCCCCAAGGCAGTGGCTGAGGCTGAGAAAGTCGGGTGTTTTGAGTCTGGTGATGAAGTGTCCTGGGTTCGATTCCGTGCGCGGCTACTCCCCCCAAGGCAGTGGCTGAGGCTGAGAAAGTCTGGGCCGCTGTACGCCCTGCTGGCTTCCTCGTTGCCCCTACTGGGCTAGGTACGGGTCTCAAGTTAAGCAGAGTTGGCTTTGGTTAGTACTGCTAATTAGCCGAATTTTTGCTCGCAAGAGTTAATTTTTTGTTTGAGTTTAATTTTGTGGCCAGCTAGTTGTGTTTGTTAGCTTCGGATTAGCAATCATTGAAAATAGAAGTTGTCGTGACTGTGATAGTGCGCTAGTTGGGATAATTAAAGTTCCTCTTTATATCATATTATTATTCGTAGATATTATTAATTAGCTGTTGTTTGCATTATTGTCGCAATGCTTATCTAAACGTCTGTCTCTCAGTGTTAACCTTTTTTTATTTCTCTCACAATCTGTTTTATCAATTATAGTTTATTTTCATAGCTAGGTAATCGATAATATGCTTAGTTTTATTGGGCTGCTACTTGAGCATACTAGTCGTATACAAATGTTGCTTTTTATAATCGAAGCAAAGTTCAGTTTTCACTCTTGCGTTCGCACCTTGCATCGAACTACCAGTCAGCAGTAATTTTGAATGTGCAATAAAAATCCAACATTTTACATTTTATATTCTTTATTACTACTTATTATTAGTAGGCTATTCAGCAACATTCGGTCTTGTCATCAATCCTATATACTAAAAATGAGTTGCTTGTTTGTTTGTACGCAATCGATTAGAGAAAAAATGGCTGGACCGATTTTCATGAGACTTGCACTGTTCGATTCAGCAACATTCGGTCTTGTCATCAATCAGATCTAAATATGGAAAGCTGCAATATTATCTGTTCAATAAACTGATCTAAGCTTATTAAATTTCTCTAAGCCCCTGGATTTTGTGTTGCAAAGATGAATGACTACCATTTAGACTGAGCACAATCGCATGCGCTTCTAACTGATGCATAATATCCATGTTTACTATTTGTTTATTTATTTATCAATGCCCTTTCCTATCGCTGCCGCACCCCAATGCTTCTATGAAGATCTATTAAGCCCAAGATGATCTACTATTATTATTATTGGCCATGCTTTTGGCCTATTCTATTGCACAACAGCGATTGCAAATTTCTGTTCTCTGAATTTTTCCCATTCGCGTGTTTATTAAAAAACGTGTTAACGCTAAACGATTTGTTCTAAATTTTCCTCGATTCAAGTTAAATTTACTTACACATCGTCTGTTGAGTTATTAACATTGCGTCGGCAACCATTACCTGTTTGGTCTGGGCCACAGATACTGAAATAACTAGATGGGCCCCTCAGCACATTTGCGTGTAAGCTACTTTCAGTTCAGTAGTAAGTTGAACAGAAGCATTTTGATGTATTTTTAAAGCCAAGGCTCATTTATTGGCTCTTACCCCCCTCAAACTCCACACAGAACTTCAATCCCTGCCCTGCCACCCAAATTTTATTGCCTTCCTCGGTTGTTCCAGCCTAAAGCTGCCTTGTACATTTCAGTGGACTGGCCAATGTACATTACTGCTGAACCAATTAGCAAGTTGTTTACGCCTGCAAGCTTGGGCTTGTGAACTTATCAAAGTCATTTCAGCTGCCTTTATTTTTATAAAATAGCTTATGTATTCTTCTTTGCTACTGAACTGAAAGTAGAAGGCTGATTTACTAAGTATATATGCCTGAGTGGCCTATCTAGTATATTCTAGTACGATTTCTGTAGTCTAGCCTTGCTGTCGTGGACTCGTGGGTCGAGCTATCAATGTTTGAAAAAATTGAGTCGTTCTAATTATAAATATTTTTCTTTGCGCTTCTGTTGCATCATTCCTAGCACAAATTTTAAATCCGGCTCCCCTTTCTTTTGTAGATATAATAGATAACCTGTCAAATATAAAGCTTTATGTTTGACTATATTTATCTCTCTAAGTGTTGTCTTAGTGCCAGCTTTTACACAGACACCTTTCCTCTTTAACATGTTATGCAACTGTTTCGCAGATATGCTCTGCGATGCCTTCTGTCTTTTTCATTTTTACCTGTTTTAAAAAAACAAGATAATTATTTAATCACAGCCGTACGCAGCCTTCAGATGCGCCGCGCAGCTACATATACTGACGTATTTCTAAGTTGTTTATTATGCAAACGGGCATTGTATAGTATGCAGGTAAAATGCTGCACAATTTTATTGAGCATTTGATAATTAAAGAAAGATCTTTAAATACCTGCTGTACTACTGATCGATTCTGATTGTATCCCCGAAGTCCCAGCCTAGACCATACACAAATTAAAGTATAATTCTGTGGACTAGACATTGTGTAATGTTTTAAAGGATACAGTACTCAAAATACGCATACATGCATGCAGGGGGTGATTCCAAGGACCATTGTAATATAACAGTTATACATGTACAGTGATCCTTAATTAGGTTATTCACATGTACATGTAAACAATTGTACACGTAAACGGGGTACAATCTTAAGACGCAGAACGGGTGACTCAGAAAAGCCTGGAGGACGGTGCACTTGGCACCAAGGGCCACACACAGAGCACACAGTATATTGTCATACTATTGGTGGTCCTTCATGACTTGCATTGCAAGAGTGCGTAACACAGCGCTTCAGATGGTAAAGTGGTGGGTCCGTGATCAAGCACCACTGTATTATATAGTGGTCCTTGTCCCTGATCCCCTCTCCGGACGGCCGCTGGATCCGACACGGTAACTATATTCAAAGGTCTACTTCCATTTTCAATCTTTAATGAATCTTGGTGATTTACAGTACCAGTTTATATATATTAGCCATTTATCAAGTCTAATAATGTGTTTCCACTTCCAGTGTCCGCCGATCATGGTAAGCATCGAATTTTAGTTATATTGATTGCATCAGCGAATTTTTAACTTGCAGATTTTCCGCGATTTTAATAAGTGATATAGTAGTTTATTAGTCTAATTGTTTCAAGACTCAAGTAGCGTGTACACTTCAAGTAGCGTATACAACCAGCCACTAATACAACTGAAAAACATTGAATTTTTTTTACTTTTATATGCTCCAGCTAGGCTATGTAGCCTGATCAACTAACTAAGGACACTTCTTAGGAATCTTAGGTCAGAAGCCTAGATTAGATTAGAAATATTCACTACGCTCTTATAAGTTTGTTCGGCGAACTTTTACTTTCACACAGGCACGTTCGATTAATTTCTTGGAAAGTTTATTCCTCTCCCTCTTCATTTAAGTTATATTTATGTTTCCAGTCTAAATAACAGTTAATATTTATTATAGCCTAACTATGTGCTCAATTAGATTAAAAATGGATATATGTGGTTTTATCACTGATGGCATGATTTTTATCATATTTAAAATTATTATAAATTTAGCTCATACTAAATGATAAATCAATATTAACTAAAACTAAGAGCCAAATCAATTTAAATTTTGATTATATTTGCTAATATATTATAAATTTAGTTGCCTTAATAGAAAATTATACACATTGCATTGAACTAAATTGTCTATGCCAAATTTAATAAACTAGCAATATACAATGTAAACTTTGACATGAGATACTTTTAGTTTCAAAATTTACTGAGAATTTAATCAATGCATTTATACTTATAATTTTTACCTGGCAACAAGAATTTTATGGCAGTATCTTAGTACTTTAAATTACTTCAAATTTACATAATTTTATTTAACATTAATGCTTTATTAAATATAAAAAAATGTTTTTTTCATAGCATAATATTGCTTTATAATAAATATGTTACAGGGCTTTTATCTCCCACTTTATCAATTTTAATCCCACTAAATGCCACCAAAGTTGTAACAGTGGTTTGCTTCCTATACAATATGAGATCCCATCAGTTGGTACCAAAGTTGTTACAGGGCTAAACTTCTATCTTTGTAAATGTCCTAATTTTTGGTAGCTGCCACCAAGATTATTCTATTAATAAATTATGAGTTTATCAATCTTAGAACAATCTGAGAAATGTTTCTTAGAATAGGTCTGAGTATTTAGTCTGCATATTAGTCTGAGTATTTAGTCTGAGTATTATTCTTAGAAAACTGTTAGCCCTGAAAGATTTTACTCCTCTGTTATTCTGGTAGCATTCTGTTATTCTGGTAGTGTTCTACCTAATAATTTGGCCTGAGTGGTATTTTGGCTTACTGGTATATGTATTTCATGTACTTTGCAAGTCCTTGGGCGTTACCGAGATCAGAGGGTCACAGCTTCCAGTTATGTATCGATTTCGGATCTACTTTGTATCTTCTTACTACTTCCACTTCTTAGTAATGTATACTGTATATGCTTTGGTCTACTTCACTCTTATTTCTACAAATGAATAACTCGGAAAATGGCTTCTCTTATATTTATTTAGAACACTCCTTTCTTAATACACTCACTTCTTTTGTAGGAACTGCATGAAGGCAAGTTGCTCTCCTCTTGGCTCAGATCGCATCTATTTATACTAAAATTTTCAGTAGTTTTAAACAAAAATTAATTCGCGAAAATATTTTGGAAAATATGTATATTATAACAAATCGTTTGCTTAGTTTTTTGGCACGAATTTAAGAGTATTGAATCGTAGAAATATAGATCGCCCTGCACAAATATTAATATTATTAATACTGTAAATGTATAAACTACAGTAAAGTAACTATTTTATTTGAAAAGAATAATATAAACAGTTAAAGTACTTAGCCTGTCCTATATGCTAATAAATATATACATTTAGTTAGAAAACTGCTTGGAAATTTTTATACAAAGGATATACTTTTTGTAGATTTTTTAAACTAAATGATAGAGCTAGTGTTTAACATATAATTATTAAGCCTCCTTAAAACTTAATGTTAAAATTTTTTGTGATTATAGTATTAATATACATTAAACCCAGTCTACTGGTCGATCAATCGATCCACTCAGCTTTAGATATAAGATAGTTCTAAGCATTCTTTTCAATGATAATTGCTAATTTGAAAAATGAAAGAAATAAAGTTGGAATGTCTGCAAATACTCAACAATTGCATGTTGAAATCTGTTATTGTACCATTGTGTAACACTCCAGACCTCAGTTGCCACGCAGACTTTGCGTGTAGACAACCAGCCACTGGAGCTGGCGGGGCTCCGTTTCCGTCTGAGACTTGCCACCGACCAGCTGGTGAAGCTGCGACACGCTGCTGCAGCTGAAGGCGTCTCTGACGCCAGCGACGCAGATGAAGCAGATTTATTTGTTGCAGAGCCGCCACCAGCCCCAGCGCAGGCCTCACGAGTGCGGCAGCTGCCGCGGCCGCAGTTCAGACGCCGCCGAGTCCTGCCCTGCCGGTTCTGGTCAGCCTGGCCCAGCCTTGCCATTGCTGTGTACCTGGCCTGCTTGCACATTTCAGTGGCCGCCTGTCTGTTGTACAGTTCGCCTTCCAACTGAATCTGAATTTCCAGTTCTCTAATATAATTGAAAAGCAAAAAAGTGCTTCGTGCTACTTAGAGTAGGCTAATCCGAATATTCTTTATAGTATCCTTAATCGTGCATTTTTATTTTAGGCTTTGATATTTTTATCCCTTTTTGTTTTATTTTGTCTTCCATGCTCGGAACAGACGGAACTGTTTCGTAAAATTGCATCAAATTTAAACAAAAACATATCGGCGTGAATTTTTAACTGATTGATGATCGAACACATGAAAAGCTGGCGAATTTTCTAAAGGCTGTGTTGTTTATTGCTAAAATGTCAAACCTTGTATGTAAAAGTGACCATGTAGGTTAATATAACCCTGCAGCGAAGTTTTGTGCAATGCATTTTGCTCGACGCGTTGAGTAATCAATTATTGACTGCTGTAGCGCTAATGTCGTTGCTGTGGCAGTGATAAAATCTGTGTTATGCATCCTCAGATGTTAAAACAAAAGTTATAAATTATTCTGACCAGGCGAACTCAGGGTCTTAGTATATGTTCTCCATGATTTAGCCAGAGCTTTCATGCTTATGACCAGCTCAGCGAACCAGATCAGTATTATTCTTATGCCCTGTTATATGTCTGAATTCGAATGTTTATGTCGATTCGAATACAAAGTCGAAAACATACCAAAATAATTGTGTTGGTTTGCGACATCGATTTTACGTTGGCTTCACGACTAGGCTAGAATGTAGTCAGGTGGGACAATCTGCCGGAGACAAATTAATTTGTGCTCAGGTAAAATAATGAGTTGTCAAAGGTTTTTAGGAACGCAGTGTACACCCATATCTTTATAAAAAAAGCTTTTCCACCCTCACAATTCTCAAATACTAAATCAGGGATGACTGCAGATAGAAGCCTAGAAGGACGCTGCATGTACCGGTCGACTCTTATTTTCTTAGAAATGAGCTAACTAGAATTTACTGTAATAGGCTCTTGAGCACCGATGCTAATACATGTATTACCCAGAAGTTTCACTCCAGCAATTCGCTAATGTATTTAGCTGCCGTCTCCGAGGCCCCGAAAACCCCGGGGTTTGGGCCACAGACACCAAGCTGCTGCTGCTGCTAATGCTTGAGAGCAGCAGAAGCTATACAGTCTATGGTCCGAACTCCAGGGTTAGGGCCACAGACACCAGCTGCTGCTGTTGCTAATGCTTGAGAGCAGCAGAAGCTACTGTCTATGGTCCGAACTTGGGGATTAGGGCCACAGACACCAGCTGCTGCTGTTGCTAATGCTTGAGAGCAGCAGAAGCTACTGTCTATGGTCCGAACTCCGGGATTAGGGCCACAGACACCAGCTGCTGCTGCTGTTGCTAATGCTTGAGAGCAGCAGAAGCTACAGTCTATGGTCTGAACCCCGGGGTTATGGCCACAGACACCAGCTGCTGCTGTTGCTAATGCTTGAGAGCAGCAGAAGCTACTGTCTATGGTCCGAACTCCGGGATTAGGGCCACAGACACCAGCTGCTGCTGTTGCTAATGCTTGAGAGCAGCATAAGCTACAGTCTATTGTCCGAACTCCGGGATTAGGGCCACAGACACCAGCTGCTGCTGTTGCTAATGCTTGAGAGCAGCAGAAGCTACTGTCTATGGTCCGAACTCCGGGATTAGGGCCACAGACACCAGCTGCTGCTGTTGCTAATGCTTGAGAGCAGCAAAAGCTACAGTCTATTGTCCGAACTCCGGGATTAGGGCCACAGACACCAGCTGCTGCTGTTGCTAATGCTTGAGAGCAGCATAAGCTACAGTCTATTGTCCGAACCCCGGGGTTATGGCCACAGACACCAGCTGCTGCTGTTGCTAATGCTTGAGAGCAGCATAAGCTACAGTCTATTGTCCGAACCCCGGGGTTATGGCCACAGACACCAGCTGCTGCTGTTGCTAATGGCTGGAGTAGCGATTCTAAATAAACCGAGTGTGGCGTCCTACTGCACTTGCCCTGCGCTAAATTTGCTTCCCTTTAGTTTCGTTTTTACCATTTAAAACATCTTCTTGCATTATTTCCATCTATCTGTCTTGCGCTATGCTAGAATACAGCTAAATGGATGAGAACCGATGCGATGTGTCAAGTACTCTGCTTGTTTGCTAGCATAGAATGATGAGAGTGCTCAGTAGAGTAGGGAATTTTAGTGAAGCCAGGCATTGCAGCTATAGCCATCGCTGATGAATGCATTGTGCGGGAAATGCATGGAGATGAAGGGTTGGGTAGGAAAACAGTGCCTTCAGTGGCAATACCCCAGCTCATGAGCCAAGCATCCCCGCTTTTAGTTACTTGAGTAGAAGCTCAAAGCATGCAGTTAGTTGAGTCCTCCAGACAGCTTCTGCTGCCGCTATTGTTTGCCTTGACAACCGGCCTATTGTGCGTTTGAGCCGGGTACTAAGCAGCCAAACAATGGCAGCTGCAGCACAGGCACACCGCTCCCCTAAGCAACGCTCGCTCTTCACTTCCCTACAGTCTATATTTTGTCACCAATCTCTCACCTGAAACTGTGGGGGATATACCAACTGCATCTGCCGTTTCTCTCGACTAGGCCGGCTCTTTCCCTCTCGCTTTAGCTAACTTATTTTTTATACTGTGTAGCTCTCAGCTACCTCTTGTTCCAGACATGCTCCATTGTCTCTGCCATGTGCCTGTCTTAGTTCAGTTCAAGGTTGAGAATGGAGATGCTTGAGTCGGTTTTTTGCATCTTTCATTCTGCAAGCCAGTATAGTAGAAGCCAACGCATCATCGCTACAGACGGCTTGCTGTCGACTACGGTTAGAGAACAGTTAAAAAGCATAAAGGGGCAATGGTTGAGTTGACTGATCGATCTGTGGGATCATGCTTTGGCCTGTAAGACTATATTTACTCATACAGACCGACAACGCCCACAACCTGCATTCATATCTCGTTATTAAGGTATTGACCGGTGAGCCCCACCTTGCAAATGTCCCGTACGATCCATAAAACGATCCGCGTACTCGTCAACTAAAGGCATAAATAGTAACGAGGAGCTGAGGCTGCAGGACCCGGGGGATGTCTGCACGGAATCGTTTAATCGCTTGCAGCATTCTTTACAGTGCTGCTCCCGCCTGACAGAGCTGGGTTTGCTTTGGAGTTGTGGGCCTTGAGGGACGTCAAGGGGGTAGGGGAGTCAAGCAGCGGGGGCCACCGCTCCTCTCTGCCCCTCTGCGTACTGCATGCACTTGGCGGGATGCGCGCACAACCGAAAGGAGGGAGCGGAGCGGAGGAGAGGTTGGGAGAGAATCATGAGACTAGGCAAAACCGATCGACTAACCCCATAGTCCCGCTGTCGTCCACCTGCGTGCACGATGGAGTGCTCAGCTTCTCGTCTCCATCTCCGTTCCCTTTAACTCAGGAATTGGCAAATCCTATTTCCACTCCCAGTTTTGAGTGTCTCCGCTTAGAGGAGGAGAGGTATATATTGGAAGGTTTTGCCTGTAGGAAGAATTTTTGCGGCTGGGAATTTAACGAGTACTTTGTCTTTGGACAAGACAGCTGGGGCTGAAGTCTTCAAACCCAGTTTTTTTGGGAATGCCGCTTTATCAGTGCGCGGATCGCTCGGCCCAGATTGCTTCTTGTTCTTGACTTGTTCAAGCATAACAACAATAACCCTGCCTTTACAGGACAGGTCTCTGTAGGATATATTACAGTTGTATTTTATTCTTTGTTCTACTTCTGCCATGGGTTCGGCCATTTAAATTATGGCTGCGAAAAGTATTCGAAGTTCGAGCTATATATAAGAGAGGTGGTACGAGTACAAGCGATTCCAATATTCCCTGGCGAGTCAATTTCGACAGTGATGTCTAGCTCAAATCTCCGTTTTGATCTTTCAGATTTTGCATATTTTTATACTATAAGTTGTCCAAGGACTGCTGGAATTTTATTTGCCTGATTTTTTTTCTCTTTTTTTTTCTTCCAACGCAAGCACAAAGTTGGGGCTGTCCGGAGCAGGACCCCATCTCTGCACCCAACTGTGTGTGTGTGTGCCGTTCTGGTTGGCCAGCTGGGTCTACCTGTCAGCTCCCGCCCCCTTCTCTCCCCCCCACCTCTCCACCCTTTGGGTACAGAGAAGGCCTTAAAATGCAGGTCCGGTCAGCCCCCCTGTCCTCCCCCAGACTGGCTGACTCTGAGCTGGCTCCACTCTCAGAGCATTTGTCTGCTTTTATTCTCAATCAAGTAAAGTATATATATACTCAAGGTAAGTGTATGAGACTCTTAACGGCTCACTCACAGATTATTTATAGATCTATACCCTATACAAGGTAATTTTTTCTAGTATATATAGGTCAATGTAAAAGATCAGTTCACTTGTTTTGCAACAAGCATTTCATCCCTCCCATATCATAATTATTTGATCCTCTGTTGATTATTGACGACGTCTTACCTGACAATATTGGACATAAATACTATCATATTTAAATAGTTTTCCAACTCTAATACTGTCAGGTAATGATGTCCGATGGAGGAATGAACGACGCTGTTGAACGAAAATCCTAGTCAATTGGCTCACTGTGAATGCCGCATTGCATTCTGTTGCTTGAACGCCGACCTGATAGCAGCAGGTCTTGTTGCCTAAGTAAATCAGTCAAAAGTCGCACTGGCGGCCCTTTTATTATCATAGTTTGCCTGCTTTTTCATTATTGTTTATTTCTTTGAACTATGAAAAGAAATACAAGCGAATAATAGAATATTAAAAATTCTCATTGTTCCCATAATTCAGACATTGACAATAGGCGAGTTGGAAGACATGCCCGGATGCTTTTTGTCTACCATATTCACTTCAATGGCTGGCTGGGCCATTGGGAAGACAGAATCCAGCAGTTGCAGACACTGCAGCTGCCGCCCTCACACAGCTCAGCTCTGGGCCCCATTGTGTTTGGATAGGGGGGGAGCTTAGTAGGTAAGATCTGCGTAACCATTAGCAACGGCCCTCGCGTGTCCCCGTCCCAAATACTCTCCCCCCCCGTTCCCCGTGCGCAGCCCGGCCTCAGCCCCCCATGCAGTCCGGACTTTAGAGAGTCGCGGATTTCGTGTCACAGCAATGGCTTCGTTCTCACTTTCTTTCATACCGCTCTGCAGCCCCCCGCTATATGCGCTTGAATATTTTAACAACTAGCTTGCTTCCAGAATTTCAGGGAGAAAAAGGGTGTTGGGATTTCGGTGCATTGGCCATGGGAGAAGGAACCGCCTCCCGCCTGCACTGCTACCTTCCTCTCGTCTACTGCTGCCTTAAGAGAATTGATGAGTTCTGCTCAATATTTCTAGTCTGAAACTCTATAATAAGAACGTCCCCCTACTTTACTCTCGGATTTTTGGCTAAAAGCAGAAAAACTAGGAAAAAAATTCAACCGTCTATAAAGCTGAGCCCCCCCCCATAAGCTTCAGAGCGCGGCTCTGGACCCCGCGGCATTCTAGTATTTGATCGCATTTGAAGATCATAAGACGATCATGATTGTGTCCCATGCAGTCCCAGGCCCAGGCAAGACTCTCTGCAAAACACTTGTTGCTCTATGGGACAATTTATTTGAAGGCTCAATTTTGCTTGTGTGCTTTCGCTTTTTCTCGCATACAGCAAAGAAATTAATTCAATTCAGACTTTTAGATCAACCTCAAGTCAAATGCAACCAAAAGTAAAAGGCTTCGAAAAGTATATTGGTAGTCTTGAATGTGAGATAATGACTGTGAAATACTTGGGGTTTTCTCAGGGTGGCCTGGTAGGTCTTTGAATCCCACCGCTGCCACCAATGAAGTATTTGGTGTTTTCTTCCCGGTTTAGGCGCTTAAGATTACCTTAAGATTCGAGCCTCTTCAGTGGGAAGTTCTCTCAACTCTCAGTAGCGTAGGTAGTGCTGCCACCAGTTCCTTCAGGTCTCGGCCTTCGATGAGGTGAGCTTCCCGTCGGAACGAAATAAACAAGTCAACGAACTCAGCACAGCGTGCAGATTTGCAGATTAATGAACAAGGCAGTGTTAGCCTCCCTTAGGCTTGGGCTTTAGTGGGGTCTCAGTCAGACCAGTACAAACGGATTCAGTACGCAAAGGGCACTTAGTTAGACACTGACGCACACGGGATCTAAGTGAATTCTCCGCAGATAAGAAGCCAATTCCTTGACGGAAACAAGGGGAGAGGGGTCCTATTTATAGCCGGGAAACACCCACGCACAAGACCTCGTGACTTGTTCTATTTTTAGAACTGACGTCACTTGAGATCTCGAGGCAGGGTCTCAGTGCGCGCAAGACCTCGTGACTCGTTCTATTTTTAGAACTGACGTCACTTGAGGTCTCCGGCCAGAGTACACGCGGCTGTGACTCAGTTGCTATTTTTAGCAACATGAGTCACTCCTCTCCTTAGAGAAGGGAGGGGTCCGAAAGCACGTGATTCTCCCGGTAAACAGGGCCAACGAGTGCAGTAAACATGTTTACTGCACTTTAGGACTCGAAGAACGCAGAGTCTGTCATGTGACTTGCTCACATGACAGAGGAAATCGGGACGGGAACGAAACAGAGACAGCCCACAGCAGAGAAGCTGAGGGCTGAGAACAGAGACGCAGAAGGGCAGAACAGGCCAAGGGGGGCGGGAAGCTGACCAGCGGCAGACAGCAACCCAGGGCGAGGGCGAGGGAGACTGCTGACAAAGTGGGACGCCTAACATCAACTAGCGGATCACTACAACTGTTTTAGTGACTGTCGTGCGCCCCTTGGTGCTGGCGCCCCTTGGTGCTGGCGCCCCTTGGTGCTGGCGCCCCTTGGTGCTGGCGCCCCTTGGTGCTGGCGCCCCTTGGTGCTGGCGCCCCTTGGTGCTGGCGCCCCTTGGTGCTGGCGCCCCTTGGTGCTAAAGCCCCTTGGTGCTGGCGCCCCTTGGTGCTAAAGCCCCTTGGTGCTGGCGCCCCTTGGTGCTGGCGCCCCTTGGTGCTGGCGCCCCTTGGTGCTGGCGCCCCTTGGTGCTGGCGCCCCTTGGTGCTGGCGCCCCTTGGTGCTGGCGCCCCTTGGTGCTGGCGCCCCTTGGTGCTGGCGCCCCTTGGTGCTGGCGCCCCTTGGTGCTGGCGCCCCTTGGTGCTGGCGCCTCTTGGTGCTAAAGCCCCTTGGTGCTGGCGCCCCTTGGTGCTAAAGCCCCTTGGTGCTAAAGCCCCTTGGTGCTAAAGCCCCTTGGTGCTAAAGCCCCTTGGTGCTAAAGCCCCTTGGTGCTAAAGCCCCTTGGTGCTGGCGCCCCTTGGTGCTAAAGCCCCTTGGTGCTGGCGCCCCTTGGTGCTGGCGCCCCTTGGTGCTGGCGCCCCTTGGTGCTGGCGCCCCTTGGTGCTGGCGCCCCTTGGTGCTGGCGCCCTTGGTGCTGGCGCCCCTTGGTGCTGGCGCCCCTTGGTGCTGGCGCCTTCCAAACAAAAACCCTTGCCAAGCCTGAGTTCAGATCGCAATAAAAGTCATATGGGCTTTTACGTTTCCATTCTTTGGAAAGATATCAAAATTTTAATATTAGATTAAATAAATTTCTTTAAGAGACACTGTAAACTGAAAACAAAACTAAAGCGGCCAAATGAAGAAGGCTTGAAGAAGAGAAGACTACGACAGCAAATGATTTTTCTAGGACCGCCTTAGTGTACCTTAGTGTCAAGCTTAAGGTTCTAAACGTCTTCTAAGTTCCTGTCTGTCCACCCAAATGCTTGAACAGATACCGCAAGCCTGAATGATTTATCAGTTAGAACTGCTCAGTGCTCACATGCATGCTCTGCTTATCAGTGCTGAGTAGAGAATTCAAAGAAATGATCACAGCCAAGCAGTCTCTTCATTAGAGAGAGAAGAGAAGAGAAGAGAGACGGAGAGGCCCATCTAAACCTAATTTGGCTTGTATAGAGAGTCGTGGAGTTCAGGGCACCGTGGGCTCTCCCGGCCATTTCCAGACAGCTGTCTGCATGTTTTCAGTTTGCACCTAGAATTCAGAAAATTCTGCATCTAATTTTATTCAAGTTATCGGTTTGGTTGGACGATTTTTTTAAGAATTAATCTCACTTTCAAGTCAAATAAAGATCACATTTTCTGCCGCCGATCAAGTAGATCTGGGGTCGGTGAGCTTTTTTACGTCAGGGGTCAGATAACGAATCTAGATCATTACTGCGGGCTAGATGAGAGAGGAGAGGGTAGAGAGAGGAGAGAACTGAGAAGAGAGATAAGAAGAGACACAGACCGGGCCGGATTGCTATTGTGAAGTTTCAAAGGACCCGAGGGCCGAAGTTTCCGACTCCTGATTGATGTAGCCACAATGCATTGTCTTCTCACAGCATGTCATCAATATTAATGATTGCAGGACGGCTGTAGGCACCCTGACGAAATTTTCGTATGGAAGTCCCGAATAAACTGAACCAGGGGTCGTGACGCCGACGTGAGAGCCAGATGCGGTTACCGTTGAGCCGCTGTTGAGATTTAAACAGGCACGGGCCAGTTATGAGACTCAGCAGTCTCGGCGGGGCACAGAGCGCTTCTCGGGCCTGCAGTGGCCTGTCGGGAGTTTGTGGAACTGAGTCAACTATTTGAGCTGCTGGTTACAGCCCAACCCCACCCCCATGGCGCTAAGAAAGCAGATTAAAAAAATTAAAAAAAACTATAATCGTTTTTTGCTCCGCCTTGTCGCAGTTCTCTGCTCAAAACAGGTGTGAGCAAGTCTTTATCTAATTCCAATTCATAGTAGTCGCTGCATGGCTTGCAGATTATTTTGTTTCTATGCGGGCCTCCCTCCGCCTTACAAACGGTTGGTTTGCCTTTGGCACGTTTTTTAAAACTGTATTGGTTGGCCGTACAAAACTGGAACTTGAGAAGGAGTGCAGCTCACTCGGTCTTACAGAAAGTTATAAATCTAGTTTCTGCACTCAGACCCAATCGACTCAGTCACTCAGACCCCAACCGACTCAGTCCACTCAGACCCAACCGACTCAGTCCACTCAGACCCAACCGACTCAGTCCACTCAGACCGGGTATCAGACCCCGGTAAAGCGGTTGGTTCAAGAACTGGTGCATGCAGGAATGGTATTACTTACTCACACGGGCTCACGGTCCAAGCATTATAATTTATTAATGCAGAATCTCAGGCAGCACCATTTCAAATGAATGCTAGGTTAACAGAAGATTTCCAGCTAGCTGCATCGTCACAGCTTCTAGCGCGAAGAGCTCTCTCTCGGCAGCTCATTGTCAGCGGGTCTGAGTGAGCATATTGAATTGCATTCAGTGCATGTCAGGGCGCACTACTGGGACAATGGGGAGTGGCATTCCCAGTGGGTAAGTAAGGACACAGCTGAGGCCATGCAGCATCGCGGAGCGCGCGTGAGTCTGCAATCGCTACAGAGCGCCAAGAGGCCTGTCAATCAAAATTCTACAAACCCATTGATTCCGCAGCCTCTTGATCGCGTCTTCTGAGCTCCTATAGGCTATATAGTTTCTGAGCTATCTAACTCTCCTCTCTCTCCCTCTGCTCAGCGAGTCTGAGATAACGCAAGCCGCAGGGGGGAATTCTCCCCTCTTGGGAGGGTGAAAAGTACAAACTAAGAAAAGGGAGTGCTGGGAAGGAAATGGCGGGAATTTAGATGAAGGAATCTGGAAAAAACTGCGAGCTTGCAGGCTAAAAACTTAGAGAGAACGGGAGAAACTGGGGGGGGGCTCGAGCTATTCGAAGTGAAATTCAATTTTCCCAGCTCCTCAGCGGAGTCCCCTCCATGCTTAGTGAGCCGTGCGATTCAAAATTTCAGTTTATAGTCTGGCTTGGCAGAAATAATCATAAAAATTACATTTAGAACACTGCTAAATGTGCAGACTTGCGTTCAAGTAGAGGATTGAATGTCTGTTAAATTCCTATACCTCATTTCAATGTTGGTCTCAACAACAATGCAAAGAATAATACCTCGTAAAGTTGGCGCACGAGACTACTGATATCATCTTAGTCCAGTAGTCAGCTTTGAAAATAAAAATAGCTTTTTATGTTTGAAATTTAAATGATATTAAAAATTTTGTTCGATTAGCACTTGCATTGACCGCTCCATCGCCCCAGAAGAAGCGCCCTACAAGACCAGGGCACCCGCAGCAGGTTTGCTTGACTGTCGTTGGCTGCTAATGGAGCCCGCGTCACGGCGACTTCCGGTTTGGGCGAGCGACTCGGAGGTCTGAGAAGCCCGACGCACAGTCGAGCAACTGCAACTTGCCTGGCAACCAACATCTGACGCTGAGAAGGCCCTGGCAGACGCCTACACGAGACGACAGTAATCAGCTGTTGATGACGCGATCCGATCGGTTGCGTCTCTCAGGCCTGAACGGCAGAAATGAGTTATCTAGCCGGTCGTGAACGCCCTCATCGGTCGTAAGAAGACGTCAGCAGCGTTGAACCTGGCCGGCGACACTGCGGAGAAGCGCAGAAACGAGTTGCGCACCTTTTTCGCCGCCATTGTCAACGTGCCACCGCCGACCCTGCCGCTGCCCGACGAGATGCCGCTGCCCCCCTCCCCTCCCCCGGGGTGGCGCTGCCGCCGACCGCAGAGGACGGCTTTCTATTGCAAAGGCGCACCAGTCGGCGACACTCGGAGAAGAGGCTGTCCCTCCTCTGCTACGCGAACGACCTCGCCCTGCTGTCTACGACGGCCGAAGGCGCCCAACGGCTGCTGGATGGCTTGACTGCGTCGGCTGCGAGAGTCGGTCTCGTCCTCAACGCCAAAAAGACCGAGGTGCTGATGGTGCCCCACGATCTACCCGCCGAGATACGACTCAGACGGCGTCGGCCCTGGGACGGTGCTCCCGAAGTGCTGTCAGTTCCTCTACCTCGGCGGGCTGGTGCCAGACGTGAGCGACGACCTGGCGAGACGGCGCGGCAAGACCTGGGCTGCCTTTCGATCTGTTCGAGCGGTGCTGCTCTCGGGGCCCTTTCGGACAGCGCCAGGTCCCAGCTGTTCCAGGCTGTTGTCGAGACCGCCCTCCTGTACAATGCTGAGACCTGGACGCTGACTGGGGCGCTCGAGAGGCAGCTCGACGCGGCGCATGCGGCTCTGGTTCATGCCGCGTTCGGCGCCCGCCGCGGCGCCGCCCGCAGCGAGACGACCAACTCCCTGTACCAGCGAGAGCGCCTGACGCGGCCTCTGACGCGCAAGCGACATCTGCGGCTTGCCGGGCGTGTCATCCGGGCCGAAGAATTCTGCCCAGAGCCGCTGCAGGACGTCCTGCTGTGGACTCCGCAGGGACCTCGCAGGCGCATCGACCGTCTTTTCGATGATGCGCGAGCAGCCATCCAGGCAGCCGGCGTGAAGCACGTCAAAGACCTTGCCCTGAAGAGCACGATTTGACGCCCCCCCTCCCGTTTTGGCCACTTGTGTGGTCGGCGCGGGGCATGAGATTATTATTATTATTATTATTGACCCTCTGTTTTTTGTCCAATTACCACCTTGTCAGCATATTGATTGGCCCCATCAGCAATCGCCCATCAGCAATCGCCCATCAGTAATAACCCTAATCAGCAATAACCCCATCAGCAATAGCCTCATCAGCAATAGCCTCATCAGCAATAGCCTCATCAGCAATAGCCTCCTCAGCAAAAGCTCCATCAGCAATAGCCTCATCAGCAATAGCCTCATCAGCAATAGTCTCCTCAACAATAGGCTCCTCAGCAATAGCTCCATCAGCAATAGCCTCATCAGCAATAGCCTCATCAGCAATAGTCTCCTCAACAATAGCCTCCTCAGCAATAGCTCCATCAGCAATAGCTCCATCAGCAATAGCCTCATCAGCAATAGCTCCATCAGCAATAGCCTCCTCAGCAATAGCTCCATCAGCAATAGCTCCATCAGCAATAGCCTCATCAGCAATAGCTCCATCAGCAATAGCCTCATCAGCAATAGCTCCATCAGCAATAGCCTCATCAGCAATAGCTCCATCAGCAATAGCCTCATCAGCAATGGGATAGCGATGTTTGCCTGCAGGACGTTTGCCAGCCGACGTTTGCCTGCGGGACATTTGCCAGCCGACGTTTGCCAGCCGACGTTTGCCAGCCGACGTTTGCCAGCCGACGTTTGCCAGCCGACCTTTTTCCAGCCGACGTTTGCCAGCCGACGTTTGCCAGCCGACGTTTACGGCCAGCCAACATTAAGTCAGTGAGTGAAAAATTTGATACTGAAATATTCGCAATTTAGCGGTTTGAAAAAAACCGGTTTTTAGTCCAACATTTTCGCAAGTATAAAAGTTCGAAAACAAAATCTATACAAATTATGCAGTTCATCAATCTAGCATCTAGTTTAAGAATAATTTATTTGAATGTGAAAATATTATAAAGTTTACTTCTGACAGTTTTGTATCGCTTTTCCCAGTTTGAGATGTTTGATTTTTGATTTGCGAATGAAGACGCGCAAATTTAATCGGGAATCTCCAGCGAGCCAAGTTTTGGGCAAATAAAAGATCTGCTAAACGATAATTCTGGCTTATATATTTCCCAGTTCATTGGGAGATCCAAAAGTAAGCGAATTAATTCCAATGATGCTTGTCAAGTGCACGCTGTCATGGCCAAAACTCCGTTAAGCAGAGTTTGGCTTTTGAGTTAAGTATATATAGGCGAGACTAGGCCAATACCATTATGGATGTCTCAGTCTTTTCCCATTTAGCTTGTAAACACTTAGCTTGTTTGGCCACTGAGATGGAAAGGGCCGTTCCATGGCATACATAGACATCAACTGTGACGATGGAAACTCCTTATTTTGTATTTTTACCTTCCTATTTAGGCAGACAAGAGCAATAACTTCAATAAGCCTGAACAGTAGTTTGTTAGTAACCTGTATATTTCATTGTAGTAGTAGGGAGCGAGGGGAATTAGATTAGTGCTGTGTCCACAGTTTTCAAATGCAAATACATGTAAGCCTGAGAGGGCAACTTCTTTAACCAATTGCCGCCTGCAAATGTCCGGCTGGCAAACGTCGGCTGGCAAATGTCCGGCTGGCAAACGTCGGCTGGCAAACGTCGGCTGGCAAACGTCGGCTGGCAAACGTCGGCTGGCAAACGTCCCGCTGGCAAACGTCGGCTGGCAAACTTCGTAGACCCATCAGCAATAGCCTCATCAACAATAGCCTCATCAGCAATAGCCCCATCAGCAATAGCCTCATCAGCAATAGCCTCATCAGCAATAGCCTCATCAGCAATAGCCTCATTAGCAATAGCCTCATCAGCAATAGCCTCATCAGCAATAGCCTCATCAGCAATAGCCTCATCAGCAATAGCCTCATCAACAATAGCCTCATCAGCAATAGCCCCATCAGCAATAGCCCCATCAGCAATAGCCCCATCAGCAATAGCCTCATCAACAATAGCCTCATCAGCAATAGCCCCATCAGCAATAGCCCCATCAGCAATAGCCTCATCAACAATAGCCCCATCAGCAATAGCCTCATCAGCAATAGCCTCATCAGCAATAGCCTCATCAGCAATAGCCTCATCAACAATAGCCTCATCAACAATAGCCTCCTCAGCAATAGCCTCATCAGCAATAGCCTCATCAGCAATAGCCTCATCAGCAATAGCCTCATCAGCAATAGCCTCATCAACAATAGCCTCATCAGCAGTATCATATTAGCTTGCAACCGCACTATTTTCCATAAAGCTATAGGCAATGATAAGATGCATCCTTGAGAGCTATTCGAATACGAAGATGGTCCGGACGGAACTATAACAGTGGGCTGATCTCGGAGAGAGAAGGAAAAGTCCAATTGTCCAACTTCAAACCGTGCGAGAGAGTGATCGAGACAGATCTAAGCACTGCAGACTAAGCAGCAATTTCTGAATACACGTGGGCGGGCTTAGTTTGCAGTGCGGCCCAAATAGCATTGCAGTCGCCAAATGCAGGTCGCCGGGCTCAGCCCCAGCAGTGCACAGAAATCGATTCCCGGCTGGGGGATAATAGAGGGGAGACACACACACACGGGAAGGGAATGTAGCAACAGAAGTTATGGACACTCCCCGCAGCCCTCCAGCTCTTAAGGGCTGCCCCGAAAAACTCTTCGCTAAACAGCTGCTGTTGCTGCTGCCGCTGCTGCTGCAGAGAAGTTGCTCCCAGCCAAATGCTGCAGTGTAGATATGGCCAGAGTAGCCGTGTGCGCGCACAGCCCGATCTCAAATCGATTTCCTCCCCCTGTCCCTCTCTCGCCCCGAGCGAAGGAGGGTCCCTCAGTGGAGCGGCTCGACCAGGATATGAAACGCGGCGCGCGGAGCAAAACTCGACCGCCGGCCCTCCAGCCACCACCAACGCCGCCAGCCACCTTCTCTTCTTTAACGACTGTTTCTGCTTGATTGCTTCAGCAAGAACGCCAGCAAGAACTTCCTGAATAATGTCAGAGGAAGCGGGTGAGTACTGTGACTCTCTGCAGTGAGTTGATGACAAGTGCTGTTGATTGAAGTGGATTTTCATTTCTAATTCAATACTTATTGCAGCTCCCGCCCCTGAGGCTGAGGTAAAGCTGATAAAATGTAACAGCATCTTCATGTGAAGCTGATAGATCTTTTATTGCGGTTTGCAGAGTTTCTTCCGATTTCCAATTTCCTTTTGCAAAGATTAGAAGTGTTTCAACTACGATTGTATGACCGAGTTGACAAAGAAAACTTTTTTCCTTTTCCCCTTTGTTGCTTTTGTGACCAAGCAAGATTGATGTTACTCCTCTCTCGACTGCCCGGGTGGAAAGCACTTTGCTTTGCTTTCTCTCTGATCTCACTGGCCTCCTTGAGCAGCCCCAACTCGGCCCTCGTGTAACTCCCGCAGGCTCCGGCGACTGAGGAGAAGCCGGCAGAGACGCCCGCTGCTGCAGAGGTGAGTGGCCCCGTTAATTTTACTATTGAAGCCCCAGGCTGTTAAAGGGGAACAAAATGCAGATCCGTGACCAATCTCGCATCGCAAACCGCATCCCGGATGCAGGAATCCCAAAAGCCAGACAGTGCAACACCAAATGACGAACAGGTGAGATAATAGTATCAGTTCGAAGAGGAGGTGAAATTCAACAGGTGATTTTTATTCGATAATAGATGGATTTCACTCTCAAAACACAAGATATTTAGCGCTAAGCGTCTTCATCAAGCAATTATCACATTTTTTAACACAGCTGTCCCTTGTAATGCACCTGCTGCGTACATCTAGCTTCGTAGATCACTAAGTCTACCATTTCCACTGCGGCAAAAATGTACACATTGTGACTTTATTACATGTATTGGCATTTCTAACCCCGACCCGAAACAAATAATGCACCATTTTATACACCTAATCTCGAATAATACCAACTCCCCCAAATCGCGACTCGTCAGGGCGGCGAGAAGAAAGAAGGCGAGGCCACCGCCAACGGCAAGGAGGGCGACGTGAACAAGAACGTCAAGGACCAGCAGCCCGGCAACGTGTGCTGCGCGGTCATCTGATGTCCCGCCCTGCTAGCGCAGCCTCTCAGAGACAATTCGCGCACGAATTCAAATTGTTCAAATAGGCGTGATTAAAATTTAACAAACTGATGCAGTATAACAAAAGTAAAACACATTTTGTTTTTTTAAATTGTTTTCCAACGTCTCTTCTTCTCTCCTTCAATTCTCCACAGTCCACTAACTTCTAAAAAGGTAAGAATAGCTTCTAGTACTTGAAAATGAAAAACCAGGTTCTCAAACTTATTGCTCCCCTATTAATTGTCGATCTCCGATCCAAGGAATGAAACTTGTCCAAAAATGACAAGTCAAATTCGCGAATTCTTAAATAGACCTGGTCAAACTCCAAATCAATAATATCATCTCCATTAGGGTGACTGGTTGTGCAGAACTGCATCCATAACTATATACATTGATAATTCTATTGAAAAGTTCTGTAAGTCCAGAATGAAAACTATTTTCTGTACTTTTGTCAACCCGAAACTCGGGTGTAAACCGCCCGCGCCCCCCTATCGTATCCCATGGTGACTGGTCTTGGCCATTGTACCGTATCAAAATAAAAATTAAGTTATTTTTGTGCTGCTTTGTGTAAACTCGTTGGAACAAAAACTCGTTTTGAATGAATGAAAGCGAAGGGTGATTTGGGTAAATAAAAATATTCGATATATTAAATTAAATCACACAACACCAAAGTCTTATGTCTTGATCTTGTCGTTGCTTTCACGGTTATCTCTGTACTGTTATCCAAAATGAGAAGTAAGAGAAATGAAACTCTGCCGCTTCTGTTGTGACTCCACCATATTCGAATGATATTGGAGACTTCAGGTACTTATGTACAGGTAGGGCACCTTAAATATACTCGTACATGTACTGCAGAAGTATGGGGCGCATGCGCAAAGTACACAACGAAGGATCGGCAGTGAATGAGGAGGTCCAGTAAGCAGTTGCCAACATTCAGAAAGTCATATTCATTATCAGGTGGGGTCACGTATCGTCTGGGAGATCATTATACCGTAGGGAGTCATGCAGGTCGACATAGAGAGATTTAGAGGTCACAAAGCAGTTATGGAGGAGGGAGGTCACCAGGGGAGCCACAAGGTCAGAGCGGAGTCACATGGAGATGACAGACGAATCAGAGAGGTCATAAAAATTAGGCAAAATCACCGCAGGTGGTCACATATAGAGGTCACAATTAACGAATCAGGGAGGTCCCAAAGGATAAAGGTAACCAGGAAGTCACATGGAGGTTGCAAAGGAGTCAAGATCACCAGGTCAGAAAGGACTCAAGGTCCCCAGGAGGTCACATGGAGGTCACAAAGGGTTCAAGATCACCAGGAGGTCACATGTAGGTTGCAAAAAGAGTCAAGTTTCTCAGGTCACATGGAGGTCACAAAGGGGTCAAGATCACCAGGAGGTCACATGTAGGTTGCAAAAAGAGTCAAGTTCCTCAGGTCACATGGAGGTCACAAAGGAGTCAAGATCACCAGGAGGTCACATGTAGGTTGCAAAAAGAGTCAAGTTCCTCAGGTCACATGGAGGTCACAAAGGAGTCAAGATCACCAGGAGGTCACATGTAGGTTGCAAAAAGAGTCAAGTTTCTCAGGTCACATGGGGAGGTCACAAAGGAGTCAGAGCACGGCGGGTTACAAAAGGAGTCAAGGTCACTATTGACTTGCAGAAGTCACATATCCAGAAGGAACTTAAAATACATGCATCAGGTACATATACAAAGTCTACTTGTTGAGGATTAAAACAAGTCACCAGCCACCATTAGCTCTCCCGGCCATAGCAGTTGTTGTCACTTCCACGTCAAAATAGACGGCGAATTGCCAGCTGTTGCGGCGCCTCCAAACGGCGCCACATCGCCTCTCAATCGAATTTCGGACGCTCGCCGCAGGTATTCGCAGATTGCGCGGTCCAACTCGCGCTTGGAGCTGCTCCGTTTGACATGCGAAGCGATCATGAAGATGATCCCCAGAGCAAACACGGACACGATGGTCACCGTGTACAGCACCGCTCCGCGACTGTCGAATTTCTCCTGCTGATCTTCGCTAGGCGTCGGCGAAGTATTGATCGCGTTGGACGATGCTGAGGTGTTGGATAGCAGGCGGAGTAGCTGGGCTCGACGGGCCGTGGGATTGTGCAAGAGCTGTAGGAGAGGCATCGGCTGGGATGTTCTTTGTCGAGTTAGTCAAGTTTGTAATTGCACGTGGGCTCGAGGCACTACCGCAGATCAAAGTGACATTCGCTCCACAGCCAGCAAGGCGGCAAGCAGGTAATGTAGACGCAAGCTCACACAGGAGTGTACAGCGGCCCCAACTTTATTTACGAGTATCGTTAGGCATGTAGACTTCAGTGTCTTGGGGGTTGGCCCTCTAATGGCGCGACAAGCCCCAGAACAATTTTTATGCCTAATATAGAAATTTTAGTGAGCGGGGGGATATGTACGTTGCCGAGTGAAAGTACTTACAGGTTATGTACGTACTTGTACACCTACCAGTATGTACAGACCACGGTTTGAATTAGTTAATAAACTTTAGTCGACCAATCATCGATGTGCAATGTGCATGTAAACTTCACACTTAGAAAAACTGTAGCTCCTTTCGATTGTCATTGGCTCTGTTAATTTGCCATTTTTATATGAAAGTATGAAAGTTCAACTTTGCGAGTTCACTACTGTGATTTGTTAGGCTAAAGTGCTAAAAATCGAAGTGATGAAGAGATTATTAATGTGTTAAAGAGATATTATGGAGGTGATAAAGGGACTTTACTGAGGTGATGAAGTTATTTAGATAGGGGATTATTGAGGTGATGAAGGGAGATTATTGAGATGATGAAAGGAGATTATTAGGTGATGAAGGGAAGGGATTATTGAGGTGATGATGGGATATTATTGAGGTTATGAAGGGAGATTATTGAGATGATGAAAGGAGATTATTGAAGTGATGAAGGGAAGGGATTATTGAGGTGATGAAAGGAGATTATTAGGTGATGAAGGGAAGGGATTATTGAGGTGATGAAAGGAGATTATTGAAGTGATGCAGGGACATAATTGAGGTGATGAAGGGACATAATTGAGGTGATGAAGGGACATAATTGAGGTGATGAAGGGAGGAGATTATTGAAGTTATGAAGAGAGGATATTATTGAAGTTATGAAGAGAGGATATTATTGGTGATGAAGCGAGGGGATTATTGAGGTGATGAAGCGAGGGGATTATTGAGGTGATGAAGCGAGGGGATTATTGAGGTGATGAAGGGAGAAGATTCTCAAGGCCAAGAAGGTAAGAGACATTAAAAGTCACCAAGAAAACAAAGTATTACCTTTGCAAGAGAAGTGCAAAAGTTTCTGCCAAAAAAATTCCATACAAAAGCAACTGCAGTGCAGAGAGGTTTATAAAAGAATAACAGTGAACTGATGGCCACAAAGGTTGGTGGCCGCTTCGCGGAAAGCCGATATTATTTATTAAATCCAACAAGTTTTAGGCCAAGCAAGAGAAACTTGCTGATGAAAAGACGGGCACAATGAGATGACAGGCGACTAATGTAACAGAAAATGGTAGAACCGGTTTACTATAAATAGGCAAATGCAAGCATAATTATAGTGATTTATAGCTTTTGGTTACATTTGCGTACCTTTTTACTAATAGTAGAGCATACATACGGTGCAATTTCCTTAATTAAATGCCAGAATTCCGGGAAATTTAAACGTCAGAACGGATTACAGGTACTGCAAACTGCAGTGCATATTCGGTGCCTTAGTTCACTAATGCCGCAATTCATTATTAGCAGAAATACAAAGAGCTTCTTCTCAACGCCCCAATTCAGGCAGCCGCTCCGCCCACGGCCTCCTCGTCTCTGCACCAGGCCAGGCGCTCCTCGTAGAAGGCGATCACAATCTGCGGGCAGCGCACGTTGGCCTGCCGGGCCGGCACCAGGTCTGCTTCGTCGCTTTCGCGCCTGCAATGTAATTGCATTGAGAGCTGATTGCACTGATGTGCACTGCTGCTGGACCCAGTGCAGCACAGCGACTGAGGATCTGGGAGGTTGGCCCAGAAACTGCAGGATCTGGGAGGCTGGCCCAGCAACTGAGGATCTGGGAGAGTGGCCCAGCAACTGAGGATCTGGGAGGCTGGCCCAGCAACTGAGGATCTGAGAGAGTGGCCCAGCAACTGATGATCTGGGAGGCTGGCCCAGCAACTGAGGATCTGGGAGGCTGGCCCAGCAACTGCAGGATCTGGGAGGCTGGCCCAGCAACTGAGGATCTGGGAGGCTGGCCCAGCAACTGAGGATCTGGGAGGCTGTTGGCCCAGCAACTGAGGATCTGGGAGGCAGGTGGCCCAGCAACTGAGGATCTGGGAGGCAGGTGGCCCAGAAACTGAGGATCTGGGAGGCAGATGGCCCAGCAACTGAGGATCTGGGAGGCAGGTGGTGGCCCAGCAACTGAGGATCTGGGAGGCTGGCCCAGCAACTGAGGATCTGGGAGGCAGGTGGCCCAGCAACTGAGGATCTGGGAGGCAGGTGGCCCAGCAACTGAGGATCTGGGAAGCTGGCCCAGCAACTGAGGATCTGGGCGGCTGGCCCAGCAACTGAGGATCTGGGAGGCAGGTGGCCCAGCAACTGAGGATCTGGGAGGCTGTTGGCCCAGCAACTGAGGATCTGGGAGGCTGGCCCAGCAACTGAGGATCTGGGAGGCTGGCCCAGCAACTGAGGATCTGGGAGGCTGGCCCAGCAACTGAGGATCTGGGAGGCTGGCCCAGGAACTGAGGATCTGGGAGGCTGGCCCAGCAACTGAGGATCTGGGAAGCTGGCCCAGCAACTGAGGATCTGGGCGGCTGGCCCAGCAACTGAGGATCTGGGAGGCAGGTGGCCCAGCAACTGAGGATCTGGGAGGCTGTTGGCCCAGCAACTGAGGATCTGGGAGGCAGGTGGCCCAGAAACTGAGGATCTGGGAGGCAGATGGCCCAGCAACTGAGGATCTGGGAGGCAGGTGGTGGCCCAGCAACTGAGGATCTGGGAGGCTGGCCCAGCAACTGAGGATCTGGGAGGCTGTTGGCCCAGCAACTGAGGATCTGGGAGGCAGGTGGCCCAGCAACTGAGGATCTGGGAAGCTGGCCCAGCAACTGAGGATCTGGGCGGCTGGCCCAGCAACTGAGGATCTGGGAGGCAGGTGGCCCAGCAACTGAGGATCTGGGAGGCTGGCCCAGCAACTGAGGATCTGGGAGGCAGGTGGCCCAGCAACTGAGGATCTGGGAGGCAGGTGGCCCAGCAACTGAGGATCTGGGAAGCTGGCCCAGCAACTGAGGATCTGGGCGGCTGGCCCAGCAACTGAGGATCTGGGAGGCAGGTGGCCCAGCAACTGAGGATCTGGGAGGCTGGCCCAGCAACTGAGGATCTGGGAGGCAGGTGGCCCAGCAACTGAGGATCTGGGAGGCTGGCCTAGCCATAAGTCCGGGTATACAAAGCAGAGCAACGCACCACTTCATGAGGAACATGAGCTCGCCCAAGCTATCGGTAGCGCCCAGAATCCGATCCGGCTGCAGTCCCCGGTCAAAGCCTCTGGGCCCGGCGCCGGCCGGCTCCTTGTACTCGATGACCTGCTGCAGAGCCGCCCGCTTCTTCTCCGCGCGCCCCGAGGACTTCTTGCGAGTGGCCGCATCGCGACTCTGCTTGCGCTCGCGTTCGAATGCCTCCACAATGTCCGGACAGTCGCAATTCTCCTCAGGCACCCAGGAGTTCTCCTCCGGTCCGTAGCCCTTCCACTTGATCAGGTACTGCTTCTTGCCCTGGTGTATGCGCATCTGCAGAATTTTCTCAACAATATATTCGTCTGAGGCAACTCCAGCGGCGGGATCGGCAGTGGCGGCTGACAGGCCAGCTGATGATGCAGCGGCCTGAGCCTGGCCATTGTCGCCATTCATTGGGACATCTGTACTGCAATCTGCTGAGGCCATTGCGTCTGATGGCGCAGGAGCAGGCGATGGGTATTGATAAAAACTATAAACTATTTCTGCATAATACTCAGAGAACTTGGCTTATTAAAAATTATTTAGACACATTTATTATAAATAAGAGTAACTTAACAACCTTCAACTAATTACTGAATAGGTACTGTTTTAAATGAAGCTCCTATAGAATTATTAGGTACATCAAAGTAAATGTAAGTAATAGATAAACGAATGGTCCTCCTAGCTATAAATGAGTGTGAATTATTATGAATGAATAGTTGCTAACAACCAAATGTCTAGCTAATATAACAAGTATATATCTGACTATGATGTTATATAACTTAAAAAATGTACACTGAGCACTCACTGTATTATTATTTTGATTTTAATCATCAATACTTCAATTGAGCATAGTGACCTTTACTCTTGCATAACTAAGACCTGGGAGAGTGGCTCAGGTCCTATTTGTTTACTAGAAAAAGTTGTTTTGTCTATCAGCAAACAAAAACCTAAAAAAGGTGGTAGACAAAATCAATACACATCCCTATTCCATTCAGGTTGCAATTGTAGCTTCCTTCTGCCATAGACAAATATATCTGGTGGGCCATGTAATGTGCCTGATTTAAAGTAAAATGTTAATAACTTTTGTCATTCACAACTAATGTTGACAAAATTTTAACACAATGTTGCCACAGGTATAGCATTATATTTGCAAAATTTATGCATGCCAGCAATCACACACACACACACACACACACAAAGCAAAGTGAATGTGGTGCATGCCCGCAGCTTGCTTTTTAAACATTCCACTTCAGACCTCCACTTGTATGAGTGTGTGAGTGCTTGCTTGCATGTGTAAATTTTGCAAATATAATGCTATATATGTGGCAACATTGTGTCAAAATTTTGTCAACATTGGTTTTGAATGACAAAAGTTATTAATGTTGTAAATCAGGCATGTTACATGGGCCACCCTATATATATATATGTCTATTTTATTATTTATTTGCCTATTGCTCATAGTTTAAAGCACTCTATATGTAGTTTATAAAAAAACAACCTACATTTTTGGTGTATGCCAATGTATGCATAATTTACATGCTACACAAAAGCTTGAAAAATGGCAATTTTGAAACCTTATTATTAGACTGATGATTTAAATATTTAATTTAAATAGGACAGACCTAAAAACTAAAGGTAGCACCTTTTAAAAACATTGAAGTTAACTTTGCATTAATTAGTTAACAAATTTTATCATTATATATGCATGTATAAACATTTGTGACTATTATTGATAAAGCAACTTTTTTATTTTCAGTGGATGTCATATCAAAATATTTAACATGTATAACAAGAGCTCAAAATCCCTTTTTCTATACTAACTGATAACTAACATATATACCAAATACTTTCTTCCTAAATGTGGCCTATGACCATGTAGCATGAGATTTTTTGCTGTGAATAGGGACTTCAACAAGTGTCTCATTACTTGCTAATATGCAAAATACAAGGCAAATTTGAATAAAAGTAGGTATTTTTGAAAATGAATAACTTTGTATTTATAATATAATTATATATAAATACAGTCAAAAACAAATACAAGCCTAAACTAAAAAGAAAAGAAAAGAATTTTATTTTTAATTGAGTTTTTTATAACACATATAGCTGGCTTTTATTAGGATAATAACAAACTATGTCAATGTTATATTTTTTCATAGAAAAAAACAGTGACTACCAAAGGAATAATAATGTCTAATGAGTTTATTTGACTAGTGCTATCTAAATAAGCATTGCCAATTGCAATAGGCCTAAAATACTTTAATACTTTAAGGCCTAAACTTGATTTTAGATTGGAGAAAATCATTTTCATTAGGCACTAAGGATAAATAACTAAGGAACAGATATCAACATCTAATTCATTAACCTATGAAAGGTGCCTGTAGCATTATAACTTTTTAAAGATATGAGAAAACTACTAAGAACTTGGCAAAAAGAAATTACTAAATTAAAAATTGATTTTTGGAGGTATTAGCTAGCCAAAGAGAAGCATTGGTTATGGACTTTAGGACAAAGATTAAGATACAGGCAATGTTCGCTTATTGTCAATATCAATATAATATCATTATGATTGAAATTGATTATCTTTAATATCAATTGACATTTGACAATATCAATGGATTATAGAGTACAATTAGATACATAAGTCATAATTATAGAACTTGCATGGAGCTATATTGCATATTGCATATACATAGTCCATATATATATATAGAGCACTCTGTTCTACCAGATAGTATAAAAACTTATAAGCTATATATATGCTAATAGTATTATATTTGTACTTAAAATTATAGTTCTTGGCTAACAAAACAATGGGCAATATACATTTATAGTGGCATATCTTTAGTAATAGTAGTTCTATATTTGGTGTTTTTCATGTTTAATAAAAACAGTAAAGACTATATAAATTAAGCTAAACTGACTAGGAAATTAAAAAAATATCCAATTCATATTTTATACTTTTAGCTAGAATAATCCTATACTGTATACTTTGTACATAGATGTATATATATAAAACATAATGCAATAGTTGTTAGGCTCCTATTTGTTTTTTTTTTGCATATTTACTCCTCAAGTGTACCAAATGCAATCTGTATCTAAATGGCAAATGAGTACTTTAATATAATGCCAAAGTTGTAGGTCTATAAAGTATATTAGTCAATAAAAAAATAAGTTGGCTAAATACAAAATTCCTGTGTTGAATTAAAATTAAATGCTCTATATTAGTGTATATGCACTGCTATAAATAGTATGCATATTTCTAGGGAGCTAATTAAAGTATTGATTTAGATAATAAACAATTATCAGTACAGATCAAATATGATTTTTTGTACATGATTAAAACTAGACCTGTATGAATCCGTGTGACCATGAATTTTTATAAAATGTATTTTATTTAAACATAGAACTAAGTTTAATAAATTTTATTGATTTTTAAGTTTTGTTGTACCATGTTTATTGTTTGATTATATTTTATTATGTGGCTTTGTTATATCTGCATTGATGTTTTCAATTTTGGTTTGCTTTTTATAATTGATATTTTAGTATATTATGCTACGACCTAAAAAAGTAAGGTTTAAATTACAAAATTCATTAATCATGATCACGATTGGCAAAAGACCATGCGTGATTTTTTTCCTTATGATCATGGTTCTTGTGATTGTGACCATGATCACAGTTGATCCTTAGTTATCAGCTAGCAATTAAGCTAATCAAAATCACTAACTTAACCTATCTTATCATATATTAATCTACTCTTCTTTTTTAGCTAAAATCATAGAATTCTTAGGCCCAAAATTGCCTTTTTGTTAAAACCATATCAAATACAATGCCAACTTTGACTTCCAACTTTAAAATAGAAAACTCAGCTTCTGAGACAGTTGATTTGTTTAGTATGTTATGTGTGCCTCAATAAAGTTTATATATTCTGCCTATTCCTTCTATAGCTTGTTTTTAACATTTGAAATATTCTTAAAAATAGTTCTAATAATAGTATGATGCTGAATATATATATATTTGCGCTAATAAGTTCCTATTTTGCTAACTTACAATCTTCTAACCATTTTGAGACGTAATATCTTATATCTAAAGCTGAGTGGATCAATCGACCGGCCGGGTTTAACGCGTATCTCCTCCTAAACGGCTGGCAACTCAAATGCGGGACTTATATATATCAATGCAGAATTTTCCTACGCAACAAATAGGCTATTTTAATGTTGAAATTTTTTGTTTATAATTGTCTGCCATTTTTATTATTTTTGCTATATAAAGAAGCTAAATATATGGATAGAGGAGCAACTTGCCTGCATCCTGGCGATCTGACTTATCGCCTTCTAGCTATAGGCCTTAGTGCTGCCTTGTTCTAAAAATAGCTATTGAGTCAGACTTGGTTCTTTAAAGGCAAACATTCACCCCTCTACCCCTATACTCCTCTCGAGAGAGCGTACAACCCCTTCCCTTTCTAACAAATTACAACCCCCCCCCTTTATCCCAAGTTGAATAGGCGTACAGCCTCTCCCTACTCCCAGACCCCTCAGTTTGATCCGGCAATCAGCCAACTCCCCAACCAGGCTCCCTGTTTGCCCTGGCTTTAACTCCCACATCAGGCATACTGCCTCCTTATCCCACTAGGCCTATTGCCTAAGTTATCTATCTACTTCCCACATCAGGCATATTGCCTCCTTACTAAGGCTAAAATTCTAGCCTCCCTTCATTCCCGGATTAGGCATATTGCCTTCTTAATTCCCCATCTGGATACCCCCTGATGCCAGGTATTCCCCGCTGAATATTAGAGTTCCCCAGTGCGCTAATTTCCTCAGGCAACTCAAGTCCACCGCAAAGCCCTTAATCACCCCCCTCCCCCACCAAAATAGCTGGACTGAGTAAAAAAATTAGTGTCTTGCCACTTGGACACACCTCGCCACCAGGAGCAACCTACGGCTTACTCTTATTAGTAGTATGAATTGCGCAGTTCGCCCCAAATTCTAAGAAAACCCCGAAAATTCCCAATAACCCCCGACCCCTCCTACAACAAATTGATAGCTAAGTGGTAGGATTTCAGTCAACAGGAAATAACCCTACAACAAAATTGGTGGCAGTGGTAAAGGATTTGAATCTGGTGAAATGCGCACTTAAACCAACCCAAACTCTAAACCCCCTATCCCTGAAGTACAATGGCCGCAGGAATTAACGAAGCCCTAGGACTCTTAGCCAAAGAGCTCCGCAATTGATTAGAACTAGGTCCCCTTAGGCATGTGAAAATACAGAAATACGTCCCCAGCCAAGACATCAGAATCTGGCTTACCGCATTTGACCAGCGATGTGAAAATGAAGGCATTGAAGAGGAGAATCGAAAGCAGGAATTGCTCACTAATTTAGATTTAAGCACTGCATTTGCAGCAGTCCAACGCCTCAACCTCCCAGCCAATCTCCCCTATGAGGAATTTAAGGAAAGACTGATAGAGAGATTTGGAAAAGTAGGAAGTTCTGCTGAATTCCGCGAAGAGTTCCGAAACCATTGCCAAGGTTGAAACGAATCTATAGACAGTTTCGCTGATGCCCTAATTGAATTAGCCTCCCGCGCATTCCTAAATATGGATGCTGAGCAAAGAGAAGAGGAACTGGTTGAGCAGTTCATTAAAGGTGTGAGAACCCCTCCCGACACCCATGAAAAGCTAATTTTTGCCCAACCTGCTAGTCTCCAAGCCGCCCGTAGAATGTTGCGCAGAATTGAAGCTGCTTATCAAATGTCCCACAAAGGAGGAATTAGAGTGACCTAGGATGAGAAAGAAGAACACAAGGTCAGAACCGATCAATTGATCATTGACTAGCAGACTAAGATTGACCGCCAAGAAAGGCTTATTCAGAACCTGCAGAAACAACTGGCCGAAACAGCGCAATGTGCCCCGCCATCTCAGGTGTTCCCCCAGCAACAGTACAGACAGCCACTTCCTCAGCAGTACAGGCAGTCAAACCCTCAGCTGTACAGACAGCCACCCCAGCAGCAGAACAGGCCGCAACCTTAGCAGCAGTACAGGCCCCAGCTGATGAACCAGCCGCCAAGGCGTGAACCCCCAAGAAGGAACACTGAATGTCAGCCCCCCAATCCCAGATATGAGCCGCTGAAGTTCCGCAATACCCGCAACCCCTAGAATCCAGGAAACTGAGAAGCCAGGGTCGAGTTAAAAGGCCACGCCCCTCAGGCCAAAATTTAGCTTACTCTCCGGCCTCCCCATCATTTTGAAATGCCCCCCAACCAAAATACCGGCAACCTCTCCAGTACGGTTTCCATTATCCCCGCAAAACCTCCCATGTACAGCCAATGCCTATAAATAACGCTTCAAGTAACATTTTCACTTCTTGCCTTTGATGATGCCGACAATGCCATGCCAAATGCCCCCCATGGCCCCCATGTGTACAATTCACCTCATGCGACCACCTATCATGTAACCAATGCGACCAAAGCTCATGTACATCATGCGTCCGCACCCCATGTACCCACTGTGCTTGCACCCTATGTATCCCATGCGATTGAAGTCAATAATGCTTTATCCAGTGCTAAAAACCGCTCAAGGAAGCAACAAAAGCCAAAACCCAATTCCCCATCCTGAATCGACCTGACTAAGCTAGAAGGCTATGAAGCTGTAATTGTCGGCGATATCCAGAAAGAATTGATTGATTTCTTGCTAGGCACAGGCGCCAGAAATAATTTCCTGAGCCGCTCAACCTGGTCTAAGCTATTCCGTGCCGATCAAATTCAAGGAACTAGTAAAAGTATTAGTACATTTGACGGTACCCCAGTTCAATTAGAAAGAGAAGTATCCGCCCAAGTGAAGTTTGGCGATATCCAAATCGAAGTTGATTTCCTCCTATGCCAACATGATTGTGACAATATTCTAGGTATGGAATTTTTCCTATCCCAATGCGAAAGCATCCAGCTAGCCAAAGGAATGCTAGTGCTTAACGAAGGTACCTGTATACCCATGCAGTATACCCGCCTACCCGTGAAAGTTTGCCAAGTTTATACTCAAGAAAGAACAATCATCCCAGCTAATAGTGCTCTCCGAGTACCCGTGAAGTTAGCCAAGAATTGTGAATTGAATTACAGCACTCCCATGACCATTGAAGCTATTGGCGATACTATCCAAACCCGTGATTTTTCATTAGAGATGGTTCCAACCCTAGTAACTATGAAAGAAGGCAAAGGAATTGTTGAAATTATTAACCGCCACTCAGTAGACGTGAATCTAACTAAAACTTCCCTAATTGGCCTAGCCAGACCCATGAAAGCCAAAGACCTGACCTATTGGCAAACCCCAACTCCCAACCCCCAACCCTCTGCAAAAGTCAACCAGACTCAATGTACTGAAGATTCCTGGATTAATGAAGTGAGCCTTGGCCCTAAATTATCGAATGAACAGCGTAAAGCAGTCATCGATCTTATTAAAGAAAACCGTGAAGCTTTTTCCTAGAATGAATTAGACATGGGCCTAACACACTTAGTAACCCACAAAATTTCTATTAAAGACCCCACCCCCATTAGAATCCCAGCTAGACGCATCCCCCCACACTTGCAAAAGCAAGTTGATGCCCAATTAGATGATATGTTAGCCAAAAACTTAATTAGACCCTGCTATTCAACTTACTCCACTCCCCTAGTAATTGTCCCCAAGAAAGACGGTTCTATCAGAATTGTGAGCGATTTCCGAGTGCTCAATTCAAGAGTTAATTACTACCCCTACCCCCTCCCTAATATTCAAGAGACCTTCTCCCACCTGACTGGTAGCCAATACTTTAGCAGTCTAGATTTAAATTCCGGATACTGGCAAGTCCCTATCAAAGAAGAAGATAAGCATCGAACTGCCTTCTCCACCCTAACTAGAGGCCAATTTGAATAACAAGTAATGGCCCAAGGACTTTCCAATGCCCCCGGAACTTTCCAATGCCTAATGAATTTAGTCCTATTAGGAATCCAGCATAAGTATGCCATGTCCTATATAGACGATATAATAGCCTACTCCCAAACTTTTGCTGAACATTTAGAGCACTTAAGAGAAGTGTTTAAGCAACTAATTGCCACAGGTCTGAAATTGAGACCCCAAAAGTGCAATCTTTTCCATCACGAGTTAAAGTACTTAGGACATGTGATTGGCCAACAAGGCATTCAAACAGACAAGACGAAAATTGAAGCAATCCAAACTTGGCCCCATCCCAAAGACGTAAAAGAACTACGCAGTTTTCTTGGCCTATGCAATTATTATTGCCGATTTGTGATGAATTATGCCGAAGTGGCTCACCCCCTATTCCAATTGACTCGAAAAGGAGTTCAGAATTTCCAATCTAAGTGGAGCAAAGTGCATGATGAAGCCTTTGAGTCCCTGAAGCAACGAATGATGTCTACTGAAATGTTAGCATACCCCGAATATGTCGAAGATGAGAATGTGAAGATGGTGCTCGACACAGATGCCAGTGACGACAGGATTGGCGCATGCCTTGGCCAAATCCAGAGTAATGGCATAGAGCGACCAATAGCTTATTTTAGTAGAGCAATGAAGGAATCAGAGAAGCGTTACCTCATTACTTGGAAAGAATTGTTAGCCCTTGTCGACGCTATGAGGCTACTGATGTCTACTGAAATGTTAGCATACCCCGAATATGTCGAAGATGAGAATGTGAAGATGGTGCTCGACACAGATGCCAGTGACGACAGGATTGGCGCATGCCTTGGCCAAATCCAGAGTAATGGCATAGAGCGACCAATAGCTTATTTTAGTAGAGCAATGAAGGAATCAGAGAAGCGTTACCTCATTACTTGGAAAGAATTGTTAGCCCTTGTCGACGCTATGAGGCATTTCAGATTTTATCTGATTGGCAAGAAATTCTTAGCCCGAACTGATCATAAAGCGATAATTTGGCTCATGAGACAGACAGAAGCAACCGGGATCCTAGGTAGATGGATAGAGCGTCTAAATGAATTCAGGTTTGACATTGAACACAGAAGCGGCGCAAAGCATTCCAATGCCGACGGATTGTCGCGAAGACCAGCTGAGATAGCTGAAGCCCCTGAAGTATCCCCTGAAGAAGCCCCTGAACTTGCTGAAATCCCTGATGCAGCCCCTGAGCCTGCTGAAGCAATCCCTGAAACCCCTGAAGCATCTGAAGAAAATTTTGAGAAAACTGAGCCAATCCCTAAGAAAGTTGAGAAGTTGACCCCTGTTCCCCTGAGAGATGAGAGTGCTCCTGCTGAAACTAAGGACAACCCCATGTCCCAGTCACCTGAAGCCCTGACAGAAAGCGAGACCCAGACTGAATGTCCCGAATTTAGGACAATGCTGAATGTCTCAGGTCAAGAAGTAGAAGCAGAAAAAGAAGAGACAGGAAAGTGCGAGAAACTGTTAACCAATTATCTCCCCAGCCCCCTGAAGAAAGAACAAATTCAAGAAGCCCAAGCTGCTGACCCCATCATTAAAGCTCTATTAGAAGCCAAGAATCAGAAACTGAGCCAACTCCCCAAATCACCGGACGTGCCCGAGAAAGTTAGTAATCACTTCGAAGCCATGAAAATCGATAATGATCTGTTAACAATTGCCGAAGATGGAAAGAACAAAGTAGTTTTGCCCCCGTCCCTAGATAAAGCAGTCTTTACTGACTTACACTGCAGCCCCCTCGCAGGACATCTAGGAAGAGATACGACGCTCTAGAGAATAAGAGAAAGATTTTGGCGACCTGGATTAAGTACCTCAGTTGAGCAATTAATTGCTGAGTGCACCCCCTGCCTTGAGAGCAAGAAAGGACATTTTGTCCAGGCCCCAGTCCAGTTGTTCCCTATTGGTGAAGCATTCAGCCGCCTGCATATAGACATTATCGGCCCAATCTCAAAAGAAAGCAAACGAGGTCATAAATATGTTTTAACAGTTGTTGATAGCACAACTAGATACCCCTTCGCTTTTCCCATTAGAAACCAAAAATCGGACACAGTCATCAAGATACTACTCAAGCGAATAGTAGCAGAATATGGACAGCCCATCTGGATCCACACAGACAATGGAAAAACCTTTGCTAGTAAACAATTTAAAGCTTTCTGCGAACTTTATAATATTCGCCACACCTTTACTACCCCATACCATGCCCAATCTAACAAATTAGTGGAATGCTTTAATAAGCAAGTCAAATCAATTATCACCTGCTTGATCAATAAAGATCACGGTGATAATTCCCGCAGCCTTAGTAGCCATTTGCACCAGCCCCAATGTAACAACAGGATACTCCCCACATTTTCTATTTTTCGGCAGAGAAGCTACTCTACCCTTAGATACCCAAATTAGAAATGCAGCTGAACATGCTGACTATCCTGCCTACATTACTAAACATGCTGAAAGACTAGAAGAAGTGCACAAAGTAGTCAAGAAGAAAATGGAAAAGATAGTTGATAAGAGAAAGACCGCCACAGAAACCAATAAGCTCCCCCCGAGAGTCCCCATAGGTTGCCTTGTTTTAATTAACGATCCCCAATTGGACACCGAAGAATCCCACAAGTTCCATAGAAAGAAGAGATCCACTTTTAGAGTTCTAGCACAATTGTCTGATGTAGTTTTCAAAGTCCAGAAGGAAGAAGAAGGAGAATTAGTAGGAAGAGAAATGCTTGTGCATCGAGATAATTTAACTCCAGTTCCGAATTCAACCGCAGAACAAACCATTAAGGAAGGCCAGCGAGATGCCCATATTGCAGCCCCCGCCCCTGATTCCGCCCCTAATTCCGCCCCTGTTCCCATTCCCACTCCCGCTCCAATTCCCGCCTTAACTAAATCTAAGAGACAACCTGCAATTAAGGAAGGCCACCCCCGCCGGAAATCCCCAGAATTAAACTCTGTTGAACCTGAAGAATCATCCGATGAAGAAGGAATTAATTGGCAATGCCAAATTAGAGAAGCAGAGAACGAAGAGGTAGGAGAAGACAATGAAGCTCAGTCAGAAGAAGACAATGAAGCCTAGACAGAGGAAGAAAATGAAACAACCAATGAGTCAGAGAGTGAGGCCCCGAGCGAAGAAATCCCTGAGCCCCAACCCCCCTCTCCTGCCCCGCGAGATCCCAAACCCCCTCGCCGTCACCCCTACAATTTAAGGCCCCTACCCCAAAATAATTAGTGTTGCAACTGCCATCTAGACAGACTACTATTAGCATTAAACCTCTTGCGCAACCTAGAGTTTTAGCCCATCTACACCTTCCTACCCCTCCCTCGCCATCCCCATTCGTCCAACAGACCCCAAATTTTAGACAAAGAAAGCCCTCGACTAGACCCCTGCTATGCACAAAGAACCCTTTAAAATATTGATTGACAAAGAAACTGGAGCCCAAAGAACGTAGAAAATGAGGTGGGTTACGAAAATCAAGGGATCCCCTTTGTCTGTGAACAAGAGTCAGTAAATATAAGCATTTTTAAGCCATTGTGCAACCAGATCCCAAGCCTCCCGCTCTCCGAATTCCCACTTCTAGAGACCCCCGCAATTAATACTGTCAAGCCCGACATTTAAAATCCTAAACTATCAGAAAGATATTTACTACCCCGTACTAATGCACTCCGAGGAAAGCCTTAAACAATTAGAAGATGATTTGCGCCTCAGTGACTCTGATGCCGACGAGTTCGACAACGAGTCTGACAATAGTCTATCGATCCCCAACCGCCAAGCCACCAGGCCGAATAAGCCAGGCCCGAAGCAAAGAATTGCTTCTGTCGTGACCCGTCCGCCACCGTCCACCTCTGACGCCTGCTCGACCACAGAGAATCGCTTGCCTGCTGCAGATGCCCGCCAGCTGTTGTCCACCATGGACAGTCTGCCAGAAGAACGTATCAAATTACTTTGCTGCCATGCTGACGCACCCATCAAGATTTCTCCGGCTGCTATACAGTGCCAGCCCCCCCGATGCCAGGTCAGCCATAGTGCTGTCAACTAGTGAGGCGCCATGACAAACAGTCCACAAGAGGCTTGGTCCCCGCCCGTCGCCGAAACAGAAAAAGCCCCATTCCCGATCTCCGCCAAATAAGTCCCAATCTCCGCCGAAGAAGTCCCGATCCTCGCCAAAGAAGTCCCGCTCCCGATCGCTGCCGAAACAGCAGCCTGAAAAGCGCCCCCTGGTCACCCCGCCGCCAACGTATGGAGTCAGACCGATGAGCCAGCCTTGCTCTCGCCCAGTTCCGTCAATTAAGATGGAACCGCTTGACTCCGGCGTGCCGCCTCTGATGGCCGGATTTATTCGAACTGGCCAACCGCTGCAAGAGATCGGCGGAAATTTCACCCAGGCAATGGAGAGTCTGCCCGAAGCCCAGCGTGGAGACTTCCACCTAAGCAATCAAGCTGTACTTGATCCACGCCGGCAGATTCAGAGATGGTCGAGAGTTTCCGCAGCGCGAAACGCTGCGACCAGTGTTGCTCAATTTGCACCAATTGCAGCCAGTACATGCTGTCGCCGCCTGGAAGTGCGCCGTTTATTACGCGCTGATGGACCTCCACCGAGGTCCGCGCTGCTTCAATAACCAAAGTCTACGATTCGAGATCCAATGGCTCGGCCGTGAGTGCGGCTGGCCGCACCAGAACTGGTTTCCGAGCGAGTTTAATATGATGTAAGATTGATGAATGACAGACATTTATAACGTTTTATCCGCTTCCAATAATTTTCTCTTGTAAATATACATGCTACTCTATCATTACTCTATTTTCTATTGTTCTATGTTAAAAACTTTCACTATTATTCAATTTTTCAAGCCAGGAAGGCCAATTGAGACAGTTGATTTGTTTAGTATGTTCTGTGTGCCTCAATAAAGTTTATATATTCTGCCTATTCCTTCTATAGCTCGTTTTTAACGTTTGAAATATTCTTAAAAATAGTTATAATAATAGTATGATGCTGAATATATATATATATTTGCGCTAATAAGTTCCTATTTTGCTAACTTACAATCTTCTAACCATTTCGAGACATAATTTGTTTATAATTGTCTGCCATTTTTATTATTTTTGCTATATAAAGAAGCTAAATATATGGATAGAGGAGCAACTTGCCTGCGTCCTGGCGATCTGACTTACCACCTTCTAGCTATAGGCCTTAGTGCCACCTTGTTCTAAAAATAGCTATTGAGTCAGACTCGGTTCTTTAAAGGCAAACATTCACCCCTCTACCCCTATACTCCTCTCGAGAGAGCGTACAACCCCTTCCCTTTCTGGGGAATTACAACCCCCCCCTTTATCCCAAGTTGAATAGGCGTACAGCCTCTCCCTACTCCCAGACCCCTCAGTTTGATCCAGCGATCAGCCAACTCCCCAACCAGGCTCCCTGTTTGCCTTGGCTTTAACTCCCACATCAGGCATACTGCCTCCTTATCCCACTAGGCCTATTGCCTAAGTTATCTATCTACTTCCCACATCAGGCATATTGCCTCCTTACTAAGGCTAAAATTCTAGCCTCCCTTCATTCCTAGATTAGGCAAATTGCCTTCTTAATTCCCCATCTGGATACCCCCTGATGCCAGGCATTCCCTGCTGAATATTAGAGTTCCCCAGTGCACTAATTTCCTCAGGCAACTCAAGTCCACCGCAAAGCCCTTAATCACCCCCCTCCCGCACCAAAATAGCCAGACTGAGTAAAAAACTGTCTTGCCGCTTGGACACACCACGCCACCAGGAGCAACCTACGGCTTACTCTTATTAGTAGTATAAATTGCGCAGTTCGCCCCGAATTCTAAGAAAACCCCGAAAATTCCCAATAACCCCCGACCCCTCCTCCTATGACAAATTGATAGGTAAGTGGTAGGATTTCAGTCAACAGGAAATAACCCTACAACACTTCTATTTTTCTCATTTTCTTAAAGGCATTTTTCAGATTTTTAGAGCCTATATACTTTTTGGAAGTCCAAATAAAAATTGTTTAATCTTATAGTAGGCCCTATTCCAATATTGCAAATTATTTTTCTGGTGAAATTAGGCTAACTCTTTGAATTCTCAGTTAGAAATTGAGGTATTGGGCCCTTACACATATATACATGCTAGCACTACACATATACAAGTGTGGTAGGGCTCCTTGGTGATCTTGGATTGTGCATTAATCATTAAATTACTAATGAAACAATAGGAATTACTTATATGCAAAAGGAATTCACTGGAAGTTCATGCACATGTATCAACAAATAGCATACCATATCTTTGCAACAAAGTGACTATTATTTGTTATAATACACTAGCATTGCGAGTATAAATACTATGCGCACCAGTTCAAATTTCTGCACTCACGAGACAGCCCTGTGAATTGCCTCTCTTTTGCCTGGATTGTGTGTGTGCCTCCAGTCTAGTTAACATTGGCTTATGTAGGCCCAGCCTGTAGTGCATACATGCCCAACACCTGTCTGAACAATCCAAAACTGGACAGGTGAAATGTCCCTTAGCCAAGGTAAGTTGCAAAATTGAAAACACAAAAAAGGAAAAATTGGGGGAAGAAAGAAAGGAGAAGAAGAGAAAAGGAAAAGAAAGGAAGGAAAAGAGAGAAGGGAAAGAGGAAACAGAAACAGAAAGAGAAGAAAAGAGAAAAAGGCAAGAAAAGTCATATACAAAGTGAAGATTAAGTCACAATTGGAAACTAAGTTGCAATCAAGAGGAACTAAGTCACAATTGGGAGAAACTAAGTTGCAATTGGGAGAAACTAAGTTGCACTGGATAGGTGAAATTTTGAGGTTGGACATGTATGCTATAGTGCCTAGTAACTTAGTTAATTAGTTAGTGACTGATACTCAACATGGATCTTAGTTGTATTGGAATTCATGCATATTGAGAACAGTCAGACTAGACCTAACCTTATTAGCTCTAACAAACTATGTTTAGTAAGGACACAGAAGGCCAAGCTTATATATTTATGTGTTTTTGTTAATTATTAGTGTTAAGTTTTTATTATTAATTTACTGATGGTGTTGGTGCACTAGCTAATTTATTGTTCAATAATTACATTTGTTAATATATTATTAGTTTAAAGCCAATTTTCGCTGTTAAGTTTTTAAAAATCTTCTTTGAGGAATGGCTTGTCTCAGTCAATTTAATCTTAATCATAGCTTTGATTGGTAGTAGCGAACTACCTTTTGTGACTTATCTAACATTGGTATTAACTATTGATTTACTAGGGAATGTAATTTATCAAGAAATCATTGGTATTACTTTATCAGACCATCTTAGAGTAACATTCTTCGGCTAGTACAGTATAAGCAGTATAGCCTTAGGCCCTATTATTGCAGCTACCATTGTCTATAAGTATAAGTTACTTGGGACTAGTGTCAATAGAAATAGAGTGACTAGTCACTTTGCCTGTTAAGAGTTTGCAGACATTGAGTCCGTTTAAGTTACGCCAGATACTGAGTTATTATTGGTTAAAAGTCCAAGTAATTCATAGTCTACAGTCAAACAAAGAGCTAGAGAGACAAAGAGCCCAGTGGAATATAGGAGTCTAATGAAACAGAGCCCAAGGAAATTATAGGGTGCATAAAAAGAAGCCCATTTTGGCTTAGTGCTAGATTTTATATCTGCAATATACTACTTGTTAGTAGCAACATTAGAGTTAGGGTTAATATTTAACACTGTAAATTTAATTAACTTTAAACCTATTTTAATTGGTAATAATAGTGGGATTTAATAAATAATTCCAGACAAGTTGACAAAATTTTACACCTATTTTATAAGGTCTTTATACTAGGCCTACATTGCATAATAGACTTTTTTGACATAATTTAGTTGATTTTTCTGCTTTTTGGCAACACTATTTATAGTGGAAAAATTGATATGCATAAAAATTAGTTTAAATGCTTTTTTACAAGCTTAAAAACCTAGAGAGTGGGAAACTTAAGCTTAAAATGAACTTTTTCACCTTTTTTCAATTTTACAATAACTATTTTGCATGATTCATATAAAGTGCACGCCACAACGCCAGGTGTATTTTCTTAGGAGTGATGCATACCAACTGTGCATGCCTACTTTTGGCATGCAAGGCCAATGCACGCCTGAATTTTTGGGCATATACTACATGATCCAGAGTGTGGCTAAAAGGCCTAGTCCTTTTTAAGAAATTTTAATTGTATCACTTCATAGACTTGAAAGAAATAGTACACTTATATTGCAAATTAGTGTTGCAAACTATTGAATAGCCTTAGTTTGTTTTTGAATAAATATCAAATTAGAATAAATATATTTTATTATTATATTCAATTGCATGGGATAGAAACTGAAAGTTTAAAGAAAATAGAATTATTAAGATATTTAGGCCTAGGCCTACTTTAGTTTATCAAACCTTGGGAATAATTAAAATAGTTTCAAAAATGGACAGAGTAGAGTTAGAGTATTATGCTGGCTTAATATGAGCATACTTTAAATGACAGCTCAAGATAAAAATTAGGCCTATTAAAATAAAAATAATGACTTTTTAAAGATTCAGTGTCCAGTTGTATAAAAATTCAAATTCAGATTCATATTCATGGTGATGGAACCAAAAGAGATGTTTCCTTTCCTACATGGGTCACAGAATGAAAAAGTGCAATCAGTTAATTGGTAGGCCTAATTTAAACATGTAGTATTTTATAATATAATTATAAAGAAGTATATAGTAAGCCTATTAAGGTACTGCTTGCAAGTGAAGTGAATTGATTAGGGGGCCTATTATTGTTTAACTGAAAAATAAGGCATGTGAGAAGCACTTCTCACTCTTTTATAGACATAGGTAAGAGTTATGCCCCCTATATAGTATTTATCTGCTAAATAAGATGGATAGTCAGGATAGAATTATTCATTCTGATCAAGTCCCTATCTGCTTAAAACGGTTTTCATAGAACTCAATTTCCAAAAAAACCACTTAATTATCTCGATTAAAAGATATGCGATCTAGATCCGGTTTCAGGACTCAAGTGAGATAGGGCGCAGATAGACGAGATAGTTTAAGTAAGCGAGATAAGCTCTGATATAAGCAAATATTTTATTAGAGCGCAGCGCGTTGATACAAAATATCATGATTCGAATTCGAATCCGATTGAAAAATTATTAAATTCAGCTCAACAATTTGTACTGTACGTGAACCTATAAAACTCAGGATGCAGATTCTAATAAAAATATCAATTTTAATAGATACGATTTAGCAAGAAAAGACTTGTATATAATAGTTTTTGCTTTAATACGAGTGTAAGGCACGATCGAGAGACTAGGAACCCATTTTTTTACTATGCTAGCGCACGGTTGGTCAAAATAATTGGTTGGAACTCTATTTGAACTCTATAAAAGCAAACCGGGCTCTCAGTGTATGCCGTTTCAGAAGATTCCGCAAATTATTTCGATTTTAAAAATCTTTGCAAGGCTTTCGATCTCCAGACGTGAAAACTCTGACTTGAGAGGCTCACACGCGTTGAAATTTGTCCGCCGAGATAGACATGACGGCGAAAAAAAGAGCGGTCGCGAGGCCGATCAAGGTGAAGCTGCACTGGGGCCTGGAACCTGGACTTGAGGCGCCAAACGTAGTCACAGTCACAGTCACAGACACGTTGTTGGCGCTAAGAGTCCGTTGAATGACGCTGAAAGTGTTTATTACCATAAAAGTTTATTATTTCTTGGTTGCTGCCTGTAGGCTCAAATTTCTGCGACTTACGTATTTAAGCTAACGGATGTCGCGATAACATTAACCGTGTCGGCCGGTAGGACGATGATCGAACCGACGGAGCGCCTGGAACGCTCCAAAAGATCGAACTCGTTCTCATTCTCATTGGTGAGGCTGTCTAGATCATCCACTTCGCGTCTTCTGCGCCTGCTGCTAGAACTAGTCGGTGGAGGCGGGCTTTCCGATGGAGGTGGGCTTCCCGACGGAGGCGGGCTTCCCGACGGAGGCGGGCTTCCCGACGGAGGCGGGCTTCCCGACGGAGGCGGGCTTCCCGACGGAGGCGGGCTTCCCGACGGAGGCGGGCTTCCCGACGGAGGCGGGCTTCCCGACGGAGGCGGGCTTCCCGACGGAGGCGGGCTTCCCGACGGAGGCGGGCTTCCCGACGGAGGCGGGCTTCCCGACGGAGGCGGGCTTCCCGACGGAGGCGGGCTTCCCGACGGAGGCGGGCTTCCCGACGGAGGCGGGCTTCCCGACGGAGGCGGGCTTCCCGACGGAGGCGGGCTTCCCGACGGAGGCGGGCTTCCCGACGGAGGCGGGCTTCCCGACGGAGGCGGGCTTCCCGACGGAGGCGGGCTTCCCGACGAAGGCGGGCTTCCCGACGGAGGAGGGCTTCCCGACGGAGGAGGGCTTCCCGACGGAGGCGGGCTTCCCGACGGAGGCGGGCTTCCCGACGGAGCCAGGCTTCCCGACGGAGCTGGGCTTCCCGACGGAGCCGGGCTTCCCGACGGAGGCGGGCTTCCCGACGGAGCCGGGCTTCCCGACGGAGCCGGGCTTTCAGAAGTCATCGAAGCTCCAGAGGTTGTCAGGCTTGCAGAAGTCATCGAAGCTCCAGAGGTAGTCGGGCTTGCAGAAGTCATCGAAGCTCCAGAGGTAGTCGGGCTTGCAGAAGTCATCGAAGCTCCAGAGGTTGTCGGGCTTGCAGAAGTCATCGAAGCTCCAGAGGGTGTCGGGCTTGCAGAAGTCATCGAAGCTCCAGAGGGTGTCGGGCTTGCAGAAGTAATCAAAGCTCCAGAGGTTGTCGGGCTTGCAGAAGTCATCGAAGCTCCAGAGGTAGTCGGGCTTGCAGAAGTCATCGAAGCTCCAGAGGGTGTCGGGCTTGCAGAAGTAATCGAAGCTCCAGAGGTTGTCAGGCTTGCAGAAGTCATCGAAGCTCCAGAGGTTGTCGGGCTTGCAGAAGTCATCGAAGCTCCAGAGGTAGTCGGGCTTGCAGAAGTCATCGAAGCTCCAGAGGGTGTCGGGCTTGCAGAAGTCATCGAAGCTCCAGAGGTTGTCGGGCTTGCAGAAGTCATCGAAGCTCCAGAGGTAGTCGGGCTTGCAGAAGTCATCGAAGCTCCAGAGGGTGTCGGGCTTGCAGAAGTCATCGAAGCTCCAGAGGGTGTCGGGCTTGCAGAAGTCATCGAAGCTCCAGAGGTAGTCGGGCTTGCAGAAGTCATCGAAGCTCCAGAGGTTGTCGGGCTTGCAGAAGTCATCGAAGCTCCAGAGGTAGTCGGGCTTGCAGAAGTCATCGAAGCTCCAGGGGTTGTCGGGCTTGCAGAAGTCATCGAAGCTCCAGAGGGTGTCGGGCTTGCAGAAGTCATCGAAGCTCCAGAAGGTGTCGGGCTTGCAGAAGTCATCGAAGCTCCAGACGACTGGCTACTAGATAGCGAGGTTTGTCCCGCAACGGTAGACGTGGCCGGATACTCGACTGAATTACACAGCGTGCTGCTCTGTCTCGGCACCAGTCTAATTATGATTATGGTGGATCGTTCGGCCCCCTTGGAAGCCGGGATGTTGACCTCTGTCTCCGGAGCCTCCATCGCAAACTTGCTATTAGCTTCAGATTGTTGGTTGGGCCTGAAAATCAAACCATTTTGATCGACTAGTTTAGTAGCGACCCAATCATTGAAGCATTTCAGTAAATTATTTACCAGCGAATGGCACCGGGACAGCAGCGTTTATAGTTGTCCCCGGTTCGGCAGTAGCTGTTGTACGCATCCATGACCGATCTCTTGATTTCAGAGTAGTACCGATGAATCTGAGGCCGAGTAAAAAAATACCAGTATACTCGTAGTTTAAAATGTTGTAAATTCTTCTGGTTCCTCAGAAGAATAAAGCTTGCTACGAGCTATATGCAAATGAGTTACAAAGAAATCAAGAATACATAAGGATTTTGCTCACCACAGCAGGTGAAGCTCCTTCGATGGTGATGGTAAGATCGCCTCCCACTTCCGCATCTGAAAAAAACAATGAATCCAACAATCGTTTCAAATTAACTCCACTTCCTCTAAAAAAATTCACGTAAAGAGGTACATCCGTTATAATAATTTAAAAGTTTATAACTTAATACTTGAGGAGTACGAGAGGAAAGAGACTACACTGTAGAAATGAAAGGGCAAAGAGGAGAGCAAAAAGGCTTTACAGAGGATTTGGAGATGATTTGGAAGATGGGATTCAAGTCATGGAGTTTCAACTGATGGATTTCAGGGAATGGAATTCCGGTGATAGAAGTTCTTCCCCTCTCTTCTCCGAAGGAGGAGTTTCACTCGTAATTTAAAAGTTTATAACTTAATACTTGAGGAGTATTAAGCATTGCGAAATGGACCGATTTCTTGACAAAGTAATAGAATTAAAGCTCACAGCTGGTGCAGAATCGGTTGAAGTAACAGTAGCCGCGGTACTGCCGGTTGTTGGCGTTGGTGCACTCAGTCTCTATGTAGCCGTTGCAGATGGTGAAATTCAGGCACGGATTGGAGTCGCACGACTGTCCGTTAACGACTGTAACTGGAACCAAAAAAGGATTATATTCAGTTTGATGTTGTAGAAAATTCTAGCAAAGCTAGGTAGGAAAATGATTCGAGAACAAAGAGAAATAATAATAATAATAATTGATAATTGCAGGAGGGCTTGACTTTCTAATCGTTAGGCATGTACACTCTCTGTGGGCCTTTGGGGGGTGGCCATCATGGGTTTGAATCGCACGACAACGGCCCCGTTTGGCCAATTTTTGTGCACAAGCCAACCTAATGTGGGCGCTGTCTGATCCGAATCAGGGATCGTAGCTCGAGATGCAGACGTGTTTTTACCGCTAACCTGCTCTGCCTTCTGAAGCAAAGGGGGTGTTAACTCAAGCGTCGGAACGGAGGCCGAAGCAAAGCTCAGGACAGAATCGACTGCAATCGACAGATTTCCGGACACAGTCGATTATAGAAGCCGTCGGAGCACAAGAAAGAGACTTGGATAGAACGTCCCGGCGGTTATAGTCGACTGGTCCGGCAATTTATCAATTGCTGACATGGAAGTTGATATCCCCTTTAAGTCCTTAAAGACAATAGAATTTGCTTGATGATACTCTGGGAAGTCGTTTGTAACTGTCTGGCTTATCACAACTGAGGTGGATACTATGCAAAAGCGTGTAACTGAGTACAGGTACATGTTAGTTAATAAAATCTTTGTCTTACACATGCAGACAGCCAGCAGGCAGACAGCCAAGGCTGATCCGTGGCGCAGACGCATCGTATCAGAATGCGGTAGCAGAGACGGGAGAACGAGCCAGAAAGAATATCTAAACCGCATCGGTTGCTGCCTTTATTTCGCTGAGGAAAACCTTCAATATTTATTTCGGTTGCTACCAACAATGCCAGCCACTTGTAAATCCCCGAGGAATCCCAAGCTCCCAACCCCCTCCAGAGTCCAAACCCACCCACCGTTCATAAGCGACATACCAAGCTCGAAGCCTTCTGTTGCTCAGAACCGCTGCATAGTGGTTGAGAGATTTTTGTCCTGCCCCCTCTATTTGCATTGCAATTAGTACGCACAGGTGAGCATATTTGTTCACTCTACTCTAATCCTGGATCCATCGATTGGCCAGGCCATGCGGGGGGGGGGAGTTGAGCCAGCAGCCATCATCGCGCGCTTGGTTACCGTGGGGATAGGGTGTGCTTTGGGTTAAAAATGGGATTGAGGTAAATTCAGGGAAACAATAGAGCCTTATTCATGCATTTTTTTCATATAAAAACTCCCGCTTATCTGCCAAAGCAAATCAAACAGCTGGGAGCCGGTATAGACTGCACAGAGAGCATCCGAGCAGGTCTGGAGTGGGTGGTGTATTCTGTTTGACGTAGGGGCAACCGATGAATTACAGAAAAGGATTTTTGCGTGGGTTGTGGCTTTGTCTAAAGCTGCGGAATATGGTGGACAAGAGAGGGTCCCAGGGCGAGTTCAAGAGCTTCTGCGGCAGCAGCTGAGGCTGCAGGGCTGCATGCAGATGGGGTGCCGCCCAGGTGGAAAAAGGATAAATATAATGAGGGGGGCAAGACTCCACATGATGGATGGGCCGTTCTGGCCCGGCCAAATTTGTCAGAGCTGTTTAATTGTTGGCCTCAAATGCTAATTACGCTCCTATAAATTTGGCTCAGGGAATTTTGAAGAGAATTTAGTGTAAAAAAGATTATGAGTACGGGACGATACAGCAGTTTCTCGAATAAATAAATTTTAGCAAGGACTTCGTGATGGAGACTGCGTTGTTGCGAGATTAATCGTAAGCGTTGTGAAAGTACTTTTGTTCTATTAACAAACTAAAACTAAAGGTTCGATTTTTTTTGCAAATCTAAAAATCCACTTCCAGTCACTTCTATGGCTTTAAAAGCTCCCTCTGCTCTGCTCAGCGTCGATTTTAGTTGAAAAAATTCTGCTCCAACACTTGTTGAAGAAGAGGCTCTGAAACAAACATTTCCGGAGACAAATACACAGAGTGAATTGAAACAAGTCTATTGTTGTCCTCGCCAGGGAAATTATGGAATTTCAACAAATCGATTCACCGGGAGATACTGTCGACGAGTGCCTACACAGGCGCTGTTCCTGTGTAAACATGCTTTTCAACACCTGAATTCACTATTCAACAACGGACAAGGGCCACGCTGAGCACTGAGCTATAGGCGTTGAAGAGGCACTGCCTGATATACACTTTAGACAAACTAATTCACTGTGGGAGTTTTTTACATTAATGCCACCACGGTTTGCTTGGTATTACTTGGTAGTAATATACTGTGCATATGTATAGAATGCAGCGTGTGGGAATGAAGTGTCCTGCTTCGATGGCCCTGCTGGCACAACTGGAAACTCCCAACTATCACAACTGGAAACTCCATCTGGCACAAAACTGGAAACTCCAACTATCACAACTGCCAAATATTGCTCAAATCAATTCATAGTTATTTCAGACCCATTTTTTAAATTTATTTAGACGATGTTGACCGGCGGAACTACTAGCGATATTGTGAAGCGGCCTTGAGCGCCGCCCTACTTGAATATCGAAAGAAGACTTGAAAATCTGACCCATAAAGTGTGTTCTCGTGTCTCTTGGTCTGCCTTATATACTACTGTACGAGTAGACATATACGATATATTTGCTGGCTTTTTAAGAAAACTTTTAGGGCCGATGGAGAGGGTTAGAATTTGAAGCGAGTAGTTTCCAGAGAGTCACACCTGTTTGCTGAAAAGTGTACGTAGATCAGCACGGCCCACCGCGCTGTCCAGTCCCTGTGTACATTGCCAGAACAGACCCTGATACTTAGTTTGAGAGGTTGAGGTTTTGCCAACTGCACTAACTCTGCCCCATATTTTCGTGTGTGCGTGTACAAACGCAGTGCGCAACTCTGGTTGTAGTGTAAAACCTTTTCGTTCCATTCCACTCCTCCAAGTCCCTATATCTGGGTGTCCGCGTAACGCAAGGGCAAAGAGCAGTTGTACATTGCAACTCGACATTTATTGTGCTAGACCTCAAATTAGTCCACGCTCACGACTCCGTCTCTGCTAAATGCATATAAGACTCTGTATTAACTAGAATAGCAGGCTCGGAAGCAGTCAACATGAACAGCGGCTCGACAACAACGCAGCAGACGTCTTCAACGTTAACCTTCAATTCGCGCAGCGGCGGAATTTCCGCCCTGATGTCTGCGCAGGGTGGGAGCGGCGCGGCGAGCAGCAAGCCGGTGAAGTTCGTCATCAGCCGGCCGATACGCGGCATCATGCTCAACCCGCTGCAGGTGAAGGTGCTGGTGCCCCGGACCGGCCGGTCGGTGGAGTACCAGCTGTCCAAGGCCAGCCCGGACACGTCGGGGGCGAGGCCGCAGCATGGCGTGGAGGATCCAGCAGTTGCCCAGGCGCTGAAGAAGGCTCAGGAGGGCGTGTTCGTGTCCATACAGGCGCAGAGGGCCGTTGACGAGGCTTGCACCATCAGCATGTCGCCGCATACGCACTTCGATCTCGTGTTGCGGCTGAACGGCGAGCTGCTGCGGGCAGCTCATTTACTGTGCAAGGTTTGAATCCACAAAGTACGCTTGAATAACAACAGAGGTCATGCCAACTTGGGCTCCACAAACCTAGATTCTTATTTTTACTACTACAACACACTTCCATAATTTTTTAAAAACTTGTATAGCCAACTAAAATGCATGCACCTCACGGTTTTGTAACGACGATCGAATGGAGGTTTTGCAGCCTTGAAATTTCAAATTCCCCAAAGTTGGTGGACTTCTGAACAAATTGACACGCATTTTCAAGTAGACTCTCTGGCTAGCAACGAGCTTAATAATACTCCCCAATTTATAAAAGGCTTTTTTAAAATCCTAAAATATTTAGGAATCTTAAAGTCTGTACTTTTGTGAAATTTGCATGAGAACCATGACCTGTAGATGCCAATCAAAGTTCCAAATGTACTGTCATGTATTACAGGTCGTGTACCAGAATGTTCGCGGCGAACTAAAAGAGATGGGCCCGTACCTGTTGCACGTTGTGGACCAGGTGGCCAGCTACCGCCTGGAGGAGATGAACTGCAAACTGTCGGCCAAGACCGGCCACCACCACGTGTACCTGCTGGTGCAGCTGGTCTCAGCCGAGGCAGCCGTGGCTCCTCCTCCCGCTGCTGCGTTGAGGCGATCAGAGCAGCCGCGAGTGCAGCTGCCCACGGGCGCCGTTATGCCCGACTTCACAGTCCAGTGGTCGCCGCTGGCGACGCTCCGTCTTGTTGGCGACAGCGGCGCCGACACGAGGCCCGTGTACTGCGTGCCCCAGATCGTGGCACTTTGCTCCGAGGCGATTCGCGACTTGCTGGAGGCTGCGCCAGCCAACTCTGGCGAACTGGTGCTTCAGGGCGCCGCCCACTCGGACCTGGTTCTCCTGGCCAGGCTGACGCATCCGGGAACTACGTACGGAGTTACGCCGACCAATGTGCAGCAGGTGCTGCTCCTGGCGTCTCGATTCCGGGTGCCGCATCTGCTGGCCACTGCTGAGCGGCTGCTGTGCGACTGCCTGGCCGGAGGCTCGGCCGACTTCGGACGGGCCGAACTCATCGAGATGGCGGCCGAGTATGAGCTGCAGACTCTGGCCAAAGCTCTGCAAGGATGACGAGCTCTCGTGGAGAGACCAGCTAGTGGGGTCGGACTCGCTTATCGTCATATCATTTACAGGTAACTGGTTTTTTAAGCTGCGAGTGGGCAGCAACCCTACGTCCATTCAGTTCAAACTCGCTAAACTTTTAGAGCTTGTCTTTCTATACGTAAGAATTTCGTTCTTATTCCAGAAAAATATTCAGATATAGAACTTTGATTTGTTATACATTTTGTATCGTCAGCTTATAATGCCTTGTTCTAAGCGCTTATGTAAAAATAGAATACAATTTTGCCACGTATAAGCAAGACTTTTTAAAAAGGCATTTTATTCTATCAGCTGGACCCAATCGTACCAAAGATTGACATTAGACTTAATAATCTGCGTAAACTATCAAGGCAAAGTTTTTTATTCTTAATAAACATATTTTTCAAAAACAATGCATTGGCATTTTTTTCATACACAAAGAACCGGTCAACTCTTTGCGTAGTTGAAGCGGTTTGATTTTTTTGAAGAGTACATTGCGTTATGAAAATGATTATTAATATATGACGCATATCAAAAAGAGAGTACTTCAAAGCACATGAAGTACTTCAGTCAGCTCTTTACCTACTATTTATCTAAGCCTATAGTAAATAAAAGATAAAATGCGGTCTGCTTAAAAACCATTTGCAATCTGAGACGAAAATTTAACTTAGTTTTGTTGCCTTGGTTATCGCAGAGTCACGAATGGTGCCGATGTTTTTCTACAATGCTGCAGGGTCAGTAAATAGGGCAGCGTGCTCTTTGAACTGCGGTGCTTGGGGGCAGAAAAACAGTCGAAGCAGACGAGTAAAGTGAGGTTACGAAATTAGATGACAGTGGGTCTGACATGCACACTCTGGCACGCTGCACTGCACAATTACGCGTATCTGTCGCATTAGCGCTACTAGCTGATAAAAGTAGAAATGTGCAAATGTTATTTTTTTGCCCCGTTTGTTGCTTGACTTGAGAGTAGTTTAACAAATCCAGTCTTGTCCCTTTTACTAATTTAGTTTTCATCTTTTCCTACCCGATACTGTCTTCTCTCGTCGCATCCTATACGATACTGTCTTCTCTCGTCGCATCCTGTACGGTACTGTCTTCTCTCGTCGCATCCTGTACGGTACTGTCTTCTCTCGTCGCATCCTATACGGTACTGTCTTCTCTCGTCGCATCCTATACGGTACTGTCTTCTCTCGTCGCATCCTATACGGTACTGTCTTCTCTCGTCGCATCCTATGCGGCACTGTCTTCTCTCGTCGCATCCTGTACGGTACTGTCTTCTCTCGTCGCATCCTATACGGTACTGTCTTCTCTCGTCGCATCCTATACGATACTGTCTTCTCTCGTCGCATCCTATACGGTACTGTCTTCTTCTTCGCGTCCTGTATGGTACTTGTCATGTGAAGTCTCGTCCTATTCTGTCTTACTTTTATCCTCCGTTAGGCCTTACTATCTACTTAGATTCTATTTTTTTATCATTCATCTCGGTCCACTGGTCGGTCAGGCAGGGCAGCCCTCGTCTGCCAGCGCCGAGACCGACGGCTCCAGCGCAGAGGAAGGCGACCAATTCAAGCAGCTCGCACAGGGACACCACCGAAGCGCCAATCCAGAGGCCCAGAATTCCGCCCATATGTGACAGCAGGTCAACTGCGCTGTAACTTCGCTCCTCGGCGAAGCGAGCCACGTCTAAGCTCACTGGGTACACCTGCACCCGGAGCATGTGCCTGGACACGAATTCCTGCACCAACGCGCAGTGGCTCTCGTTGGCGAAGGCTCTTCGGACCATGGCAGCGCAGTCGGCTGGACGGAGACCCAAGGCCTGAACTGAGTGCGTAACCGCTGGCAGGGAATGAGGCGCTGCTGCATCTGCTGTCACTTCGCGCTGGGCAACCGCCGCAGCCAATGCGGCACTCAGCGACTGAAAGATCAGGCGGGCATCGTAGCGTCCAGTCGTGGCATTGGCGTCCTCCGAATCGGGCAGCTCCGAAGTGAATATCTGGAACTGGTAGGCGGTAGACTCGCACTGGTCTTCCATCGGCTCTTCGTTCTGATGGCTTTCATCGAGTTGATAGCAGCGCAGAGCGTCCCAGTTGCGACGTAATCTCGGCGATCGCAAAAGCAGCCGAGCCAAGCAGGGCCGACGGTCCCAGCTGCCATCGCTCGAGGAACTGTTGCACACGCGCCGACGGGCCCTTCGAAGCTCTTCAAAGAAGCCGAAGCCGCGGGCGATGTCGAATGCATCAACGCACAGGCGAGGAGGACGACTGGAGTCGCCCCCAAGCAGTCGGTCGGGCAGCGCCTGGCCAATCGGCAGGCAGCCGCACCGAGCCAGCGTGTGCTCGGCAGAGCGCCAGTCAAGCCGGTCAGCCAAAGTTGTTCGATAGACTCGGCTGCCACCGAGCTGCGTTCGAAACTCGCCAGTTGCTTGGCAAGGCCGGACGGGCGTATTGCACAGAGCGGTTTGGAGTTCCCGCAGCCCGATGGCGGTTGTCTGTCCGACGGCCGCCAGCACCGCATCCTCGTCTATGTGCGGCGCCGTACCGACTGCGTGCGCGGTGACCAGGATGCCGAGTGTCTCCAGACCGTCGCCTGGGCGGCGTCGGCCGATCTCCAAGGCGTGTCGATAGTGCTGGTCCGAACCCGGCGAGTAGAGCACCAGGCTGAGCCCCTTGCCGACCGTCGGGCCGCTGTCGTTGCTCCCTCCGCTGCCGTCGCCTCCGGCCAGAGTGAAGCAGTTCCCGTGTCGGCCATGATAGAAACGCTGAAACGCATCCGGTCTGCACTCGACGCCGTCCAATCGGCACTGAATGATCAGGTCCCTGGCTTGCAGACCGCGGCTGGCAATGCCGGGCAGCAGTTCCAGGCCGCTGTCTTCCAATGCCAGGTGGAGCAACCAACCAGTGAGGTGTACAAAGTCGCTGAAGATTCGACTCGTAGGCGTCGCCAGCCGGAACAGGCGCGACTGACCGGCCTCGCACAGGGTGACGCTGGGGAAACGGAAAGCGTTTGGCAGCTCGCGAGTAGACGATTGCAGCGGATAGCGATAGTAGACGGACACCTGCTGGGACAGGTGCAGGCACAGGCTGGCAAAAGTGCACACCAGAAGGCAGGGCCAAGCTAAGCGACGACTGTTACACCTCCGCTGCTGAGGGCTTTGCAAACAAACAGCAGAATTCGCCGTGTTTTGACACCTGTGGGCAATTTTTTTATTGCACGTAATATAACAAATTAATACATTACGGCTGGGGTCGGCAAAATCTTTACCTCAAAGGCCTGATAAAAAATCCAGCTCATGGCTGCGGGCCAGTTGAGAGTGGAAAGGAGAGGGAATGGGGGAGAGAGAAGAAGGAGGAGATGAGAGATGACAAAAGAGAGGGGAGGTAAGGGGCGAGATGAAAGAGGCTATGAGAATAGAGATGAGTGAGAAGAAAGTAGATAAGAGGAGTGGAGAGGAGAGGGGAGAGGAGATGAGATGAGATGAGACAGTAGAGTAGAGGAGCTGAGAGGAGAATAGAGAGGAGAGGAGAGGGGAGAGGAGATGAGAGGGAGAGGAGAGGAGAGGAGAGGAGAGGAGAGGAGAGGAGAGGAGATGAGAGGAGAGCAGGAGAGATAACTGAGAAGAGGCAAACCTTGAGCGGGCCGGATTGCCATTCTAAAGTGTCCAAGGACCCGAGGGCCGGATAGAGTTTGCCCACCCCTGCATTGAGGGTCAGAGAAGACGTGCAGGGACAGTAACTCAGCGGTAAAACGCATCCGACTCTCGCGCAGCACGACTTCAGGCTCGGTTCCGTGCGCGTCGAAATTCATTCATTCGCGGCTTGTGCACGAAAATTGTCCGGAGAAGATTAGAAAGTCAAGGGGCCGCTGTACACCCGGTGTGAGCGTGTGTACGAGTGCGCGCCTGCGTACAGTATTGGCGCGCCTGAATGTGCTCAAATTTCAAATTTGAGTTGTCACCTTATTTACTTGCTTTCTACTTGACTCTATCTGCATTGAATTGTCTTCCTACCTATCCGTGTCCTCCAACTGCTCGTTCTGCTGCTGCTGTTGCAGCCTCCACAAGCCATGAATGGTCGAATTGTCCAAAAATTCCTTGACAGTCAGCCGCTGATGCAGACGGAACGCCCGCAGTTGCCGTTTCCTTGACAGCTCTGTCTGCATAGTTGGAGCGGGTTTCAATATTCAGCATCTATTTTTATAACGGGGCCGGAGCAAACTCGATCTCGTGAATTTATATCAGCAGCCGTCAATGCGGCCCTCAATCATCCTCGATTCCATCCATATACGAGCTATACGAGCGTAAAATCGTAGAAAAATTAACAAGTTCAATTATACTGTAAAAGGCCCAAACTTTAAACGGACTTAAGATCCAATTTCCTACTGAAAATGCACAGAATAAGCTTGTATAGAAAAACATGCTGACGAAAGTCGTACTAAAAGCGGTCTAGTGGTTGGTATATGCATGCGTTATTTTGTTGATAGGAATCGTGCACGCTTGAGCGGATGCAAACGCAAGCATTCGCTATGCTTAAACAGAAGTTTTTTATGTTTTTATGTCATTTATTTTAATCAACTATTACTAATTACTAAAATTTCCATCAGCAACAACCAAGGATTCAACATCATTCTAGTAATTGTTGTAATTGCGACATTTCCTCCTTTCTTTAGTTGAGCTTCTCAATATATGTCATGCAACACAGTCTATGGAACAACTCCAATAGTTGATTGGCTCCAAAACAGAGGCCAGACATGCATTCATGGGGGTGTACAGGTCCCAAAAAAAAAATTTATTAGATAGCTAATTGCCATGAATAATAAATTTCCCACGCAACAATTTCAACCGTTTAGCTTAACACGCACCCAGACCGTGCTGTATGCAATTAGTTAAAAGCTGCACGCACGCTAGTTGCGATATTGATGAAGCTGTAGGCTCTGCAAAGCATCACGACTTTTGACGCAGAAGCTGAAAAGTCATAAACAATTAAAGCCAGTACTGCAAGACCGGATCTCGGGGTAAAGGCAAATTTTCACAAATTTCGATACTTTTGCCTTAAGACTGGATTATAAGCTTAGCTATTTCGCAGTGCTTTCGGATAAAAAGGAACGGTGCAGCCCTTTGAAAACTGGTCTTTCACAGTAGAGCTTTGCGAACGAACAAATGATAAATAAGGGAGCCGTTTAGAGATGCTGACTGCAGATACGCACAGTTCGGGTGCAGCTTCGCACTGATTACAGTTTAGCAGCTTCTCCAGGTACCAAACTGCGTCTGTATCAGCTAAGCGCTTTATAAACAAAATACCTGTCAGGGCCGTAGCTTATGGGCTGCAGGTGTCGGAAAGCAGACTGAAAGCGAAAGCACATCGCGTGGCTTAGAGAGGCAGTGGTGTGACAGATAGAGTGCGAGAAGAGTGAGGCAGCGGAGTGACAGATAGAGTGCCAGAAGAGTGAGGCAGCGGTGTGACGGATTGAGTGCGAGAAGAATGAGGCAGCGGTGTGACAGACTGGATGCCAGAAGAGTGAGGCAGCGGTGTGACAGATAGAGTGCCAGAAGAGTGAGGCAGCGGAGTGACAGACTGGGTGCCAGAAGAGTGAGGCAGCGGTGTGACAGACTGGGTGCCAGAAGAGTGAGAGTGAGGCAGCGGTGTGACAGATAGAGTGCGAGAAGAGTGAGGCAGCGGTGTGACAGATAGAGTGCGAGAAGAGTGAGGCAGCGGTGTGACAGATAGAGTGCGAGAAGAGTGAGGCAGCGGTGTGACAGACTGGGTGCCAGAAGAGTGAGGCAGCGGAGTGACAGACTGGATGCAAGAAGAGTGAGGCAGCGGAGTGACAGACTGGATGCCAGTAGAGTGAGGCAGCGGTGTGACAGACTGGATGCAAGAAGAGTGAGGCAGCGGTGTGACAGACTGGATGCCAGTAGAGTGAGGCAGCGGTGTGACAGACTGGATGCAAGAAGAGTGAGGCAGCGGTGTGACAGACTGGATGCAAGAAGAGTGAGGCAGCGGTGTGACACACTGGGTGCTAGAAGAGTAGCGGTGTGACAGATTGAGTGCCAATAGACGGCCTCTAATGTCCGGACAAAATTCATTGCTTTCTTACTTTCTATTTTTAGCTCGTATTGAAAACCGAATTGAGCTTATACTTCACTACATGCATTGTTTAGCAATTTGACGATCATTATTCGCATTTTTATGCAGAACAATACATTACTACAAACAATGCATTGTTTTTAGGATCGTCAAACAGAAAAACAATGCAAATTACCGGCGCTCGCCAGACAATCGTTGTCACGCACTGGGACCGCTGATTATTTATCCATTATATGAGCTAGGCATACTCGTTCTGCTCTGGCAAATGCGCAGTTAATTATTGTGTAAATTGTAGCCTGATTTTGAGTTTTCTAATCCTAATAGCCTTTTTGGTAAATAATTCTGAGCCTTAATTTTTCGTCGAAATGTCGCATTTAACTTAAAAATTTGTGAAGCAAACGGTGTGCAGATGCAGCAAAATATTCTCAGGCATTTTCTGAGAGCAAATCCCGACGAACTGATCAAATTTGGAGCCTTGGAGCCTTGGATTGGAGCCACGAAGTCCAGCTCCGTACCAAGCTGACTGAATGCGATAAATTCCCTAGCTTAACATACCTATCCCTAGCTTTCCCTAACCATCCCAAGCTATCCCTAGCTAAATATAGTTTTCCTTAACTATCCCAAGCTATCCCTAGCTTTCCCTAACTATCCCAAGCTATCCCTAGCTAAATATAGGTATCCCTAGCTTTCCATAACTATCCCAAGCTATCACAAGCTATCCCTAGCTATCTCTAGCTATCCCTAGCTATCTCTAGGTATTCCTAACCATTCCTAGATATCACTAACTATCTCTACCTGACCATAGCTGTCCCTAGCTATCGTTAACTATCCATAACTATTCCTAGCTAACCTTAGCTATCACTAGCTATTCCTAACTACCCCCAGCTAATCTTAGCAATCCGTCGGACCAGTGGATTGTTTGACAGTCCCACAGGATAGCTAGGGATAGCTAGGGATAGCTAGTAACGATCAGTTGTAGTCAGTCAGCCAAAGCTTTGCTTCGAGACCATTCCGGTGCTCAATTCGATATCCCTTTGGGCAGCACACCGAGACATGCCGCGAACGGTCAGCCAATCAACCCAACTGATCCAATCGGCAGTTGCACTTTCTGGCCCTCTCATCTCATCGGTGATTTTATTCGACACACTTTTGCCTTCTCGAAATTAATTAATCAGCGCGTAGTCCCCGGTGCGGCGTTGACTTCAGAGTCATAAATTTATGCGCAATTAATATTGCAATGCTGGCGTATGTGCGGAAAAATAAATTGGACTCAAGTGACCCGGGGGAGAACAGGAGAAGCCAAGAAAGGAAATGCCCGATCGAGAAAAGTGGCGCAGGTACGACTGTCCGCATCGATTTCCGACTCCCTCGGGGCAGGTTTTTGTTGCGCAGAAAAGTAATTCGAAACCCCAGCTCGAATAGGTGAGGCGGCCATGCAAATTTGTGGCCAGAAAAGCCAGAGAGACTGACGCGCTCAGGACGCAGATTGGAGGGCTCATTGCGGGTGAAACAGGCACACCAGCTAGGGTCGCCATAGGATCGACTGGTGGCAGTTGTACTGGCTGCAGTTCACTTTCCAGTAAAGACCACTCTCTCTCTCTCTCTACCCCATCTACCCCAGACCTGCTGTGCAACCAAGCATGCATAATATAAACACGCACGCCACCAAAGGCGAATAATGGTAGGTTGTTTTGAAAACCAGCAGTCTCTCCACTAGGAACCAGTTCAGCCTGCTGCAGCTTAGCAGTCCCTGAATCCCTGTAGCCAGCAGTCATGGACGGTTATCTCAGCAGCTTCACTAAGCTAGCCGGCGCCGCCAAGTCGGTGCCGCACGGAGCCGAGGACTATTATGACAGGCTGAACTACGCGCTGACGCCTGGCATCCTGCTGGCCATCGCCACCATCATCGGCATGAAGCAGTACGTGTTTGAGCCGATCCAGTGCTGGACACTCAAAGAACTGGACGACCAACGGATGCAGTACGCCGAGAACTATTGCTGGGTGGAGAATACCTTCTATTTCGATCCCGACGTGCCTATTGGGCACACCAACAAGCCTGGCGAGGGAAGAACAATCTGTGAGTACATTTGCTAGGTCATCTCGCCCTAGCTAGGGATTGAGTCAGTTTATTGCACACCTGATTTGCACTCGTCCAATTTCAGACTACTACCAATGGGTGCCGTTCATCCTCATGGCCCAGGCCGTGCTGTTCTACGTGCCTCACCTGCTGTGGCTGATGCTCAGCACCAACGTTGGCGTTGACATGCGCCAGCTCGCTGAGCAGGCTCGCAAGCTCGAGTCCGACTGCCTTGTTGGCGACGAACGCAAGACAAAAGTGGCTTTCCTGGCCAGCTCCCTGCTGCGATTCTTCCGCTATCGATCGCGCTACGGTCACGAGAACGCGTGCAAACGGTTGACGTCCTTCCTGCTAGGCAAGCCGGCCTTCGCAATGTACCTGCTAGCGGCTTACGTGCTGGTGAAGGCCTGCTACATCGCCAACTGCATCGGACAGCTCTACCTGATGCGAAGCTACCTGGGCCTCAACATGACTAGCTTCGGGCTGCAGATATTCAATGACATAGCCAACAATCGCACCTGGCAGACTACGAACGTGTTCCCCAGAGTGACCTACTGCCACTTCGAGGTGCGCAACGTTGGCGCGCCCAGGTCCTACATTCTGCAATGCGTCCTGCCAGTGAACATGCTCAACGAGAAATTCTACGTTGTCATTTGGTTCTGGGTGGTGATAATGCTGAGCCTGAACATCGTGTCCCTGACTCGGTGGCTCGTGAAGCTCATGGTGAGCCCAAGCCGGCGACGCATCGTGAAGAAGTATCTGAAGATTGCTGAAGTCATCGACTCAGACGGCAAGAAATTCTCGCGCAACAAGGCCTGGGAGTGCGAGTTCGTCGACGACCTCATTCGCAGCGACGGCACCTTCCTCCTATCCGTGATCAACAAGAACGCAGGCGACATCGTCACCGCCGAGGTTGTGCGCAAGACATTCGAACTGTGGCACAGCCAGTCCACCGAGCTGGACAGCCCGGCCGAGTCGGCCAAGTACATCACGGACGAGAAGATGCCGCTGGATCCGTCGGCGCCAAAGGCTGTCATTGTCTGAGCGGGAAAGAAGTGAACTTTACCGACTGAAGCGCAGGAGAGGGTGTTCGTGTACAGAGATGGGATCTAAGATATTTTTGCTAACGAGCGCGAATCGTTGGCGAAAAGTCAACCGGATGATCATTTATCATAAGATATCGATTTTTGACACTTGGACTGCATCAGGTTGCACTACTGTTTTTAAAGTACTTTGCATGAAGAATCTCTGAATCTAAAACGAATAGTTAATTAACTCAGCATGCAGCTCAAGCGCCCGCTTCCAAGAATCCTCCCAAAGACTAACACTAGTAAGACTCACCTGCATGCCAATTCGATCAAAATTTTAGCCAGATTTTATTTCTTACTGCAATTTTCCCATCTGCTGATTTTTACTTATTGATAAAATGTCAATAGTACCCGCAAAGCCCCTTCCCATCTTATGCGATATGCGCCAAGCTCCCAATGCTGTAAATTCTGCCAACAATTGGCTTGGCACGCTACTTACAAGTAGAGCATCGAAGATAGTTTGAAAAACACTGCATGAAAATTCACAATAAACAGCCTACTGATATGAAAACAGCAAGAAGTTATTTAAGTAGCAAAATGTCCATCTTAGAGATGTTGCTGGTCTTTTGAGTAAAATAGTGTTCTGAAATTCTAACAAAGAAGAGAGAGTCGAGTTGTTTTCCTTTTTTTATAATAAACAAAAAGCCAATTTTAAATAGCGTAAAATAGACGTGTTTTTAACTATTTCAATAATTGAATATTTGTTTAGGCGTACATGTACTTTGGGGGACGAATCTGACAACATAAATGATAGACAATAAAGCTTGCGATTGTAACAATGACGATGATATTATAGGGTAGAAATTATCTGCTTGGACAAAAGCCTGTATGTAAATAAAATAGCTAGAGAAAAAATATATATCAGTAGGCGCTCCAGCGTCTGTGCAGGCCTATCTCTGAATAAATATTGCAGCTCCACAAAAAAATGCCAAACAGAATTTCACTCGCGCGAATACAATTTGTTCACAAATTAACATACTACTCGTGTCCGACCACAGCAGTAGCATTGCAAGGGAAAAGTTAATACTTGATTTTGTTTAGCAGACAAATTAATTGAAAGCTGAAAATATGAAATATGAAATTAGCGATATGGCTTATCAGTAAAAATACACTGAATGCTTAGGAGTAGCTCACTAGTTTATGCCAGAAAATGCACTGCTTCATTATCAACTTCACTGACACAGGTGCGCCTAACAACAGACTCGAAGCTCAGCTGCTTTTCTTACAAAAAAACACAAAGACTTTCGGCCGTCACAAAGACCCAGGCTAAAAAGGAACTGCATACAAGAAATGCAGCCAGCTATTGTTTGCGTTGCATCATGGGACAATTAGAGAGTGTGAAAGAGCGCGCGAAATAGCGAATACTTAAAAATAGTAATTATAAGGTTAACAGACTTGTTTGATTACCGTTCCTGGCTATTTATGAGCCACCACAACCCAACTCCTGCAGGCAGCCCCCACAACCCAACTCCTGCAGGCAGCCACCACAATCCAACTCCTGCAGGCAGCCACCACAATCCAACTCCTGCAGGCAGCCACCACAACCCAACTCCTGCAGGCAGCAAACACAACCCAACTCCTGCAGGCAGCCACCACAACCCAACTCCTGCAGGCAGCAAACACAACCCAACTCCTGCAGGCAGCCACCACAATCCAACTCCTGCAGGCAGCCACCACAACCCAACTCCTGCAGGCAGCCACCACAATCCAACTCCTGCAGGCAGCCACCACAACCCAACTCCTGCAGGCAGCCACCACAACCCAACTCCTGCAGGCAGCCACCACAACCCAACTCCTGCAGGCAGCCACCACAATCCAACTCCTGCAGGCAGCCACCACAACCCAACTCCTGCAGGCAGCCACCACAACCCAACTCCTGCAGGCAGCCACCACAACCCAACTCCTGCAGGCAGCCACCACAACCCAACTCCTGCAGGCAGCCACCACAACCCAACTCCTGCAGGCAGCCACCACAATCCAACTCCCTCCATGAATACAAAACACTAAACCCAGCAGTTTTCAGAACAGTGAGCAGAGCCAATAACAAGCCCGCACGTATTCAAGCACAAGCAAGAAGCACCCCAAGAACCCCAAGCACCCCAAGAAGCTCACAAGTGCCCCATGTCAGTATTGAACCGTTCAATGCACCTAGTAGGCTCCAGACGATTAAGATCGGCGTTGCCGCAATAATCGACAAAAGTTTTCTCCCTAAAATTCGACTCGAACCATTTCGGCGCGCAGTTGAAATACACGCACCAGCTGCAGGAGCTCACTGGCGCCAAGTAGAAAATGGCGCCAAACAGTAGACAGGCGCCGAGCCAGATAAGCGAGCAGACGCAGACGCTGATCAGCCGGCATCGATAGGCGCTCTGCTCAGTGCTGCCGCGGTGAATGTACGGCAGCAGCACCACCGACAGCAGGCAGCCGGAGGCCAGGCCGCCCAGATTGGCGAAGTTGTCGAACCAGGGGAAAAGGCCCAGGCCTATCAGGACCGCAAATGCCAGCAGGAAGATGGCCACGGATCTGGCGCGGTTGGTGACGAATCGCCAGGACATGCCGAACTCGATCAGGATTGGCGCCAGCGAGCCAACCTGTGTGGGGTAGTTCAGGGCCGATTCTCTGGGTAGTTTCAGACTGACTCTCAGGGTAGTTTAAGGCTGATTGTCTGGGTAGTTTCAGACTGACTCTCAGGGTAGTTTAAGGCTGATTGTCTGGGTAGTTTCAGACTGATTCTCAGGGTAGTTTAAGGCTGATTGTCTGGGTAGCTTAAGGCTGATTGTCTGGGTAGTTTCAGACTGACTCTCAGGGTAGTTTGAGGCTGATTGTCTGGGTAGTTTCAGACTGATTCTCAGGGTAGTTTAAGGCTGATTGTCTCGGTAGTTTAAGACTGATTGTCTGGGTAGTTTCAGACTGACTCTCAGGGTAGTTTAAGGCTGATTGTCTGGGTAGCTTAAGGCTGATTGTCTCGGTAGTTTCAGACTGACTCTCAGGGTAGTTTGAGGCTGATTGTCTGGGTAGTTTCAGACTGATTCTCAGGGTAGTTTAAGGCTGATTGTCTCGGTAGTTTAAGACTGATTGTCTGGGTAGTTTCAGACTGACTCTCAGGGTAGTTAAAGGCTGATTGTCTGGGTAGTTTCAGACTGACTCTCAGGGTAGTTTAAGGCTGATTGTCTCGGTAGTTTAAGACTGATTGTCTGGGTAGTTTCAGACTGACTCTCAGGATAGTTAAAGGCTGATTGTCTGGGTAGTTTCAGACTGACTCTCAGGGTAGTTTAAGGCTGATTGTCTCGGTAGTTTAAGACTGATTGTCTGGGTAGTTTCAGACTGACTCTCAGGGTAGTTTAAGGCTGATTGTCTGGGTAGCTTAAGGCTGATTGTCTCGGTAGTTTAAGGCTGATTGTCTGGGTAGTTTCAGACTGACTCTCAGGGTAGTTTGAGGCTGATTGTCTGGGTAGTTTCAGACTGACTCTCAGGGTAGTTTAAGGCTGATTGTCTGGGTAGTTTCAGACTGACTCTCAGGGTAGTTTAAGGCTGATTGTCTCGGTAGTTTCAGACTGACTCTCAGGGTAGTTTAAGGCTGATTGTCTCGGTAGTTTCAGACTGACTGTCAGGGTAGTTTAAGGCTGATTGTCTGGGTAGTTTCAGACTGACTCTCAGGGTAGTTTAAGGCTGATTGTCTCGGTAGTTTCAGACTGACTCTCAGGGTAGTTTAAGGCTGATTGTCTGGGTAGTTTCAGACTGACTCTCAGGGTAGTTTAAGAAGGCTGATTGTCTCGGTAGTTTCAGACTGACTCTCATGGTAGTTTAAGGCTGATTGTCTGGGTAGTTTCAGACTGACTCTCAGGGTAGTTTAAGGCTGATTGTCTGGGTAGTTTAAGGCTGATTGTCTGGGTAGTTTCAGAGTGACTCTCAGGGTAGTTTAAGGCTGATTGTCTGGGTAGTTTCAGAGTGACTCTCAGGGTAGTTTCAGACTGATTCTCAGGGTAGTTTAAGGCTGATTGTCTCGGTAGTTTAAGACTGATTGTCTGGGTAGTTTCAGACTGACTCTCAGGGTAGTTAAAGCCTGATTGTCTGGGTAGTTTCAGACTGACTCTCAGGGTAGTTTAAGGCTGATTGTCTCGGTAGTTTAAGACTGATTGTCTGGGTAGTTTCAGACTGACTCTCAGGGTAGTTTAAGGCTGATTGTCTGGGTAGTTTAAGGCTGATTGTCTGGGTAGTTTCAGAGTGACTCTCAGGGTAGTTTAAGGCTGATTGTCTGGGTAGTTTCAGAGTGACTCTCAGGGTAGTTTCAGACTGATTCTCAGGGTAGTTTAAGGCTGATTGTCTCGGTAGTTTAAGACTGATTGTCTGGGTAGTTTCAGACTGACTCTCAGGGTAGTTAAAGGCTGATTGTCTGGGTAGTTTCAGACTGACTCTCAGGGTAGTTTAAGGCTGATTGTCTCGGTAGTTTAAGACTGATTGTCTGGGTAGTTTCAGACTGACTCTCAGGGTAGTTAAAGGCTGATTGTCTGGGTAGTTTCAGACTGACTCTCAGGGTAGTTTAAGGCTGATTGTCTGGGTAGTTTCAGACTGACTCTCAGGGTAGTTTAAGGCTGATTGTCTGGGTAGTTTCAGACTGATTGTCTGGGTAGTTCAAGGCTGATTGTCTGGGTAGTTTAAGGCTGATTGTCTGGGTAGTTTAAGGCTGATTGTCTGGGTAGTTTAAGGCTGATTGTCTGGGTAGTTTAAGGCTGATTCTCAGGGTAGTTTAAGGCTGATTGTCTGGGTAGTTTAAGACTGATTGTCTGGGTAGCTTAAGGCTGATTGCCAGGGTAGTTTTAATTGCACTAATTGCCTTAATTGCCTTAATTGCCTTAATCAGCTTAAGGCTGATTGTCTGGGTAGTTTCAGACTGACTCTCAGGGTAGTTTAAGGCTGATTGCCTGGGTAGTTTAAGGCTGATTGTCTGGGTAGTTTAAGGCTGATTGTCTGGGTAGTTTAAGGCTGATTGTCTGGGTAGTTTAAGGCTGATTGTCTGGGTAGTTTAAGGATGATTCTCAGGGTAGTTTAAGGCTGATTGTCTGGGTCGCTTAAGGCTGATTGTCTGGGTAGCTCAAGGCTGATGTCTGGGTAGTTCAGGGCCGATTGTCTGGGTAGTTCAGGGCCGATTGTCTGGGTAGTTCAGGGCCGATTGTCTGGGTAGTTGTAGTTGAATAGTTGAAGCAGCAAAAAGAACTCAAACCTGAGCACTAGTCGGGCCAACATCCACCAGGTAGGGCAGGAAGTTAATGGACACTAGGTTGCCCATCACGCCGGAGCCGATGTAGATCAGGGCGGTCCTGTGCCAGCCGGCCAGCTGCTCCAGCCGGCGCAGGAACAGCAGATGGTGCAGCAGGGTGATGGCCAGGGTGATGAGGCCGGCGTGCAGGAACAGGCTGGTGAACAGGCGGTAGAACTGGCTCGGGTGGTTCCTATCGGAGACGCCCAGCATGCCGCAGGCGTCGCTAAGGCAATTCACCTGGGAGCACAGGTGATGCTCGGGAAAGAATGTGCCGCGTAGGAATTGGCAACGGTGCTGACTTGTTAGGACGCATTCGCCTGAAGGGTACGTAGGGAAACTTGAGAGTAAGTGCTCAGAGTGAGGATTCTTTGGGATTTATCCAGAGTGCTCAGAGTGACGATTCTTTGGGATTTCTCCAGAGTGCTCAGATTGATGATCATTTGGGAGTTCTCCAAAGTGCTAGAGTGATGATCATTTAGGATTTCTCCATAGTGCTCCTCAGACTGAGGATTATTTGGGATTTCTCCAGAGTGCTCAGATTGAGGATCATTTGGGATTTCTCCAGAGTGCTCAGAGTGATGATCATTTAGGATTTCTCCATAGTGCTCCTCAGACTGAGGATTATTTGGGATTTATCCAGAGTGCTCAGAGTAAGGATTATTTGGGATTTATCCAGAGTGCTCAGAGTAAGGATTATTTGGGATTTCTCCAGAGTGCTCAGAGTGAGGATCATTTGGGATTTCTCCAGAGTGCTCAGAGTGACGATTATTTGGGATTTCTCCAGAGTGCTCAGAGTGACGATTATTTGGGATTTCTCCAGAGTGCTCAGAGTGACGATTATTTGGGATTTCTCCAGAGTGCTCAGAGTGACGATTATTTGGGATTTCTCCAGAGTGCTCAGAGTGAGGATAATTTGGGATTTCTCCAGAGTGCTCAGATTGAGGATTATTTGGGATTTCTCCAGAGTGCTCAGAGTGACGATTATTTGGGATTTCTCCAGAGTGCTCAGAGTAAGGATCATTTGGGATTTCTCCAGAGTGCTCAGAGTGAGGATTATTTGGGATTTCTTCAGAGTGCTCAGAGTGAGGATTATTTGGGATTTCTCCAGAGTGCTCAGATTGAGGATTATTTGGGATTTCTCCAGAGTGCTCAGATTGAGGATCATTTGGGATTTCTCCAGAGTGCTCAGAGTGAGGATTATTTGGGATTTCTCCGGAGTGCTCAGAGTGAGGATTATTTGGGATTTCTCCAGAGTGCTCAGATTGAGGATCATTTGGGATTTCTCCAGAGTGCTCAGATTGAGGATCATTTGGGATTTCTCCAGAGTGCTCAGAGTGAGGATTATTTGGGATTTCTCCGGAGTGCTCAGAGTGAGGATTATTTGGGATTTCTCCAGAGTGCTCAGATTGAGGATTATTTGGGATTTCTCCAGAGTGCTCAGATTGAGGATCATTTGGGATTTCTCCAGAGTGCTCAGAGTGAGGATTATTTGGGATTTCTCCGGAGTGCTCAGAGTGAGGATTATTTGGGATTTCTCCAGAGTGCTCAGATTGAGGATTATTTGGGATTTCTCCAGAGTGCTCAGATTGAGGATCATTTGGGATTTCTCCAGAGTGCTCAGAGTAAGGATTATTTGGGATTTATCCAGAGTGCTCAGAGTAAGGATTATTTGGGATTTCTCCAGAGTGCTCAGAGTGAGGATCATTTGGGATTTCTTCAGAGTGCTCAGAGTGACGCTTATCGCACCTTTGATCCCAACGCAGCAGGGCCTGGCGCTGATCGGGCAGTTAAGGTGGTTGGGTTCATCGGTGGCAGAGATGGAAGCCCCCGGCAGGAGACAGTTCGGCCACCGGGTGATGTCATCCGGCCAGGTCTGGTAACCGTTTGAGCGCGGCTCCTGACAGGTGCGCGGATCCTGACCGCAGACGGGGCCGCTGATTCGATTTTCCGGACCGGGCTTATCCGCAGTCCATTTCACCCAGGTGCTCATAAATGGCGAGCAGCCGGGGCGGAGCTCTGATAGCAGGCCGAGCCGTCATTGTGAATGCAACAGCCGGTGAGATTCTCGGCTCGGCGCTGCTGCTCCAGAATGTTCTTATAGAGCTTCTCATATCTGCGCATGCACAGGCTGTACTTGGCGCCCACTCGAATCAGGTCCGACATGCGCGGCCCGATGAACAGGTTGTGATAGTCTATGGCGCACACCTGCGGGCAGGGGGCCGCGAATGTAGCTAGTTGAGCTACATGTACCGGGTGGCGAATCTGGGGGACGAGATGCGGAGAGAAAGAAGTGGGAGGAGATAGACGGATAGAGGAACATGGAGAAGGGCCGAAAGAAGAAGGGTGGAGGAGGGCCGTAAAGAGAGTGGAAACAGAAGGGCGGATAGAGAAAGGCGGAGAGAGGAGGGCGGAAATAGGAAGGCGGAAAGAGAAGAGCGGAAAGAGAATGGCGGAGAGAGGGCTGAGGGAGATTAAGAGGAAACGATGATAATTGAATTTTGCTTAATAATGAAATCCGACGGCCAAGATGCAGAAAGCTCACCTTGGCAGACAGCATATTCCTAGTGATAATCTCTGTCAGCCGAGTATTATAAACAGTAACGCCAATCGGGGCAAAGCCGAAGGTAAACAGAGTGCCAAAGAACACCAGCACGTGAACCAGGGTGATCCAATAAGTGAAGAACGGGCGATGCAGCAGGGTCTGGTCAATGTCTCGCTGAAGCGCCACAGTGCTGGGATCGTTAAGCACCTGGATGCCGAAGCAGGTCAACAGGCTGGCTGGGCCTTGGCTGCATCCGGTGCCGCCGCCACCACCGCCGCCGCCACCGGCTGGTTGTGTTTGCTGCTGCTGTTTCTTGGTGGAGCGCACGTAGGATCGGAACTGCTTGTCAAACGGGCTGGCAGTGGCGGGGGCCGGCGGCCCGGCAGCGGCGGCATCGGCCGGAGTCTCTAAGGTGGTGGCGGCGGTTGCCGCGGCTGTTGACGAAGTTGGCAACGCTTGAGATCCGCCGCCAGATTGTTGGCCATTGCGCAGCATTCTGGCCAGGCCTGTGGAGCGGACAAGTTTGCCGCCGCCCGAGTTGGAGGCGTTGTTGTAGAGCCTGACGCCGGCGGCCGCAGGCTCCTCGCTGTCATCGTCGTAGCTGTTGTTCATCTGGGCCATTTCAACCGTTCGAGCCGTGATGGGCGACGAGCCGGTATCAACGCCGGCCGAGCCAGCCTCCGGCCTAGGATAGCGTCCCTGCCGTCGCCATGACAACGAAGACGACGCGATAACGCTGGCTGTGCCGCGCAGCAGAGCGGAGACCGCGCTGGGCCGTTCGAAATGAAACTCGTCGGTTGAGACGCCGCCGCTGCTAAAATTGGCTTCGTCGACGCTGTCGGCAGAAAAATCGACAGGCTGATGACTATGACTGTGATGGTGACAGACTCGCACTGATGGCGAGGACAGCTGCCGATTAACCAGAGAGTAGGCGGCGATTGAGCCCGATGTGCCCACAGACTCGTACTCGGCTAGCTGAGGCGAGCCGAACGACAGGTGGTGAGCCGGGGCGGCGGCTTCGGCAACCGGCTGCTGCTGCTGCTGCTGGTGCTGAAGCTTCTCCACGCGTACGCTGGTGTAGCTGGCCATCATGTTGAGCCGGCGCTGGCTCCATTTGTCCGATACAGCTGCCCGGCGATCGCCGGCCAAGGCCAGGCCGAAAGCGGACAGACAGGCGGATTTGGCTCGCTGCGACAGCGTAGAAACGGCTGCGGCGCCGGCCGACGTCGAATGCCGACTGTGCTGTCGGGACAGCTCGCGCCTGACCGTGGCTGCCGGCGCGGAGCCGATGGCAGACGGCTGCTGCTGCTGCTGCTGAATAACCAGACTGTGGCCGAATTGCCGTCGGCCCGAGATTCCACCGCTGGAAGACGACGCGAAGGAGGTCGACACAGAAGCTGGCTGAGACGCCGACGCTGAGGCCGATGAGGCGAACGGCAGCGGAGGCAACGGCGAGCCCAGTTCGTCCAAGTCCGGCGACGCCTCCGGGTCTGACATGAGGAACTGCAGCTTCTCCTCGTCATCAGCGCCCGCATTGGAGGAGGATGCCGAGTCGCTGCCGGGCTGCAGCTGGTTAGTTGCCATGCGGGGCTCGAGCATGATAACAGGTTTCAAAGTAGGAAAATTAGGTCACCTGTTTCTCAAGCCCGCCAATTTGTAAATAAACTTATAAAGGCTTGCCGGCGATTCCTTGGGTTGGTGCAGGGGGAATTCCTTGGGTTGGGGGAGGGGGGGCGATTCCTTGGGTTGGGGAAGAGGGCGATTCCTTGGGTTGGGGAAGGGGGCGATTCCTTGGGTTGGGGCAGGGGGCGATTCCTTGGGTTGGGGAAGGGGGCGATTCCTTGGGTTGGGGCAGGGGGCGATTCCTTGGGTTGGGGAAGAGGGCGATTCCTTGGGTTGGGGCAGGGGGCGATTCCTTGGGTTGGGGCAGGGGGCGATTCCTTGGGTTGGGGCAGGGGGCGATTCTTTGGGTTGGGGCAGGCGGAGGCGATGCCTTGGGTTGGGGCAGGGGGCGATTCCTTGGGTTAGGGAAGGGGGCGATTCCTTGGGTTGGGGCAGGGGGCGATTCCTTGGGTTGGGGCAGGGGACGATTACTTGGGTTGAGGCAGGGGGGGCGATTCCTTGGGTTGGGGCAGGGGGGGGGGCGATTCCTTGGGTTGGGGCAGGCGGAGGCGATTCCTTGGGTTAGGGAAGGGGGGCGATTCCTTAGGTTGGGGCAGGCGGAGGCGATGCCTTGGTTTGGGGCAGGGGGCGATTCCTTGGGTTGGGGCAGGCGGAGGCGATGCCTTGGGTTAGGGAAGGGGGGCGATTCCTTAGGTTGGGGCAGGCGGAGGCGATGCCTTGGTTTGGGGCAGGGGGCGATTCCTTGGGTTGGGGCAGGCGGAGGCGATGCCTTGGGTTGGGGCAGGGGGCGATTCCTTGGGTTGGGGAAGGGGGCGATTCCTTGAATTGGGGCAGGGGGCGATTCCTTGGGTTGGGGCAGAGGGCGATTCCTTGGGTTGGGGCAGGGGGCGATTCCTTGGGTTGAGCAGGGGGTGATTCTTTGGGTTGGGGGAGGCGGAGGCGATTCCTTGGGTTGGGGCAGGGGGCGATTCCTTGGGTTGGGGAAGGGGGCGATTCCTTGGGTTGGGGCAGGGGGCGATTCCTTGGGTTGGGGAAGGGGGCGATTCCTTGGGTTGGGGCAGGGGGCGATTCCTTGGGTTGGGGCAGGGGGCGATTCCTTGGGTTGGGGAAGGGGGCGATTCCTTGGGTTGGGGCAGGGGGCGATTCCTTGGGTTGGGGCAGGGGACGATTCCTTGGGTTGAGGCAGGGGGGGGGTGATTCCTTGGGTTGAGGCAGGGGGGGGCGATTCCTTGGGTTGAGGCAGGGGGGGGCGATTCCTTGGGTTGGGGCAGGCGGAGGCGATGCCTTGGGTTAAGGAAGGGGTGCTATTCCTTGGGTTGGGGCAGGCGGAGGCGATGCCTTGGGTTAAGGAAGGGGTGCTATTCCTTGGGTTGGGGCAGGCGGAGGCGATGCCTTGGGTTAAGGAAGGGGTGCTATTCCTTGGGTTGGGGCAGGCGGAGGCGATGCCTTGGGTTAAGGAAGGGGTGCTATTCCTTGGGTTGGGGCAGGGGGCGATTCCTTGGGTTGAGGCAGGGGGGGGGGCGATTCCTTGGGTTGAGGCAGGGGGGGGGGCGATTCCTTGGGTTGGGGCAGGCGGAGGCGATGCCTTGGGTTAAGGAAGGGGTGCTATTCCTTGGGTTGGGGCAGGCGGAGGCGATGCCTTGGGTTAAGGAAGGGGTGCTATTCCTTGGGTTGGGGCAGGCGGAGGCGATGCCTTGGGTTAAGGAAGGGGTGCTATTCCTTGGGTTGGGGCTGGCGGAGGCGATGCCTTGGGTTAAGGAAGGGGTGCTATTCCTTGGGTTGGGGCAGGCGGAGGCGATGCCTTGGGTTAAGGAAGGGGTGCTATTCCTTGGGTTGGGGCAGGGGGCGATTCCTTGGGTTGGGGCGAGGGCAAGGAGGGACAGAGGCTTAAGCATCCCTGTCTTCTCAACTGCATTCAAAATTGAAAAGAAAATAATACCTAAGCAACAAAATCAAACGTGTTAGCTCCTATTGGGCATGACAAATTTGGCTTGTCCACCTTGAAAAGCAATTAATATATTTAACCATAGAGTTTTTAAGTCGTATACACTTGGATAGACAGGAGGAATATTTACTGACAGCTTTACCCAAAGCCAGTGTGAGCAGTGCTCTAAAACCAAAATATAGTTGGCTTATACCAATCGATGCGTCACAAACTGCAACAGAAAATTGGAAACAAAAAAAGCATCAGAATCAGGGGAGCACAGGGAGGGGAGAGAAGGAACCAGAGGCAAAACTAAAATAATTAGTGTATCATAGAAAAATGAATTTAGTTATTATACATTCAAATCCAAATAGACCAATTTTATCAACATGACTACTGATAAAGAAATCTTGCATACACATAACGCAACAAAAATCTACAATAATAATCGATCAGAAAATGAAATTTAACTTGGCAAGTGACAGGGGGGGGAATGCCTGTCAGTGCCTAATTATCCTCATCCCGCTGAAAACAGTATTTAGGCCAAGAATCGTCTTAAGAGTCACGGTAGGTAACACAAGTAAAATATGAAAGTGACTCTATAGGCGACTCTAAAACGATGCCACGGTACTAAGCCGCCAAGAAGTCGTCAAAGAGTCGCCTAAGAGTCAATTTGAGGCGTTTTATCTGCGAGTCGCTGTTTGCAATGACTCTTTAGCGATTCTTTGAGGCGTTTTATCTGCGAGTCGCTGTTTGCAATGACTCTTTAGCGATTCTTTGAGGCGTTTTATCTGCGAGTCGCTGTTTGCAATGACTCTTTAGCGATTCTTTGAGGCGTTTTATCTGCGAGTCGCTGTTTGCAATGACTCTTTAGCGATTCTTTGAGGCGTTTTATCTGCGAGTCGCTGTTTGCAATGACTCTTTAGCGATTCTTTGAGGCGTTTTATCTGCGAGTCGCTGTTTGCAATGACTCTTTAGCGATTCTTTGAGGCGTTTTATCTGCGAGTCGCTGTTTGCAATGACTCTTTAGCGATTCTTTAAGGCGTTTTATCTGCGAGTCGCTGTTTGCAATGACTCTTTAGCGATTCTTTGAGGCGTTTTATCTGCGAGTCGCTGTTTGCAATGACTCTTTAGCGATTCTTTGAGGCGTTTTATCTGCGAGTCGCTGTTTGCAATGACTCTTTAGCGATTCTTTGAGGCGTTTTATCTGCGAGTCGCTGTTTGCAATGACTCTTTAGCGATTCTTTGAGGCGTTTTATCTGCGAGTCGCTGTTTGCAATGACTCTTTAGCGATTCTTTGAGGCGTTTTATCTGCGAGTCGCTGTTTGCAATGACTCTTTAGCGATTCTTTGAGGCGTTTTATCTGCGAGTCGCTGTTTGCAATGACTCTTTAGCGATTCTTTGAGGCGTTTTATCTGCGAGTCGCTGTTTGCAATGACTCTTTAGCGATTCTTTGAGGCGTTTTATCTGCGAGTCGCTGTTTGCAATGACTCTTTAGCGATTCTTTGAGGCGTTTTATCTGCGAGTCGCTGTTTGCAATGACTCTTTAGCGATTCTTTGAGGCGTTTTATCTGCGAGTCGCTGTTTGCAATGACTCTTTAGCGATTCTTTGAGGCGTTTTATCTGCGAGTCGCTGTTTGCAATGACTCTTTAGCGATTCTTTGAGGCGTTTTATCTGCGAGTCGCTGTTTGCAATGACTCTTTAGCGATTCTTTGAGGCGTTTTATCTGCGAGTCGCTGTTTGCAATGACTCTTTAGCGATTCTTTGAGGCGTTTTATCTGCGAGTCGCTGTTTGCAATGACTCTTTAGCGATTCTTTGAGGCGTTTTATCTGCGAGTCGCTGTTTGCAATGACTCTTTAGCGATTCTTTGAGGCGTTTTATCTGCGAGTCGCTGTTTGCAATGACTCTTTAGCGATTCTTTGAGGCGTTTTATCTGCGAGTCGCTGTTTGCAATGACTCTTTAGCGATTCTTTGAGGCGTTTTATCTGCGAGTCGCTGTTTGCAATGACTCTTTAGCGATTCTTTGAGGCGTTTTATCTGCGAGTCGCTGTTTGCAATGACTCTTTAGCGATTCTTTGAGGCGTTTTATCTGCGAGTCGCTGTTTGCAATGACTCTTTAGCGATTCTTTAAGGCGTTTTATCTGCGAGTCGCTGTTTGCAATGACTCTTTAGCGATTCTTTGAGGCGTTTTATCTGCGAGTCGCTGTTTGCAATGACTCTTTAGCGATTCTTTGAGGCGTTTTATCTGCGAGTCGCTGTTTGCAATGACTCTTTAGCGATTCTTTGAGGCGTTTTATCTGCGAGTCGCTGTTTGCAATGACTCTTTAGCGATTCTTTGAGGCGTTTTATCTGCGAGTCGCTGTTTGCAATGACTCTTTAGCGATTCTTTGAGGCGTTTTATCTGCGAGTCGCTGTTTGCAATGACTCTTTAGCGATTCTTTGAGGCGTTTTATCTGCGAGTCGCTGTTTGCAATGACTCTTTAGCGATTCTTTGAGGCGTTTTATCTGCGAGTCGCTGTTTGCAATGACTCTTTAGCGATTCTTTGAGGCGTTTTATCTGCGAGTCGCTGTTTGCAATGACTCTTTAGCGATTCTTTGAGGCGTTTTATCTGCGAGTCGCTGTTTGCAATGACTCTTTAGCGATTCTTTGAGGCGTTTTATCTGCGAGTCGCTGTTTGCAATGACTCTTTAGCGATTCTTTGAGGCGTTTTATCTGCGAGTCGCTGTTTGCAATGACTCTTTAGCGATTCTTTGAGGCGTTTTATCTGCGAGTCGCTGTTTGCAATGACTCTTTAGCGATTCTTTGAGGCGTTTTATCTGCGAGTCGCTGTTTGCAATGACTCTTTAGCGATTCTTTGAGGCGTTTTCAACGGTCAAGAGTAAAGACTTAGCGCAGTGTGCGTGTTAGTTCTTACAAATAGCACAGATTAGTGTAGTGCCAGTAACAGGATAAAAACTGAATAAAAATATAATAGAAGCATAGAATTAAGTTCCATGAGTTTTAATAGGTGACAAACCCTTTCAAACCCTTTTGAAACTTTCAAACGCAAAAAAATTTACAACAGAGAACTGCAAAATTAAAGCAGGGATGATCCAACACGTATGGTAGCATATTTTATTTAATATTTATTATCATTAGTAGATGGATGGACAGCTAAGGTAGGTGGGCGCTGCACTAGAAATTCACAACAAATTTCACTGATTCTTCTTTGCAGAAAAATGCATTTGCGAGATAGGAGGTTTTCAGTTTATTTAGCAACAGAGTTGGCAGTATCTCAAATTTGAAATTCTCAAGCAAAATTTCATGTGTGCCGGTCTCAACTAGCATTTAAAAACTTGTTGAACAACTTTTTTATTATTGGTAACTCCTATGGTAACTTCCTATCACGGCTTCCAGTGAAAATTACACTATTTCAGAGGTGAAGCGCCCTTCAACTTGTAGCTGTTTATGTATCAGTGGTATTGCTTTTGTCAGTGAAGTTGATAATTAAGCAGATCAAGTGCAGATTGGCTTTTTATCCACTTGATTGGCTATTTATTCACTTGATTGGCTATTTATCCACTGGGTTGGCTATTTATCCACTTGATTGGCTATTTATTCACTTGATTAGCTATTTATCCACTTGATTGGCTATTTATCCACTTGATTGGCTATTTATCCACTTGATTGGCTATTTATTCACTTGATTGGCTATTTATTCACTTGATTGGCTATTTATCCACTGGGTTGGCTTTTTATCCACTTGATTGGCTATTTATTCACTTGATTGGCTATTTATTCACTTTATTGGCTATTTATTCACTTGATTGGCTATTTATTCACTTTATTGGCTATTTATCCACTTGATTGGCTATTTATTCACTTTATTGGCTATTTATTCACTTTATTGGCTATTTATCCACTTGATTGGCTATTTATCCACTTGATTGGCTATTTATTCACTTGATTGGCTATTTATCCACTTGATTGGCTATTTATCCAATTGATTAGCTATTTATTCACTTGATTAGCTATTTATCCACTTGATTGGCTATTTATCCACTTGATTGGCTATTTATCCAATTGATTAGCTATTTATTCACTTGATTGGCTATTTATCCACTTGATTGGCTATTTATCCACTTGATTGGCTATTTATCCACTTGATTGGCTATTTATCCACTTGATTGGCTATTTATCCAATTGATTAGCTATTTATTCACTTGATTAGCTATTTATCCACTTGATTGGCTATTTATCCACTTGATTGGCTATTTATCCAATTGATTAGCTATTTATTCACTTGATTAGCTATTTATCCACTTGATTGGCTATTTATCCACTTGATTGGCTATTTATCCACTTGATTGGCTATTTATCCACTTGATTGGCTATTTATTCACTTGATTGGCTATTTATTCACTTGATTGGCTATTTATCCACTTGATTGGCTATTTATCCAATTGATTAGCTATTTATTCACTTGATTAGCTATTTATCCAATTGATTAGCTATTTATTCACTTGATTGGCTATTTATCCACTTGATTGGCTATTTATCCAATTGATTAGCTATTTATTCACTTGATTAGCTATTTATCCACTTGATTGGCTATTTATTCACTTGATTGGCTATTTATCCACTTGATTGGCTATTTATTCACTTTATTGGCTATTTATCCACTTGATTGGCTATTTATTCACTTGATTGGCTATTTATTCACTTGATTGGCTATTTATCCACTTGATTGGCTATTTATCCAATTGATTAGCTATTTATTCACTTGATTGGCTATTTATCCACTTGATTGGCTATTTATCCACTTGATTGGCTATTTATCCACTTGATTGGCTATTTATCCACTTGATTGGCTATTTATCCAATTGATTAGCTATTTATTCACTTGATTAGCTATTTATCCACTTGATTGGCTATTTATCCACTTGATTGGCTATTTATCCAATTGATTAGCTATTTATTCACTTGATTAGCTATTTATCCACTTGATTGGCTATTTATCCACTTGATTGGCTATTTATCCAATTGATTGGCTATTTATCCACTTGATTGGCTATTTATCCACTTGATTGGCTATTTATTCACTTGATTGGCTATTTATTCACTTGATTGGCTATTTATCCACTTGATTGGCTATTTATCCAATTGATTAGCTATTTATTCACTTGATTAGCTATTTATCCAATTGATTAGCTATTTATTCACTTGATTGGCTATTTATCCACTTGATTGGCTATTTATCCAATTGATTAGCTATTTATTCACTTGATTAGCTATTTATCCACTTGATTGGCTATTTATTCACTTGATTGGCTATTTATCCACTTGATTGGCTATTTATTCACTTTATTGGCTATTTATCCACTTGATTGGCTATTTATTCACTTGATTGGCTATTTATTCACTTGATTGGCTATTTATCCACTTGATTGGCTATTTATCCAATTGATTAGCTATTTATTCACTTGATTAGCTATTTATCCAATTGATTAGCTATTTATTCACTTGATTGGCTATTTATCCACTTGATTGGCTATTTATCCAATTGATTAGCTATTTATTCACTTGATTAGCTATTTATCCACTTGATTGGCTATTTATTCACTTGATTGGCTATTTATCCACTTGATTGGCTATTTATCCACTTGATTGGCTATTTATTCACTTGATTAGCTATTTATCCACTTGATTGGCTATTTATTCACTTGATTAGCTATTTATCCACTTGATTGGCTATCTATCAACTTCACTGACAAAAGCAATACACTAATCGACTGTTCTCAGGCGGCTCGCTTCTTCACACCAGGTCGCTTCGCGTCCTTCAACGCGCTACCGGATCGCCTGCTGCCGCTGCTGCCGCCGCCGCCAAACCAATTGCTGAGAGTCTCAGCAACGTCCGGCATGTTCTGCTTGTTACTAAAAAAGTTCATTTGCTGTTGCATCTCCTTGCGCACCTCGGGATCCTGGGTGTTCATCAGCTTAGGCATAACTAGCAGGATTAGCATGGGCACCACCATGATCAGCACAGACGGGTTCATGAGCAGGTCAAGCGTTCTCAGCTGTTCCCGCTGCTGAAAGTACGCGGCCCGGCCTAGGCTGACAAAGCGCAGCGGATAGGTCAGCTTTTTAACCAGCGCCGGCTGCAGGAAGTTCAGCTTGCGGGCGCGGATCTTGCCGCTACTGGCGACATCGACTCGCATCGGCTCGAACAGGTAGTTTGGGTGGATGGCTTCAACTACAAAGGATCCGCTGGGCACGTGCTGCACTATAAAAGTTCGATTAGCACGAATGAAGCCCAGGTAGTTGCCAGAGTCTACGGTGATTCGAGTCTTAGCTAGGAAGTCCGCATCGGCGTCCATTGGCTGCTCGATGACGCCTTCGATGGTGTGGCCGCGGCTGACAGGCAGAAGGCAGGCGAATGCCGCCAGGGCTGTCAGGGCTTTCAAAGAGATGCACTTGGATGTCATTTCTGAAACTGCATGTTTGGGCTGTGATTACGACTTTGGAAGCTGCTCACAGGCTAATAGGGAAGCTGCTCACAGGCTAATAGGGAAGCTGCTCACAGGCTAATAGTGAAACTGATCACAGGCTAATAGGGAAGCTGCTCACAGGCTAATAGTGAAACTGATCACAGGCTAATAGGGAAGCTGCTCACAGGCTAATAGTGAAGCTGCTCACAGGCTAATAGTGAAGCTGCTCACAGGCTAATAGGGAAGCTGCTCACAGGCTAATAGGGAAGCTGCTCACAGGCTAATAGGGAAGCTGATCACAGGCTAATAGGGAAGCTGCCTACAGGCTAATAGGGAAGCTGCTCACAGGCTAATATGGAAGCTGCTCACAGGCTAATAGGGAAGCTGCTCACAGACTAAATGGTGAAGTCGCGCACAAGCTAAAAGTGAAGCTCGAACAGAGGGAGAGCAAGTTAAATAAATATTTATACGAATTTAATTATTTAAATCAAAGCACCATTAAAAAAGAAAATAAAGGATTAATTGAAGTCCCCAGCAATTCAAGCAAGCCAACAATCGAGCTATTTATTTCACTTTTAAATAACCATAAGTAAACCACGTACATAAAAAAACTGAAATACAATTTAACATTTATGATATACTCGTACATACGTTACGCAAGATAAAATTGAATCTAGAAATGCACAAATATTCAAGAACTATAGGAGACCTCGGCATTATCATTCTTTGCTAAGGTCACTGGCTTTCTAGCTGGCGCTGAGAAATAGCCGTTTGGCAAGCCAATGAGTCGAGCCCAGGACCCTCGGCTAGCTAGATAGCCATTGCGCATCTCGCTGGCCGTTAGCTTGGGCTTCCCCGCCCTGGTCAGACTGGTGAAACCCGCCCAGCCGCCGTCCGAACAGCCAATAAGCATCAGGCCGCTGTCCAAGTCTACCCGAATCTGTCCGGGCAGTTCGGACGCTTGTCCGAGATTGACACGCCGGTGGCCGGCTAGAGTGACGGGGGCTTCGCGACGTCCGTGACGAGTTCCGCCGAATTCGATGCGACAGCGCAGCGGCCAGGCGTGTCCGACTGCCCGGACTGTCCGGTCCACCTGGCCGGCGCTCATACAGGACCAGTCCAGGTGGGCGAAGGTGGGGTCCGGCCTGATAGGCAAGGAGAGTGATTCTCAGTGAGCTGGGGAGTGATTCTCAATGAGCTGGGGAGTGATTCTCAATGAGCTGGGGAGTGACTCTCAGTGAACTGGGGAGTGATTCTCAATAAGCTGGGGAGTGACTCTCAGTGAGCTGGGGATTGATTCTCAATGAGCTGGGGAGTGATTCTCAATGAGCTGGGGAGTGATTCTTAATGAGCTGGGGAGTGATACTTAATGAGCTGGGGAGTGACTCTCAGTGAGCTGGGGAGTGATTCTTAATGAGCTGGGGAGTGACTCTCAGTGAGCTGGGGAGTGATTCTCAATGAACTGGGGAGTGATTCTCAGTGAGCTGGGGAGTGATTCACAATGAGCAGTTTCAGAGTGATTCACAATGAGCAGTTTCAGAGTGATTCACAATGAGCAGTTTCAGAGTGATTCACAATGAGCAGTTTCAGAGTGATTCACAATGAGCAGTTTCAGAGTGATTCACAATGAGCAGTTTCAGAGTGATTCACAATGAGCAGTTTCAGAATGATTCACAATGAGCAGTTTCAGAATGATTCACAATGAGCAGTTTCAGAGTGATTCACAATGAGCAGTTTCAGAATGATTCACAATGAGCAGTTTCAGAGTGATTCACAATGAGCAGTTTCAGAATGATTCACAATGAGCAGTTTCAGAGTGATTCACAATGAGCAGTTTCAGAATGATTCACAATGAGCAGTTTCAGAGTGATTCACAATAAGCAGTTTCAGAGTGATTCACAATGAGCAGTTTCAGAGTGATTCACAATGAGCAGTTTTAGAATGATTCACTCTGAAGTGATTCAATTTCATTCGGTTTACCAACCTTTTAGCCAGCGATCTCGCATAGGGCAGATCCGCCTGCGACACCGCGGCCCGCCGGGCAGCCGGCAGGTCGTCAAGCGTCGCTTCCAGACAGTCGCAGCCCAGACCGGCCAGCCTGTCAACCAGCATTGGCGCCGTCTCGTCTCCAGCCAGTTCCAATCTTCGCTGGAGCAGAACTCCACCCTTGTCGAATCCGCTGGCGGATACCTCAGTGATGGACACGCCAGTGAAGGCATCCCCGGCCAGGATGGTGTACAGGATCGGCGCTGAGCCGCGCCACCTAGGCAGGAGGCTGGGATGCACATTGATGGCGCCAAGAGGCCACTGGTGTAGCACGCTAGCCGGAATGAACCGGCCAAACGATGCCACTACGCCGATGTCGAACTGATCAAACTGAAAACCAGTTGGTTGCCAGGCGTGCACGGGCAGGCTGAGCTGAGTAGCCAGGCGCCTAGCGGGACACTGGCTGGGCCCGGCGGTCATGAGTTCGAGTCTGGCTAGCCTACCGACTTGAAACATTTCAAATAGCCGGAGCAAGTGAATGGAGGTGAATTGGTCGCTGCCTAGTAGCAGCACTCTCAGTGCCGCCCTGGAGCTGGCGGTGATCACCATAATTGCTGCGGCACAGGTGAGCGCCTAGCGGTGACCTCTGCAATGGTTGCAGTTTATGCCTGAGTTTCAGTGCTGCTAAACCGAATCGTCTGGGGTATTTGAACCGGAGGATGACCCAGCCTGAGGACACGGGAGTGACCCAGCCTGAGGACACGGGAGTGACCCAGCCTGAGAACACGGGAGTGACCCAGCCTGACAACACGGGACTGACCCAGCCTGAGAACACGGGAGTGACCCAGCCTGAGAACACGGGAGTGACCCAGCCTGAGAACACGGGAGTGACCCAGCCTGAGGACACGGGAGTGACCCAGCCTGAGGACACGGGAGTGACCCAGCCTGAGGACACGGGAGTGACCCAGCCTGAGGACACGGGAGTGACACAGCCGGAGGACACGGGAGTGACCCAGCCTGACAACACGGGAGTGACCCAGCCTGAGGACACGGGATTGACCCAGCCTGAGGACACGGGAGTGACCCAGCCTGAGGACACGGGAGTGACCCAGCCTGAGGACACGGGAGTGACACAGCCGGAGGACACGGGAGTGACACAGCCTGAGGACACGGGAGTGACCCAGCCTGAGGACACGGGAGTGACACAGCCGGAGGACACGGGAGTGACCCAGCCTGAGGACACGGGAGTGACCCAGCCTGAGGACACGGGAGCGACCCAGTTTGAGGACACGGGAGTGACCCAGCCTAAAAACACGGGAGCGACCCAGTCTGAGGACACGGGAGTGACCCAGTTTGAGGACACGGGAGCGACCCAGCCTGAGGACACGGGAGTGACCCAGCCTGAGGACACGGGAGTGACCCAGCCTAAGAACACGGGAGTGATCCAGTCTGAGGACACGGGAGTGACCCAGCCTAAGAACACGGGAGCGACCCAGTCTGAGGACACGGGAGTGACCCAGTTTGAGGACACGGGAGTGACCCAGCCTAAGAACACGGGAGTGATCCAGTCTGAGGACATAGCAGTGACCCAAAGTAAGCCACTCACAAAAAATGGAAACACAGCGTAACATCACTGAAAAGTCCAGAGATTTTTTCTGTGTTTTTAAACAACTCAAAAGTGCAAGTCAGACAGAAATACACCAAAATAGGCCAAATTGAAATTTGGTACTCCTAAAATGCAACAAATTTTAATTTAACAAATCAAATGCAATCGCATTTTTATTATTAAAATCTATTCATTTTTCACACACCATTTCACCAACAAGAGTGCTTCATTGAGTTCGTAAGATTTAGCAGACATTGTAAGGCATATATTATAATGAAATATAACAAAAAAGAATATGGACAACTAAGCACTAAGGACAACTAAAATGCTTGACTCTGCCACATTTCGCTGGCCAGTGAGTGAGGAGCTGGTCGGACTCAGAGGTAGGTCACAGATTACCGGTGAGTGACCACAGAGTGAGTGACCATAGGGTGAGTGACCATAGGGTGAGTGACCATAGGGTGAGTGACCATAGAGTGAGTGACCATAGGGTGAGTGACCATAGGGTGAGTGACCATAGGATGAGTGACCATAGGGTGGTGACCATAGGGTGACTAGGTACCATAAAGTGAGTGACCATAGGGTGAGTGACCATAGGGTGAGTGACCATAGGGTGGTGACCATAGGGTGACTAGGTACCATAGAGTGAGTGACCATAGAGTGAGTGACCATAGGATGAGTGACAACAGGATGAGTGACCACAGGATGAGTGACCATAGAGTGAGTGGCCATAGGATGAGTGACCATAGAGTGAGTGACCATAGGGTGAGTGACAACAGGATGAGTGACCATAGGGTGAGTGACAACAGGATGAGTGACCATAGGGTGAGTGACCATAGAGTGAGTGACCATAGGGTGAGTGACCATAGAGTGAGTGACCATAGAGTGAGTGACCATAGGATGAGTGACAACAGGATGAGTGACAACAGGATGAGTGACCATAGGGTGAGTGACAACAGGATGAGTGACCATAGGGTGTGACAACAGGATGAGTGACCATAGGGTGAGTGTCGTGAGTGACCATAGGGTGGTGACCATAGGGTGACTAGGTACCATAGAGTGAGTGACCATAGGGTGAGTGACCATAGAGTGAGTGACCATAGAGTGAGTGACCATAGGATGAGTGACAACAGGATGAGTGACCACAGGATGAGTGACCATAGAGTGAGTGACCATAGGATGAGTGACCATAGAGTGAGTGACCATAGAGTGAGTGACCATAGAGTGAGTGACCATAGGGTGAGTGACAACAGGATGAGTGACCATAGAGTGAGTGACCATAGGATGAGTGACAACAGGATGAGTGACCACAGGATGAGTGACCATAGAGTGAGTGACCATAGGATGAGTGACCATAGAGTGAGTGACCATAGGATGAGTGACCATAGAGTGAGTGACCATAGGGTGAGTGACAACAGGATGAGTGACCATAGGATGAGTGACCATACAGTAAGAGATTGGGGCGAAGCGGGCAGAGTGAAGCATTCTTCTGCAACCTGTACACAGTGTCAGAAGCGTCTATCTAAGACAATTCCTCAATATTAGGTTTCTTGGCTGGCTGGCCTGAACCGACAATGAGGAAGCGACGCCGGCGCCCATTTCTAGTAGCCGAAATGAGCTTCCTGGGACAGGCGGCAGATTCGCAGGGCACTAGCGAGCCGGCTGCGCAGCTGCAGGATGCAGGCTTGTGCCCGTCAGCGTCAGTGCCAGCATCTTCAACTTGTTCAGCATTCGCTTCGCTGCTGCCGGATGAATCTGACGAAGATGAGGCTGAGGAACTGTCATCATCATCAGAATCATCTGGCCGCTCATACAGTTGCAACTGCATCTCTATTACTTTGCCATTGGCCTCCTCCTGCTCTTCAGTTAGCTCATCATCTGATTCTGACTGATTGTTAGCCTCATCTATTACAGCATCCTCGTTGCTGTCTGGCAGTTCAGCGCACTCGGGCGGTTTGGTGTCTGACTGAGCCTTGGCTAGAAATGCCTTTACCAGGTCCAGGGCTGTGACGGTGTGAAGGGAGAAGGTAGTCTATGTATTCTCTGTATCACATACATGCTTAACATTTAAGTCAAACAAAATAAGTTCAAGCTTACATTTACTCAATGGCAGAGGCAATCCATGCTCATTAGGATTGTTCATTATTGAATCTGGAAATGGAAAATTACTATTATAACCCAGAAGTCAAATCTTTAAGTTAAAGAAACAACTTTAGGCAAGTCTGCCTTGTTGATAAATTGACTGCTATCAATTAATCCCGGTCCCATTTGTATGCCTAGGCCTGGTGGTTTGTTGACAAAATGACTAGGTATAAGACTCCCTCCCCCCCAGTTGACAAAATGACTAGGTATAAGACTCACTCCCCCAGTTGACAAAATGACTAGGTATAAGACTCACTCCCCCAGTTGACAAAATGACTAGGTATAAGACTCACTCCCCCAGTTGACAAAATGACTAGGTATAAGACTCACTCCCCCAGTTGACAAAATGACTAGGTATAAGACTCACTCCCCCCAGTTGACAAAATGACTAGGTATAAGACTCACTCCCCCAGTTGACAAAATGACTAGGTATAAGACTCACTCCCCCAGTTGACAAAATGACTAGGTATAAGACTCACTCCCCCAGTTGACAAAATGACTAGGTATAAGACTCACTCCCCCAGTTGACAAAATGACTAGGTATAAGACTCACTCCCCCCAGTTGACAAAATGACTAGGTATAAGACTCACTCCCCCAGTTGACAAAATGACTAGGTATAAGACTCACTCCCCCCAGTTGACAAAATGACTAGGTATAAGACTCACCCCCCCCCAGTTGACAAAATGACTAGGTATAAGACTCACTCCCCCAGTTGACAAAATGACTAGGTATAAGACTCACCCCCCCCAGTTGACAAAATGACTAGGTATAAGACTCACTCCCCCCCCAGTTGACAAAATGACTAGGTATAAGACTCACTCCCCCAGTTGACAAAATGACTAGGTATAAGACTCACTCCCCCCCCAGTTGACAAAATGACTAGGTATAAGACTCACTCCCCCCAGTTGACAAAATGACTAGGTATAAGACTCACTCCCCCCCTCCCAGTTGACAAAATGACTAGGTATAAGACTCACTCCCCCCAGTTGACAAAATGACTAGGTATAAGACTCACTCCCCCCAGTTGACAAAATGACTAGGTATAAGACTCACTCCCCCCAGTTGACAAAATGACTAGGTATAAGACTCACTCCCCCCAGTTGACAAAATGAGTGCATATGGCCATACATGCATGGAACTTTACACTAAGTCTTGGCATTTAAGTGTTTAAAATTTACTTTTTTATTTTTATGTTGGCATATATCTACGATGATCTAGACTATGTGATCATGTCATAAAAATTTGCATGTCTTTTATCAACTTTAAAAAACAAATAAAAATTATAAAAATAATGGACAGTGAATGTTATATACACATTTGGTATCATACCAAAACATACAATTATATTCAACAATATGGCTGGTTGCCCTGTAGCACCTATATTTATAGTCATGCTTGGGTGCAACCTTGGGATTCACCCGGCCGTTTCTATTGGCAACACACATATAAGTCACTATTGGATGGAATAGTAGTCACGTGACTGCTCTTAGCCAATAGCGACTTACATGTATGTGTTGCCAATAGAAATGGCTGGGTGATTCCCAAAGTTGCGCATGTATGTTTATAGTATCCCCTAGGCAAGTGTGTCCTACACTGGAGCTGTGCAACATTAATTTCACAATGCGGGAGCATGCCACTATCATGACAACACCTCAAGACATTATTAACTAGATGGCAACATACCATCTTATTGCAAACCAATGGTCTTGCTTGACCTGCCTTGGAGGTGGCACCAGCAATATAATAGCACCACAAATGCAATGCAATGGCATATGGGTGACTAATTCTTAGATGGACTAGCATGGGCATGCACCAGCTGTCATGCCCAGGTGTCAATTCAGAAAGGCTCATTTTGAAGCTAGTCATCTTATGCTATAGCAGCTATTGGATCTCATTTGGTGGTGGGCTATAGAAGCAAAGCAGGGTGAGTATCAAGGATAATGCAACATCAATAATAATGCTATTGTTGACTAGCAAAAGTTCATCAGGGACATTTGTTCGCAGTACCTGATTGACCATCCAATGGAACTAGGTGGTCCTAGTAGAGATGTAAAGATAGATGAATCCTATTTCTTTCATCAAAAGTACTACCAAGGTACCCACCAGCCTGAACAATGGGTACTAGGCATAGTTGAATGTGGTGCCAGGAATTGTGATGATTGCTGTTCTTAACCGCACTGCTGCAATGCTGCTACCTTTGATTCAATGCCACATTCTTCTTGGTATATGTGCGATTACTGATGGATGGCAAGCGTATACCTAGCTCCAGAATCATGCTATTGTTAACCACCAGCTCTCATCAATCTTCAAGACCATGCTTGGGCGCAACCTTAGGATTCACTCGGCCATTTCTATTGGCAACACACACACATAAGTCACTATTGGATAGAATAGTAGTCACGTGATTGCTCTCAGCCAATAGCGACTTACATGTATGTGTTGCCAATAAAAATGGCCAGGTGATTCCCAAAGTTGTGCATGTATATTCAAGACCCAACTGTACACACAAACCTCATCAAGAGGACATGGGCACACTGTAAGGCAAAGTTCCAAGCTATGCATAGTACAAGCCAGGCTTTTTTTGAGTCATATCTTGAGGAATTTATATGGCAAAAGATGTACCCATAGAACACCTTTGGCAACATACTCTGTTGGATTGCCTACTATTACCCCCTATAAACTAAACTTCAAAGTTTTGACTTTTGAACTTCATTATGTTTTCTAATGATATCCTTGCAGTTTTAACCATAGGCCTAGACAATTGCTAAAAGACAGTTGTTGCTTTACTTTCTTATATACTTTGGTGCTATTTTAATTTCATGCTTTTCTAAAGGCTACAAAGGTTTTCACAATATACTATTATTGTTTTTTTTGCTTCAAGTTTTTAATATTTGTATTCAAACAAAAAATTAATTTAATGAATAAAAGAGGAAAATTGCCAGATATCCTAATATACAATAGACCTAAGGTATTTATTATTTTTTGGTATTACATTAGTTTATATCCTAGTGTATAGGCCCTATGACATACTGGAAACATTGTGTCGATAAAAAATTTTATATTGGCTGATTGGCACAAAAACCTAGTAGGCCTATAGTAGATTATATAAACAAGGTCTCATAAATTTTATAGTAGGCCTATTAAACCTAGTGTAGGCCTATACTAATATATGATCCAAACTATGGCCTATCCCTAAGGCCTACATGCATATATCATGTCATCATAGTCAGGATCATTGCACGCCTACACTAAAAAATCCTATCAAAAAGTTTGATTGCACCAAGCGCTAGAACAAATCCTATCAAAAATGTTTACTTGCAACATCACATGTGCTAGAACTTTTTTAAATGACAAAACCACAAAAATCAGTGTTTTTTTGTTTAAAAATTCTGGTAAAACTTATATTTGAATGTTTCATAGAAAATGCATTGTTAATTTATTTTAATCAAAAATGCCATCAAAAGGCCTATACTAGCAAACAAAAATACTAATAAAAGAAATTACATGCTAATTTTTCTGCAAAAATATTGTCTCATTGAAAGTTTTTGTTTTGCAACAAATTGCGCATTTTTTATGTCTTGCACCATATTATTGTGTTGAGTGTTAGATTTTTTTTCCTTTTTTTGCCTACTGTTGCGGGTTGCGCCAGAATGCGCCAGTGTAGCGCATGTCAACTCTCATTTGCACCACAATTTTCTGTGAAATTGGCATCTTCCTGACTATGGTGACATGTCACACTGACTACATAGGCCTATGACATGACAGACATATCTGAATCTGTGACATAGAAAATAGAAAAGAAAGATCTGAAGATTCTAAACATAAGCAAAATATCAAACAATTTGCGTACAACTACAACACAAAAAACATTGGAGAGCTAGGCCCTTCTGGAATTTCTTGCTTTAGCCTTAGTAGTAGTAGTAAGTTTGGCTCAGGCAAGAAGCCTGTTTGGCCAGTATATGTCAGTGCATTTAATATTAATATTATTTCGATAGAATGGGATCTGTGCGGCGAGTTTTACAATAATATAGTATTTGAAAGAGCGCCAATTTTTTTTTCTACGAAACTTCAAAAATCTTTAACGGCAAACAAAGCAAAAAGTATTTAAGTAAGGAATTAAAAGACAAGTATGGTGTCACTTGAATTCGTAGGTGATAAAAATAAGTTTATATGTATTAATCAGACAAAAAAATCAGATGAAAGGATTGCTGGCAATTATTAGGCATTAAATATGAAGGGTATTTTTGAAGCAAATATGTAAGAAAGAAATAACCAAAAATAGAGTGCTTAAATAAAAATAAGGCTCGATTAGAAAAAGAAAATTTTTACATAAATAAACGCGTAATACGGGATAGATTGCACCGGTATTGTTTACTCGAAGAGGGGTAGGGACTTAATAGCAAGAGATGCATATAGTAGCAAGAGGGAATAGCAAGTAAAGTATCAAGGTAACCAGGGATTCAATTGGTGTAAGATGGTCAGCAACAGCGTGGTACACATGGTGTTCTCTATAATTTTCATGTCGGTTAAGGAGGGAGATTTGCTATGAGTTTATAGATCTTCTCAATAGCTAGCAAATCTTTTTTATTTTTGTTTTCGTTTGTAGCATAGCCTAAACTGTAAAAGTGTCTTGTGCTCAGGTGGCTTTGTTTAAAGTATTTTTTCCTGACATCTAGTATACCGACACATTCAGTTGTATAGTGTAAGATATTATTGCCTGAATCTCTGCCACAAAGTTTGCATTTTTCTTGGGTGTATTTGCTTGGTAAGAACTCAGTTTTAAGCTTAAGCAGAATTTCTAGGAGTAAGCTTAAAGGTTACGGAGGTGGTTTTTCTATGTGTACGAAATTCGAGGAATGTTTTTAGTAAAACAAAATCTAGATTATTTCTAAATAACAACTGAAAGAATTTATGCGTTTTGACAAATAATTATATATCTTAAAACATTAAGAGTCCAAAAACTCTAACATGAAACCAGTGCGAGTTGCCTTTACACAGGGTCTGTTAAAGGTTTCAAGTTCATTCGAATCCTCATTCAAATTTACTCTTTTTTTAATTCCTTACCTAATTAATTCTTGCTTCGTTTGTCGTTAAAGCTCGTTAGAAGTTTTGTAGAAAAACTTAGGCGCTCTTTCAAATACTATATTTGTAAGACTTGCACTTTGTCGAGACGTAATTCAAACTCGATTCTGATTTTATATTTCGAGGTGCCGCGTCACTACTCCACTTAAAGTACCAACATGGTCTGATGCGAGAGCGCTTTTTTAAATTGGGGCGCACTTTCGGAAGTTACAACAAAAACATTATCGATAATATACACTAACAATCCTATAACCCCCAACTAAACAAAAATGCATCCATTGAAATTCAATGATGAGATTTGCTACATTATCCCCCCCAACGGAAATTGACAATGTCCTCATTGGCAAAAAAACTGCATTACACAAGGAGAAGGTTACATGTAGTTTACCTCAATTTTACAGTCACAAAGTGCACGATATATGCATATAAGTAGTGAGCACATCAGTACTCGGCTTAATGCTACAGATCGGCGACAGAGGCGAAGCACCGCACTGTGAGCAGCCAAGACGCATCGCAAAAAAAACGGGCAACCAATGCTTCCATAACATTTCGGATGCTTGATTCCCCACAGAAATGCACAATACAGGGTTATAAACACATGAAAACAGCCCAAAGGGGACTTGCGACATGCCAACTTGACAGTTGAATACATTGAATTGTGCGATTTCAATGGAACCAGGAACAGCAATCGGGCGATTTAAGGGTACAATTGCGATTTAATGAACGAATAGTTGGATTGATAGGTTATGCCTTAATAAGAAGCAATAAAAGAATTTTTTTTAAATTATGCGATTATTTTGATATTGAAATATTGAGCGATAAAAGCGAAAGAAATATTTGCACAGAAGGCATGAAAATAATAAGTAACACTGAAGTATTTCGCGAATGCATTAAAACAGCTGAAATAGAGCAGCACAATTAGTTCAATAATAAAAACACGACCGTAAATTCCAACAGAATTCTAAAGGGTATGCAGTACAGCGGCACGGCTGCGCCCAACTAGGGCCAAACTGAACAATTACTAATCCCCACAGTCCACAACCCGCCAAGCATCGACCACCGCCACGCAAAAGAGGACTCACGACAGATGGGGCAGCCAAAACGCGAACAAAATTGCGATTAAAACTTAAAACATTGTACATGCTGAATTTCAATTAGGGAAAATTTTACACTCTGCATTTTTTTAAGTCCAAGGAACCTCAGCACAGTCCATATCCTCACACTTTATCAAATGACGACCCAGTCAGCGTCAAGCACTTCACTGCTGTCGTCGCTGGCCGCTCCGCTCCGAGGCTGATCTGGGGGCAGTGGCTGATGCGCTCGCTTCAGTTTGTTGACGTGGACCACCCGGCCAGCATCGCCATCCTTGTACTCAACGGGGCGGACCAGGTAATTGACAGGCGATGTACGCCGCAGAACTCGAAACGGTCCGGTCCACGGTGCCTGATGCTTCGGTGGCAGGCCACTCGTCCGCGACAGGGCCGACGGCGGCACAAAGAGCCACACCAGGTCGCCTGCTCGAAAACGGCGCCGCGCCGCCTTCTGGTCGTAATAGCGCCGCTGCCGTCTTTGTGCCGCTGCTGTCGCCAGCCTCACGGATTCGAAGGCGCTGAGCAGTCGATCTCGGTTGTCCGCGGCGAATTGTCCTGTAGTTCTCGGTGGCTCCGGCAGTCGGTAGACAATGTCCAGCGGCAAGGTCACCTCTCGGCCTGTCATCAGAAAGTGCGGCGTGAACCCGGAGGTTGCGTTGACACTACTGCGGTAAGCAAGGAGACAGTGTGGCAACACCTCCTCCCACTCGTCGAACTGGACGGTCTGAAGGTGGCAGCGGAGCATCTGGTGGAGTGTGCGATGGAACCGTTCTACCAGACCGTCACACTGCGGATGGTAACCAGACGTCCGCGTCTTCTGTACGTCGAGCAGTCTGCACAGGCTCCGGATTATTTTCCCGTCAACGGCCTTGCCACGGTCGGAGTGGAGGATGTGCGGTGCGCCCCACCGTGACACCCAATTGTCAAACAGCGCCCTGGCAATTGTTGCTGCTTTCTCATCCGGCATAGGCACCAGCTCCACCCACTTCGTGAAGTAGTCCATGATCGTCAACAGACGATCATTTCCATGCCGAGACACGCCGATCTTAACCACATCGATGCCTATGCGCTGCATCGGGAAACTGCTCACTATCGATCGAAGTGGTGCCCGCTGATGGCCGCTGGTTTTGGCGCGCTGGCACACCTGGCATGCTCTGACTGCAACTCTGATGCTCTCGGACATTTTCGGCCAGTAACACCTCGACTTGAGGCCTGCCAGTGTCTTCGCTTCGCCCAGATGACCAACTTCGTGAATCTCATCGATCAGCTGCTGTTGCTGGCAACGCGGGATTACAGGCACGGGCTTCGACTCCACCAGTCTGTGCAGGGCTCCATCAACGAAACATAGTTCTTTGATCTTCTGCGCCAGGATCAGGCTCCCTGGTGGTAGTCGGGCTCGTTGCTGGTCGCTGAGTCTTGTCTTGCCTTTGGCGAGAAGACGAAATACTGGTCCGATGTCAGCGTCTTTGAGCTGCCGCTCACGCAGCGTCAGAGACTCGTTCGACTGCATTGCTCTCGCCTGGCCGGTCTCATCGTCGCCATCATCATCCTGGTCATCACTATCGCTGAACTCCTCGCTTTCGCTTGGCCTCGGCTGCAGCTGCTGCTTCCGTCTAGATGGAGCGCGGCCAGCAGTCCTAGGGTCGTTCTGAGGGTCGGCTGCTGAAGGCGCAGGGTCTGTCGTCGCCACGTTGACCAGCGCGAGTTTAGTACCACCAGCTTCCACTTGACAGGGTGTTGATGCCGTTTGCACTGGTGTTTCAGCGAATTTTTCTGCTTGGCAAGCTACGTTTGCAGCCGGCCTCGCTGTCTCCGCAATTGGCTCCGTTTGACAAGCTACCGTAGCTGACGGCTTCCGTACTTCAGCTGCCGATTCTGGCCGACAAACCCGGCACTGGCTCGTACATTTCGATGTCCGGCGTGAAAGTGCATCGGCATTCGAGTGCTGACGTCCAGGACGGAACACTATCTCGAAGTCAAACTCGTCGAGGATTTGCAACCATCTCGCTAATTGACCCTCCGGTTCCTTGAAGTTCAGCAGGTACGTCAGGGCTTGATGATCGACTCTGATCGTGAATGGCCGTGCCAGCAGATAACTTCGAAATTTCTTTACAAATTCGACAACTGCCAGTAGCTCGCGCCGTGTCACGCAGTAATTGCGTTCAGCCCGAGACAGCGTGCGACTTGCATACGCCACGACTCGCTCTTCACCAGCCTGAATTTGCGACAAAACAGCACCAACTGCGCAATCACTGGCGTCGGTGTCCAAGATGTACGCTCCGCCAGTGTCGCTGGTGTCCGGAAAGGCCAGGATCGGCGCGGATGTAAGCACTTGCTTCAACTGGTTGAAGGCCACTTCGGCGGCTGGTGTCCATTCAAAGCCGGTTGTCAGAGTCAGTCGCCTTAGCGGTTCTGCAATCTTGGCGTAGTCGCGAACAAATCTCCTGTAGTACGATGTCATGCCCAGGAAACTTTTGACGTCCTTTGGCGAGTGCGGTGTTGGCCAGTCGCGCACCGCTGCTGTCTTCGACTCGTCGACTGCAATGCCAGTCCTGGAGACTCGGTGACCCAGAACGATGATGCTGGAATTGGCGAAACGACATTTGGACGGCTTAAGACGCAAGTTGGCTTCGCGAAGACGCTCTAGCACCGCTCTTAGCCGATTGTTGTGTTCGGCCATCGTCCGGCCCATGACGATAACATCATCTATGAAGACAAGGCACGCTTGCCACGTGAGTCCCCGGAGCACTAATTGCATCAAGCGCTGGAATGTAGCCGGTGCATTGCGGAGGCCGAATGGCATTACGTTGAACTCAAAAATGCCTTCGTGGCAGACGAATGCCGTTTTTTCTTTGTCTTTCTCATTCATTTCAACTTGCCAATATCCGCTTTCCAGGTCGAGTGCGGAGAAAAAACTGTTGCCCTCCAGCGCATCCAGCGTGTCGTCAACGCGAGGCATTGGAAATGCATCGGGCTTGGTTACCGAGTTGAGCTGCCGGTAGTCGAGACAAAAACGTGCCGAACCGTCTTTTTTTCGAACCAGGACAATCGGCGACGCCCACGGTGAAGATGATGGCTGAATGACACCTCTGCTCAGCATGTCTTCGACCAGCTCTCTTTGCTGCGCAATTGCCGTAGGAGCTGCACGGCGTAGACCTTGCCGGATCGGTCTCGCATCACCGGTGTCGATGGTATGGCTCAGCAGACGGGTGCAGCCCTGGTTGCCAGGTGATGCGAACACGTCGTTGAATTCCAAAAGGAGGTCTCTGATCTGCTGCTGTTCACTCGCTGAAATTTCGTCGGCAATGTGCACTTCTCGAAGCCATGGTGCATTGCCATCTATTGAGGTTGTCGCTGTTGCCATGCTGGTAGACTGGAGCTGCGTCCCGCCTTGGCTGCTGAGTGGCGTGAACCATCCGATGGTGTCGCCTTCTCTGACAGCTACCGGTGCATCGCTAGCGTTGATGATTGCGACGCCCATGCCATTGTTCGATATTTTGGCTACACAGCGAGCAATCAAGACCTTCGATGACCTGCTACCGTTGACGATGCCGGGTGCCTCCGAACTTGTCCATGCGGTCACGTGTAACGGTCGGACTGGAACGGTCCAACCTTCACCAGGCTGTAACTGAACTGCTGCTGCCGCCACCAGTTTGCTTGACTGCGCTGCCTGCTTCGACTTCCGCAGCGGCACTGTTGCTCCAAGGCCATTGAAAACGAGACATCCCGAACCGAGATGAATTGAGCAGTCTTGCTTGTCAAGAAAGTCGCATCCCAGAATTATAGGTACATTTAAGTCTGTCACCACCAGAAAGGTGTGTTGAAACTGGACGGATCCGAGAGAGAAGTACAAATGAATCTCACCCAGCACGCTCGCCGGATTGCCACTCACGCCATAGATGGTAGTTTTGCTGGGTTTGAACTGCCGCCTGATTGATCGCGCGATGTTGAGACTGATACAGGAAACTTCGGCACCTGTGTCGATCAAGCAGGGCCGACGACGTCTGCAGATGCGCGCGGTGACGAAACGCGCTTGACCGGGCTGGCAGCTGGGGCGTGAGGGCGGGGCCGATTTGCTCAGTGCCGAGAGGGCCGGTACTGGCCCTGTGGACCAGCCCCCCTGGCGTTTGGGCAGTTCCTTCGAATGTGACCTGGCAGATTACAGCTGTAACACACTGGCATTGGTCGTTGCGACGGATGATGGCCAGCTTGAGCTTGGGCCTGTTGCTGAAGTGGTCTTGGGGTCGCATGCGGCTGTCGATTCAGTGGCTTCCACGATGTCGTTGGGTCACTCTGGTGCTCACCCCCAGGTCGTTGTCCATGCATTGGCAGAGCTGCTGATCCCACCACGGGTGCCGACGTCGCCGTGCCGCGTTGATGCTGCTGATTTTGTCCTTGGCCTTCTAGGAATTGCTGAGTCTCGCGGATCTGCTGAGCCCATCGGAGCGCTTGCTCTGTTGTTGTCACTGGCATTGGCATATTAAGAAGACGCTCTGTCACATAGCTGTTGTTTAGGCCCTGGATAAACTGGTCCAAGACAGCTTGTTGAAGGAACTCGTGAGCACCTGCATCAGGAAATGCTTTGACAGCCAGGCGTTGCAATGCAGTGAGAAACTGTTCGAAGGTCTCATCTTTTCCTCGGCATCGACTTCGAAGCTCAAGCCGAAGCAAGGCTGTACTCTTTGCTCCTCCGTGCCGCGCTCGCAGAAACTGTAGCAGTGAGTCATACCGTGCTCCAGGAAGGTGCTCCAGGTTTGAACCAACTGGCAACCCATGCAGGACGCACTGCTGGTCGAACCAAGCTGCGTACGTGGCAAACGCGGGCCCTAGATAAGCAATTAAAGTTGCAATTTTGCCGTGCTCACCCAATCCTGGGAACCGACTCATGAATGCTGACATGCGGCTTAGGAAGTCGTCAAAATTCTCTCGGCTATTGAATGGTGCAGGCTTGGGCACTGGTGGTAAGGGAGGCTGACTGAATTGATGCTGCACTGGGGCATGCACTGCCTCTGCATAGGTTGGTGTCAGTCGAGCCCCTGGTGTTGGTGCTGCCTGTTGTCCATGGTACAGGTGAGGCATACCTGTGCACGGCCTGGTGTTATTGCTGTTGGTTGCTCCTCCTTGCATCGGGAATGCTGTCGTAGGTTGAGGTTGCCTCTCTGACTGTAGTGGATCTGGCGAGCTTGCAGCTTCACACTGTTGTTGCACTTGCACTCGGTGCTCGGCATAATCAGCAGAAGCTAAATAGTCATGGCACCTGTGTCTGTGTCTCCTTACTGGGCATGTCTCAGCACTGTTGATCGCATCGTCGAGCGTTTCAATTGTGTCAGATTCATGGAGATCGTGGTAACTCTGTTTTCCTCGGTCCTGCTCTGGATGACTGGCTGCTGCAGCTGCCGCTGCGGCACCGTGTATGGCTGTAGTAGGTATAGGCCTTAGTACATCTCGGCCACGAAGTTGCAGAAAGTCTTGCCTCCACATGCTCAATTTCGCTCCAAGGACTTCGGTCCTGGCGTGGTCGCCAAATGTAAGACTTGCACTTTGTCGAGACGTAATTCAAACTCGATTCTGATTTTATATTTCGAGGTGCCGCGTCACTACTCCACTTAAAGTACCAACATGGTCTGATGCGAGAGCGCTTTTTTAAATTGGGGCGCACTTTCGGAAGTTACAACAAAAACATTATCGATAATATACACTAACAATCCTATAACCCCCAACTAAACAAAAATGCATCCATTGAAATTCAATGATGAGATTTGCTACATATTATTGCAAAACTGAGATAGTCAGAACAGTTTATGCATAAGATTTTCCTTCTACTTTTGAATTTTTAATAAATAACTGACGTAACTGACGTATTATTTTTGAACCAAAAAACAGCTTTAAAAAATGTATTGAACACCAAACTAAGCAGGGATATACAGCCATGTTTTCCCTACTCCATAGGGTAAAGAATACGTCCCTAGACATCACACTCATTCGCAGACTATTTGACGCGCTTGTTACCCCCGTTATCACTTACGGTTGTGAGCTCTGGGGCCCTCTGGCTACCATGTCTGATACAAAAGCTATTGATAATATTCAGCTGAAATTCTACAAATGAAAAAAGAGTCAGAAAAGAGCTCACTGGTGTAGCTAAAATATATGAAGTCATGAATAGCTAAAACAGTTAAACAAACTGAATCAGATACATCAGCAGTGTAACAAATCCGCTTTTCAGTTGTTTATTCATTTACTGTCTTTTTTAATTTCCTATATTTAAATCGTCGTTATTCGTTAAACGTAAAATTCTTTCGAAGTATTGTTTATGTTCGTTTTTCACGCTTTGAAATATCACGCGCTTTCAAAAATACTACATTTTTTTTTTTTTACAAACTCGCTTACCAAAGTAATCTCGCAATTAAAGCTATACCTCGTAATTTGTACTCATTTTTGTATTAATATTTATACTCGTTGTTAGTTGTTAGTCGTCACTTTTCGTCTAAAAATACCGTAAAAATTCTGGCGCGCTTTCAAATACTTTATCTTTTACAATAACTCAGCAAATCGTCGTCAAATCGTCTTTATAAACTTCTATATTCGAAAATTCCAAATACAAAGCTCTATAATATATTGGCCAAACAGGCTAATTGCCTGAGCCAAATTCTCTTACTACTCTTACTACTACTACTACGTATACTGGCCAAACAGGCTCCCTGCCTGAGCCAACTTACTATCTCTGGCTCTGATCTCATTAAGATTAACTTAACTTATATTCTAATTAGGCCCTATTCTCTGACTGGACTGTGTAACATTGTATGCCAGCGTTACAGCGTATTGTATGTCAAAATGAATGAACTGAGTGGACATTTACGGCTAGTAGTAATGTTTTATCGTTTTGCATAGGGGATCTATGCCGATTATTGTCAACCTCAGTAAAATGAATTAATGCCTAATAAGAATGGTTGCCTTTTCTTCGTTTTCTATGACTAGACTAGGTACAGGTAGTAAGTAAGCTAGGGGCCTAGGGCCTATTTTGTTTTACTACAGCTTTCTTTTGACTTCACTGTCACAGTGTCACATTAAGCTAGTGAGCTAGGTCTAATTCATAAATAACTTAGGGGCTATAAAATATTGTTCCTTATTTTCAATTTTTTGAACCTAGAACCTGATACATAAAGATTTGGCATTATTTTGTTAGATGATCCCCAAGCAGGTCAAGTTTCAATTTATGATCCCCATAAATTTTTTTCTAGAAGCACTATAGTATATTAAATAATTGCATTTAAATTTTTTTCATAGCTTTTTTTTAGGCCTACCCATACATGCTCAACACCTATCCAACCTGTCCAAACTGGATAGGTGTGTAGAAAAAATACTAACTAAACTAAAAACTATTTAATTGGAGTTAAATTGAAGGAGCAGTAAGTGGGCGCAGGGCCCAAACCGATATATTTATAGAACATTTAACTTTGGGGGGTTGAGCCTAGAATAATAAAGAGAGGGGGTGGAGTGCGCGACTGAAGAGAGAGGCGAGAATGGAGAGCCAATCAGAAGGCAGCAAGGGAGAGAGAGATAAGAATAACAAGATTGAGCTGGACAGAGAAGAGAGAAAACAGAGTAAACAGAGACAAGTGAAGGTGAACTAAAGAAATGACTAGGAAAGTCGCGACACTCCCCCAAAAAAATGGAACATTTTTTGAATTTTCGAGTACCATTACCAATTGAAATTAATGAGTTAGAATTAGGTCGAATTAAATTGAAAAACACATTCACAATAAATGGTGTATAAAACGATTTGAAAAATACATAATGACTAAGAATTTGAATACAAAAACAGTAGAGCGAATGCAAAATATTTAGACCGAATTTTAAACTTAGATTTTTATTGAGTAGTTTTTGAACCAATGAGAAGACTGAAAAGACTGAATATATCCGCCCTCCCCCTAAAAATTAATTTAATTTTTTAAATTGTGACTACATGGTGAAAGAAAAAATTGAATGACGAATTAACGAGGCGATCTGGCAGGCAATGAGCGAAGAGACGATCCGGCAGGCGATGAGCAAAGAGACGATCCGGCAGGCGAGCCCCGAGGCGCCCCGGCCGAGAATTTGAACCGAGAGAGACCGAGGACACCGCAGGACGCACCCCCGGCAGACGATGAGCGAAGAGACGATCCGGAAGGCGAGCGAAGAGACGATCCGGCAGGCGAGCCCCGAGGCGCCCCGGCAGAGAATTGGAAACCGAGAGAGACCGAGGACACCGCAGGACGCACCCCCGGCAGACGACGAGCGAAGAGACGATCCGGCAGGCGATGAGCGAAGAGACGATCCGGCAGGCGATGAGCGAAGAGACGATCCGGCAGGCGAGCCCCGAGGCGCCCCGGCCGAGAATTTGAACCGAGAGAGACCGAGGACACCGCAGGACGCACCCCCGGCAGACGACGAGCGAAGAGACGATCCGGAAGGCGAGCGAAGAGATGATCCGGCAGGCGAGCGAAGAGACGATCCGGCAGGCGAGCCCCGCGGCGCCCCGGCAGAGAATCTGAACCGAGAGAGACCGAGGACACCGCAGGACGCACCCCCGGCAGACGATGAGCGAAGAGACGATCCGGCAGGCGAGCCCTGAGGTGCCCCGGCCGAGAATTTGAGACCGAGAGAGACCGAGGACACCGCAGGACGCACCCCCGGCAGACGAAGCGATGAGGCCGACAGACGAAGCGATGAGGCCGACAGACAAAGCGATGAGGCCGACAAACGAAGCGATGAGGCCGACAGACGAAGCGATGAGAAGACTGGTGGAGGGCTACGACTATGACGATGGCATGGCCTTTGCCAGCCTTACTGAATTGACTTAATTATTTTACATTGGGCGCCATGTAGAAAAAATACTAACGATTGAATTATGAGATATTTAATTGGAGTTAAATTGAAGGAGCAGTAAGTGGGCGCAGGGCCCAAACCGATATTTTTATAGAACATTTAACTTTGGGGGGTTGAGCCTAGAATAATAAAGAGAGGGGGTGGAGTGCGCGACTGAAGAGAGAGGCGAGAATGGAGAGCCAATCAGAAGGCAGCAAGGGAGAGAGAGATAAGAATAACAAGATTGAGCTGGACAGAGAAGAGAGAAAACAGAGTAAACAGAGACAAGTGAAGGTGAACTAAAGAAATGACTAGGAAAGTCGCGACAAGGTGAAATGGCCGCCGGCCAAGGTAAGTCGCAAAATCCAAAATGGAAAAACAAAAAAATTAAAGGAAAAAAGAAAGGAGAGGAAGAGAAAAAGAAAAGAAAGAAAGAAGAAGAGAGTGGAAAGAAAAGAGAGAAAAATAAAGAGAAGAAAAGAGAACAGAGGAACTAAGTTGCAATCAGGAGGAACTAAGTCACAATTAGGAGGAACTAAGTCGCAATCAAGAGGTACTAAGTTGCAATCAAGAGGTACTAAGTCGCAATCAAGAGGAACTAGGCTAAGTCGCAATCAGGAGGAACTAAGTCGCAATTGGGAGGAACTCAGTCCCAATTAGAAAGAACTAAGTTGCAATCAGGAGGAACTAAGTTGCAATCAAGAGGAACTAAGTCGCAATTGGGAGGAACTAAGTTGCAATCAAGAGGAACTAAGTTGCAATTGGGAAAAACTAAGTCGCAATTGGGAGGAACTAAGTCGCAATCAGGAGGAACTAAGTCGAAATCAGGAGATTTTTTGTCTGTCATCTAGGCATTGTAGTAATGTATCTAGATGTTGTATATATGGCAAATTTTCGAAGGCATGATACATAGAAGGCTCCAATTTGTATGCAGCACAATGGTGTTAGAAGAAATTTTTTCTTGCCCATGGTTTTAGCAAACTTGTAAGTCCAACTCAACTTCCTGTCATCACAGATGCTTTATCTGTTGTAATGCCCTATAGACTTGCAAAACAACTGTCATAAACTGTCACATCTTGAATAAATAAATCTTTTAGCATATTATGCTTTGTCTTGTTTCTGTGACTAACAGTTGCTTAAATCTTTAGAAGTACATTATTGGTTTGCTCTTCTCAAGCATCTGGAAATATATCATTAGGTAACTATTTGTAACTGTTTGTATAACTATATATCTTTTTCTTGGAAGACTCTCACTTCTTTGGCCATCAGTCTCAGTCTCCGAATCTAAGTCCAAATGAATTGCTGTATGTAGTTGTTGGATCCGCGCTTCAGTATCAGCATCAGTTGATAGGCAATATTCTATAGCAATATATTCAGCATGAGCATTGTGCCATCATACAAATCTGTCTTAAGACATCTAGTTTCTTCATTTCATTTCAAAAACAGCTTCTTTTTCAGCTGAATTATTTGAGAAAAGCAATATATGTGGGTTTTTGCATCTGCACCATGAATCTTAATTTTTGAATTCTGCACAGATAGATCTCTATTAGAAGCAACAACCTCTGGATTTTGTACCGCCATTAACAGTCCCTCTCTATGTGAGCTTGCTGAACATTGGGATGGTGGTGCTTCTAGTTCCCTTGAATGTGCTGCAACTGCACATTACCTGATCCCCGGACTACACTTAAGATTGCTGGTAAATTTTCTTCTAATATCCAATGCACACCAGAAAAATCATTAACTTCTCTAGGAGTTACACGACCAAGTTTCCATTGTGTAGGAGTGAAGTGAAACGAAGGCGCCGTTAGCAAGAGGATAGGAGAAATCAGCCGACACGCGCGTGATGCGTGAACAAGCATCCAGCCTTGGCAGCAACTCCCCAGATGCACAAGATCTGCATGCCTAAAAATAGTCCTGATGATCGGCGAGCAAGAAGCCCAGCCATGCGACCCTCGCGTGATGCATGCACAACCTCTGACCGACACTGCCTATTGGGCCTCGAAATCCCACTCTCTCTCCCTACTGCTCCTATTCCTCGTTGCTCGCGAAACAGTGTGCTAGCTTATAAAATATACTGATTGAAGAGGAAAGACCTCGCCTGAAGTTTGAGAATGTGACTCTAGAGATCACACAGAGAAGGTCCATTGTTCGTTGTCTTCCTGAACTGTTGGCAGAAGGAAACAATAATATGGGAAAAACCCATATAAATTTTTCGTTTCAATAGCAATGGCTTTTGCTCTTCAGCTGCAGAAAGGGGGTACCAGTTGATAGATTAGTCTTCATGGCCTTTTTCATCCCATTCACATGCAGGATTCAGTAAACAAGGGCTGAGCAATAATTTTCTAGGTATGCATAGTTGAGAGGTGGCTGACAAAATCTGACACCATAGGTGTCAAGTACATTAGATAAGTACAATGTTTGTATACTTTCAAACACACTGGTCATATATAGTCAGTGCAGCACCCAAACCAAGCTAGAATAGCCACCCTATCTATCAAATTCACAATGGAGCTCAATAGGAGTCATTTTAAAGCAATGATTTATTACAATTTTAAAAGTGGTTTGTGGCAGCAAGAAAGTCTTGAGCAATTGCAAGGAGCTTTTGGGGATGAAGAACCTTCTAGATCCACCATTTTTGACTGGTTTGCCGAATTTCAATGCGGCAGGCAGAGTCTGGATGATGAGGAGTGCAGTGGCCAGTCTGTCTCCGCAATGACTGAGAATAATGTTGCTGCTGTCTAGGCCATGGTTGAGGATGATACCTGAGTGACTGTGGCCCAAATAGAGGCAGAAGTGGGCATCTCATCAGGATCCATCAGGATGGTCCTGCATTCACAGCTCAACCTAAGCAAGATTTCTGCACGCTGGGTGCCTCATCAGTTGGCTCCAGAGCAGAAGGAGGCTTGGGTGACCTGGTGCTGCACTATGCTCGACAGATTCAATGGAGGCAGCTCAAACTCAGTGGTGATGAGTCTGAGATCTATAGTTTTGACCTGGAGACTAAGCGGCAGTTGGCCCAGTGGACTCCAGTTGGCGGCACCCTACCATCCAAGCTTTGATGGCCTTTGGGGTGCCCCCCTTTTCTCATTTGCTTATTGGGCACCCCCTTTGGCACCCCTTTGGGGTGCCCAATAAGCAAAGAGCAAAAATAGATAATAGAAAACAATTAAAACAGCACATTTTCTTTTTTTCACTTTTAAAAATCACATTTTTCATGTAAAATTGTCACGGACAATGATATTTACAATGAATCTCTTTTCTAAAATTAACAAACAGACAACAAAATATAGCTTTCACAAAGACAATAGACATTCCCTCTAATAGAAAATATTCCTATACAGCAAGCATCCCACTACATAGCAAATACCCCTCTCCAAAAAAGCAACCGTAGTTAGCAAGTATCTCCCAATACTCGTAGCGCAAGCATCTACCCAGATAGCAAGCATCCTGCAAATAGCAAGCATCCCCTAGATAGAAGCATCTACACAGATACAAAGCATTTGGCAAATAACAAGCATCCCCTAGATAGCAAGCATCCCTCCAAATAGCAAGTATCTACCAGATAGCAAATAGCTAGTGCCCCACTAATGCAATAATCATTTTCTTGGGTTGTGCAACAATCTACATCTCAGCTACCACAATAATCTCTTTTTAGACAGCGCAATAATCAGCTTTTCAGCTAGTGAAATAATCATTTTCTCATCTAGTGCAATAATCCTTTACTCATCAAGTCCAAAATCGATGTCACAGTTACTGCAATAGCCCTTTCTAATCTAGTGCAATAATCCTTTACTCATCAAGTCCAAAAATCGATGTCACAGTTACTGCAATAGCCCTTTCTAATCTAGTGCAATAATCCTTTACTCATCAAGTCCAAAAATCGATGTCACAGTTACTGCAATAGCCCTTTCTAATCTAGTGCAATAATCCTTTACTCATCAAGTCCAAAAATCGATGTCACAGTTACTGCAATAGCCCTTTCTAATCTAGTGCAATAATCCTTTACTCATCAAGTCCAAAAATCGATGTCACAGTTACTGCAATAGCCCTTTCTAATCTAGTGCAATAATCCTTTACTCATCAAGTCCAAAAATCGATGTCACAGTTACTGCAATAGCCCTTTCTAATCTAGTGCAATAATCCTTTACTCATCAAGTCCAAAAATCGATGTCACAGTTACTGCAATAGCCCTTTCTAATCTAGTGCAATAATCCTTGGATTAGCAAGTGCAATATTGTTTGGTTTATCTAGTGCAATATTCCTTATTATCAAAGTGCAATAATCTGTGGCTTATCAAGTGCAGTATTCCTTGGCTTATCAAGTGCAATACTCATTGGTTTATCAAGCGCCATAATCCAGATGTTTTTTATTAGTCCTTTAATAAAAGCTTTCAATAAAAATGTATGCTGCATTTATTTATTTATACTTTTACTACTTTTTTACACTACTAAGATTTGAACCCAGGTTGTTGCATTAGTAGTCCCAGTGTGTTCATATCTAGGCTAGCTCTCATTAAATTTATAAATGAATTTGTAGCACTTTCAACACTCACATAATTCAACACTCACACCAAATCAATTAAGTCATGACATATGACATAAGCAGTAATGACATAATCAATTTCTTAGGCATGTCAGTACCAGACTCTATTGAAGTTGGCAATGTGGTTACGCGATATAAATCAAGTCTTGTGCTATGCTTCCACACTGCATTTTCAATACTATGGTGCAATTCAATTCACTATCAAAATTTAGTCAGTACACAGATGAGAATTAAAAAGCATTTTATGATGCAATCTATTTCAGAATCAGAATTCAACCAGTCAGTTTTTTTGCTAGCATTCTTACAATGCATTTTAAGTTGAAAGAGCTGCTTGACCTTTGTAAAAAAGCATGTTTTTCAAATATTTAATCCCTTTAGCATTGAGCAATTTCTTAGCCACATTGCATGTATTATCACAGAAAAAATTCTGATTGAATGGTGCAAGTTCCAAAAAATTGGTTGAGCCATTTTTTCTCTAATTGATCACATGGATAGACAGAGACCATTTTTAGTATATGGAGATGGAAGATGGAGACTAGTGTAAAAAAGCACATATGTGTATATGTGATTTGGTATAATTTGTTATATAGGACATATACTAATATAAATTGGCTCAACTGATTTTCTTCAAACTTGTAAGTACATTCAATCAGAAATTTTCCTGGCTAAGAATCTTGTATGTATCTTGGCTAAGAAATTGCTCGATGTTAAAGAGATTAAATATTTGAAAAACATGCTTTTTTGCAAAGTTAAAGCAATTTTTTTGACTTGAAATGCAATTGTAAGAATGTTAGAGAAAAACCTAACTGATTGAATTTTAATTCTAATAAAGATAGCACCATAACAAGTTGAAAACAGTGCCAAAGAAATGCACACAAGACTTGATTTAAATTGCATAACCAATATTGCTAACTTGAATTGAGATTGATACTAGCTGACTAAGAAATTCATTGTGTCATAACTTTTTACTCTAACTGACTTGCTATTAGAATTGAAGTATAAAGGCAACAGTTCATGTTCTCCAATTGAAAAGAGATAGCCTAGAGGCAAACAGACTAGGCTGCTAATGTAGCAACCTAGGTTCAAATTTTAGTAGTGCAAAAAAGATTTTTTTATTAAAACACCCTAAAAACACAAAATGCTAAACATAAAAGAAGCACAATATCAAACAGAAAAGTGGCACCATGTCAAAAGTTATAGAGCTACCATGTCAAACATAAAAGAGCCACCATGTCAAACATAAAAAAGCCACCATGTCAAACATAAAAGAGCCACCATCTTAAATGTAAAAGAGCTACCATGTCAAACATAAAAGAGCTACCATGTCAAACATAAAAGAGCTACCATGTCAAACATAAAAGAGCTACCATGTCAAACATAAAAGAGCTACCATGTCAAACATAAAAGAGCTACCATGTCAAACATAAAAGAGCTACCATGTCAAACATAAAAGAGCTACCATGTCAAACATAAAAGAGCCACCACTTTAAACTTAAAGAGCCATCTGTGAGGGGGTTGCTAGCTATCTATAAGGATTTTTTGTATCCAGGGTTGCTTGCTATCTGGGTTATGCTTGCTATCCGGGTGTTGCTTGATATTGGGGGATGCTTTCTATCTGGGAGATGCTTGCTGTCTACGGGATGTTTGCTATTTAGGGGATGCTTGCTGTCTGGGAGATGCTTGCTATCTTGGGGTTGCTTGCTATTTGGGGGATGCTTGCTGTCTTGGGGATGTTTTCTATTAGGGGGGAATGTCTGTTATCTTTGTGAAAACTTTATTTTGTTGTCTTTCTATTAATTTTAGAAAAAAAGAGATTCATAGCAAAAATCTTTGTCCATAACAATTTTACTCAAATAAAGTGATTCTTAAAACTGAAGAAGGAAATGTGCTTAAGAAAAGAAAAGGTGCTTTTTAAATTGTTTTTCATGAATAATTTTTGCTCCTTACTTATTTCATGCCCCAAAGGAAGGCACTAGAATTGCTAGTCAAGTGCTAAAAGTCCAAATATACTAAATGTCTAAGATCTGTCTGTCTGTCTGTCCATCTGTAACACTCTAGAGATTGCAATTCTAGACCAATTTCAATCACGTTTTTACCAAATCAAGTGCTAAATGTACTGCAATTTTACTTTGAACAAGATTTCCAATGTATGCAAAAGTAACTATTTAACTATCAGTAATATGTTCAAAAAATAAAAGTAAAATTATAGCAAATTTGCTCTTTTGTCTGTCTATTTTTTCATATTGTTTAGTAAGCCTATACTATTTTAGGTCTAGGGCAAATAAGATAAGTATAAATTACTAGTCAAATTAAATAGCATTTATTAAATAATTAATGTTCCAAAATTTAATATTAGAATTGGGCCTTGAAAATTTCAGTTTTGATTTCAAATCTTTATGGCATCTATATTTTTCTTAAATGGAAATATAGATGCCATATAAGAAGCTGAAGGATTAAGATAATTTGAGATACAATCTACATATAAAATAGAAAAGAGATTAGAGATAAAGGAACAAAAAGTAGAAAAAAGGCTAAGGAGAGAGTGAGACAATAAAGGAAATAAGAAGAGTAGAAAATCCCCAGACTTAAGAAATACAAAGAACCAAAATGTTAACTGAATATGTAAGGATAACTATAGATTGACTAATATTATTTATGGATTAAATTCTTTTTTTCTTGTTTGTAAGGTTTTTGTACAATGTGCCATTTATATTTATGATTCCTTTAGACTAAACAATGTGTTTTGCATATTACCATGCAATAATTCCTTTGGGTTTCCAGTTCCCACGTGTTTCTTTATTAGGCCTAGTCTTAGTCTACATATGCATCTGAGGTATACACATCCCATTTCTATTATCTTGATCTAGAATCCTATTAGTTGAGACTTTGTATCTCACCCACTGTCTAAAAAGCTACAATTTTAACAAATCTTAGATTTTAAAACCTTTAACCTATAGATTTAGTATATATGCATATTGAGATTTACTAAACTGGATATTAGTACATATTTAAAAATTCAGTATATAGCAATGTTGAAGCAATCTAGTGCAGCCCCCCTTTGGGGCACCCAATAAGCAAGGACGCCCAATGAGCTTTTTTGTCTCTGCTTCTTATCTTTTGATTGCATTGTTACAATTAGAAATATTTTAAAAATTGGTTTAAATTTCAATGTCAACTTAAAAATCAGTTTGATCTATCTTTTGTATTAAATTAAAAAATGTTATTTAAATATATATTCTATTTGCATTTTAATTACTTAAAGAATTACTTATGCTTTTCTAGAATTTGTTTAAGTAAAAAATAAACCTTGAGCATGAGACTCCTACTTTTTAAACCTATTTAGGAACTCAAAATCTTCTAGAAATGGCTCTATGAATGATAGGTGCTTCAAGTTAAATGCCACAAAGACTGAAGCAAACACCATTTTGCACTCAAGGACTGAAGAGCTGCTTGAATTGCAATGTTGGACTCAGAAGCAACATGATTGGTCATATTCATCAGATTAATAAACATACATGCCCAAACTCAAAATTTCACCTGTCCAGTGAAACTTAGTTCCTCCCAATTGCGACTTAGTTCCTCTTGATTGCGACTTAGTTCCTCTTGATTGCGACTTAGTTCCCCTGATTGCAACTTAATCTTCACTTTGTATATGACTTTTTCTTGCCTTTTTCTCTTTTCTTCTCTTTCTCTCTCCTCTTTCCCCTCTCTCTTCTCCCTCCTTTCCTTTCCTTTTCCTCTCCTTTCTTTCCCCAATTTTTCCTTTTTTGTGTTTTTGATTTTGCAACTTACCTTGGCCGGCAGCCATTTCACCTGTCCAGTTCGGACTTGTCGGACGGGTGTTGGGCATGTGTGTTAATAAAGACTAGTTGGTGCTTGTCAAATGGCCTAGCTGAAGGTACCTTTAGCAAAACTAGTAAGTAAATTTAGGCCAACAAAATTGCTAAGGTTTAATGTTGGCCTTTTGGCCTTTTTGAGTCTTTAGCTAAGTCCATTAGCTTCATTCTAAAATCTGCTTGATCAATCTCATTTAGTGGGTTGCAGTTGCTCTTCTTAGGCTCCACATACAATGAGCTCATCATATAAGATTCAATGAAAAGTCACAACAATACCCATACATGCACAACAGTCGGCCGATCCGGCCTACCGATTTGGCGGCCAACCAAGGTAAGTCGCAAAAATGCCCACCCGAATAAATACCAAAGTAGTACTAAGTAGAAGACGAGGCATTTGGCCTTAATAAGACAGCTATAGTTATTTCTGCCGTTTACCCAAAGTTGCGTTAATTTTGCTTTAGGGCTTCTTTTACATGTAAGTCGCACGGCCGACCGAATTTTGGAAGTTGGGCATGTATGACAATACCCGTAGCATGCATTAATTTATGTGAGGGTCTATTTATAATAGCAATTTGGCGCGTTTACTGCTCTATTGAAGCAGTTCATTTATAACATTAGAAGGTCAGCCTGAGTTTGTAGCAATTGCTAATGCCCCTAATGCCAGTTGATACTAATTTCTTGTTCAGGGTATGTAGGTAGCTTGAGTGCGTCAGATATTATCTCTCTGACTGTGCCTCTAGTACTGTCATGTCACACCACACTGGCTGCTATCAGTACTCGCTATGCCTGTGGTTGGCCTTTCAGGTTGGGGTTGGCTGGGGGCGTGGCAAGGTGCTCTCTTTTATAAAAATGAGTACACGCAATAGCAACTATTACTTGCAGAGAGCGAGTTCTTCTTCAACTGTTGAACACAAAATAGTAAAAGAAGAAAACAAAAAACCAGCAAAGGAACTTTTTGATTCGCTAAAGAATGCTTTCACGCCGGCTTTTCAATTCCTCCTCCGCCATCGCGATGCGGCGCGGCAGCTGGCATCGATCGACGGCGGCTCTGTCCTCTGCAGCCGCCGCCGACGGACAGGCTGAGCCGCCGTTCTTTGAGATGGTCGAGAAATTCTTCGACAAAGCGGCAGGCCTACTCGAGCCGAAACTAATTGACGAGATGCCGTCGAAAATACCAATTGAAGAGCGCAGCAAACGCGTTCGAGGCATTCTGAGCACAGTGAAGCCTTGCAATCACGTGCTCGAGGTGACGTTCCCGGTTAGGCGCGACGACGGCCGATTTGAAATCATTCGCGGCTGGAGGGCGCAGCACTCGCTGCACAGGATTCCGTGCAAAGGCGGCATCCGCTACGCCACGGATGTTAATAAGAACGAGGTTCGTGTCTAGTAATCCCGGTATGAATTGGGATCCTGATCCCGGAATCCCAGGATATCCGCAAAAATGGAGCTCCTGTTCCCGAAGTCCCGGGATATCCGCAAAAGTTAGGATCCTGATCCGGAAATCCTGGGATATCCGCAAAAACTGGGATCCTGATCCCGAAATCCTGGGATATCCGCAAAAACTGGGATCCTGATCCCGAAATCATCCTGGGATATCCGCAAAAACTGGGATCCTGATCCCGAAATCATCCTGGGATATCCGCAAAAACTGGGATCCTGATCCCGAAATCATCCTGGGATATCCGCAAAAACTGGGATCCTGATCCCGAAATCATCCTGGGATATCCGCAAAAATCTGGATCCTGATCCCGAAATCCTGGGATATCTGTAAAAATTGGGATCCTCAACCCGGAATCCCAAGATATCTGTAAAAATTCGGATCCTCATCCCGGAATCCCAAGATATTCGCAAAAATCGGGATCCTGATCCTGAAATCCCAGGATATCCTCGAAAATTGGGATCCTGATCCCGAAATCCCAGGATATCCACAAAAATTGGGATCCTGATCCCGAACTCCAGGATATCCGCAAAAATTGTGATCCTGATCCCAAAATCCCCAGGATATCCGCGAAAGTTGGGATTCTGATCTCGAACCCCCGCGATCCCTCCTCCATTCCTGGTTGATGATGACTTACACTTGACTTACACTTGATGATTTACACACACGTCAATCCAGGTGATGGCCCTGGCCGCTCTAATGACCTACAAGTGCGCCGTAGTTGACGTCCCATTTGGCGGCGCCAAGGCCGGCTTAGCCATCAACCCCAAGGACTATTCGGAGAACGAATTAGAAAAAATCACCAGACGATTCACTGTCGAATTGGCTAAGAAAGGATTTATTGGGCCCGGCGTTGACGTGCCCGCACCCGATATGGGCACTGGAGAGCGGGAGATGAGCTGGATTGCCGACACTTACTCTAATACACACGGTGAGGCTGCTCAGGCTGGCTAATTGTCCGCTGATGGAGCTCTACTGTCAGTCTGTCTTCACTGTCTGCTTAGATTTTTTTCTGCTGTCTACTCGCGCTGTCGTACCCTCTTCGTGGTCTGCTGTACCCAGTCCGCTGTCTACTCTTCCCAGTCCGCTGTCTACTCTTCCCAGTCCGCTGTCTACTCTTCCCAGTCCGCTGTCTACTCTTCCCAGTCCGCTGTCTACTCTTCCCAGTCCGCTGCATGTCTACTCTTCCCAGTCTGCTGTCTACTCTTCCCAGTCCACTGTCTACTCTTCCCAGTCTGCTGTCTACTCTTCCCAGTCCACTGTCTACTCTTCCCAGTCCGCTGTCTACTCTTCCCAGTCCGCTGCATGTCTACTCTTCCCAGTCTGCTGTCTACTCTTCCCAGTCCGCTGTCTACTCTTCCCAGTCCGCTGTCTACTCTTCCCAGTCCGCTGTCTACTCTTCCCAGTCCACTGTCTACCCTTCCACAGTCTGTTTTCTACCCAGTCTATTGTCTACCCAAACGCTCACTTGTATTAGGCTTTAAGGATCTGGACTCGTACGCCTGCGTCACTGGCAAGCCAATCTCTATGGGCGGCATTCACGGCCGGATTTCCGCCACCGGACGGGTGAGTGAGGGAGAACAATTTTATTTAACGGAGTAAACATTCAAATTTGACTACTTAAAGTAGAAATGGGACATTTCAAGCAGTATTTTATGTATTTAAAAATCAGAAACTTCTACCTTTATAGTTTAAGTTATCGAACATACACAAAGATAAACGACACATCAGTTTTAGTATATGTATAGATAGATTTATAACAATGAAAAAGTTTCCAGTATTCGAGTATCGCCGGATTCTTTATAAGCTATGAGCTAGCGGAAGTGACCAGGCCTAAAACACTTATAAAAGGTGAAATTTGAAGCTTGTAAGGCTATGAAAAATGTACATACTCAATTGCACAGGGCGTGTTCCACGGCATCGAGAACTTCATCAACGAGGCCAGCTACATGAGCCAGGTGGGCCTCACGCCTGGCTTTGGCGATAAGACCTTTATTATACAGGGCTTCGGCAATGTTGGCCTGCACTCCATGCGCTACCTGCACAGGGCCGGAGCCAAGTGCGTGGGCGTCATCGAGTTTGACGGAGCCATTTACAATCCTGACGGCATTGATCCCAAGGATTTGGAGAATTATAAAATTGTAAGTTGGGCAGCAGCGGCATTGTAAGTCGCGTATTATTGAACTAATGAGTCGGGGTATTACTAATGAGTCGGGTATTACTAAACTAAAGATTCGGGGTATTACTAATGAGTCGGGGTATTACTAATGAGTCGGGGTATTACTAATGAGCCGGGGGTATTACTAATGAGTCGGGGTATTACTAATGAGCCGGGGGTATTACTAATGAGTCGGGGTATTACTAATGAGTCGGGGTATTACTAATGAGTCGGGTATTACTAATGAGTCTGGTATTAATAATGAGCCGGGGGTATTACTAATGAGTCGGGGTATTACTAATGAGCCGGGGGTATTACTAATGAGTCGGGTATTACTAATGAGTCTGGTATTACTAATGAGCCGGGGGTATTACTAATGAGTCGGGTATTACTAATGAGGGGGGTATTACTAATGAGCCGGGGGTACTACTAATGAGTCAGGGTATTACTAATGAGCCAGGGGTATTACTAATGAGCCTGGGGTATTACTAATGAGCCAGGGGTATTACTAATGAGTCGGGGTATTACTAATGAGTCGGGTATTACTAATGAGTCTGGTATTAATAATGAGCCGGGGGTATTACTAATGAGTCGGGGTATTACTAATGAGCCGGGGGTATTACTAATGAGTCGGGTATTACTAATGAGTCTGGTATTACTAATGAGCCGGGGGTATTACTAATGAGTCTGGTATTACTAATGAGTCGGGGTATTACTAATGAGTCGGGGTATTACTAATGAGCCGGGGTATTACTAATGAGCCGGGGGTATTACTAATGAGCCGGGGGTATTACAAATGAGTCGGGGTATTACTAATGAGTCGGGGTATTACTAATGAGTCGGGTATTACTAATGAGCCGGGGGTACTACTAATGAGTCAGGGTATTACTAATGAGCCAGGGGTATTACTAATGAGCCAGGGGTATTACTAATGAGCCGGGGGTATTACTTTACAGGAGCAGGGCAGCATCGTGGGCTTCCCCGGAGCCAAGGCCTACGAGCCCAAGGACGAGCTGATGTTCGAGAAATGCGACATCCTGGTGCCGGCCGCGTCAGAAAAGGCCATCAATGCTGGCAACGCGGATCGAATCCAGGCCCGCATCATAGCCGAAGGCGCCAACGGTCCGACCACAGGCGGAGCCGAGCAGATCCTGCGCGACAAGAATGTGCTGGTGATTCCGGATCTGTACCTGAACGCTGGCGGCGTCACCGTGTCCTATTTTGAATGGCTGAAGAATCTCAACCACGTGAGCTATGGCCGACTCACGTTCAAGTACGAGCGCGACTCCAACTACCAGCTGCTGGAGAGCGTGCAGCAGTCTCTAGAGCGCAAGTTCGGCCGTCACGGCGGCAAGATTCCTGTGACTCCCACTAGCGAATACGAGGCTAGAATGGCTGGCGCTAACGAGGTGGACATTGTCCACTCTGGCCTGGCCTACACAATGGCCAGATCGGCTAATAACATGATGCGAATTGGCATGAAATACAACCTGGGCCTGGACCTGCGCACTGCAGCTTTCATCGGAGCTATTGAGAAGATCTATCAGGTTTACCGCACGTCTGGCATGCTGTTTATCTGATCGGATGTACTTTTATTGTCTATGTATGGTTTAGCATTAATTGGTGTCTGAGGTATTCAGGCCAACTTGCTATAATAATTATTTTAGTTTAAGATTCCTCTTATCTCTGTATGGGATTGTCCAATCTCCTAATATGACATTTATCCTATGTCGCTATGAGATTTATCCCATCTCGCTATGAGATTCACCCCCATCTCACAGTGAGATTCATCCCCCATCTCACAATGAGATTCATCCCATCTCACTATGAGATACATCCCATCTCATTGTGAGAGTCATCCAATCTCACTATGAGATTCATGCTATCTAACAGAGATTATGTGAGTCCTCCTATCTTTTGATATGCGATAGCAATCGTAGTGTGAGATTGTAATTTTTTAAAATATGTATTATCCAAGATCTTTTTTCATTTATGTCATCTGTCCAAGATTATCCCATTCGCTGTCGATGTAATTTATATTCTAAAAATTAGATTAACTTTACTGCTGGCTCTCTTAATATTATAACTGGTGTACACGATAGACTACTGCAGTAGTATATTGCAAAGAGATAGTCTATTAAAACTATTGGAAATCTGCTGCAACAAACTAGTAAAGTCCTAAGTCTACTGTCTATTATTGCCCATATTTTCTTCAGACAATAAATCTCTTAGGTTGTACTTTTAAATGCATATTTGCTAATTCCTTTATTGCTTAGTTGAGCAGTATGCTCAGTCTAATTATAAATTAATTTTAGTTAATTTTTATTCTGTAGTCATTATTTTGCTAATTGGTTTGCATTTTTTGTTATTTGTTTAGTTCGAACGAAGTTCTTAGAGATTACTGTGTTTTACTATTATTATTAGTTTATAATGAACATTCTAATCATTATTTCTCCTACATCTGCTGCTTTTGTCATGCCCCGATGCAGTCATCTTTAAAAAATACAATTTTCTCTTTTTAATAGGCTTTAAACGGTAGCATAAAGCTTCTTAGTACTAATAGTAGTGTAAATTTATTTTGGATTTGTTTAGTTTCAAGGTCAAATAAACGGAGACTTATTTTATGTTAGGTCTGTTCTTCTATGAGTTTCCATTTATTAACGCCATTAAATAGATTTGACGTGTTAGATGTCCCATTGTCCCATCATGTCCCATCATGTCCCATTAGTTCAGGGCTCAGCAAAATCTGGCCCGCGAAGCCTCTCCGGCCCTCCGGTTCTTTGATGCTTTACTATAGAAATCCGGTCCGCTCAAGGCTTGTGTCTTTTCTCAGCTCTCTTTTTTCTCCTCTCCTCATCTCCCCTCCTCTCTCCTCTGGCTCCCCTCTTCCCTCCTCTCCCATCTCCCCTCTCCTGTCTCCCTCTCCTCTCCCCTCTCTTGTCCCCCTCATCTCCCCTCTCCTCTGGCTCTCCTCCTCTCCCCACTCCTCTGGCTCCCCTCATCTCCCCTCATCTCCCCTCTCCTCTTTCTCTCCTCTCCCATCTCCCCTCTCCTGTCTCCCCTCCTCTCCCATCTCTTGTCCCCCTCATCTCCCCTCTCCTCTGGCTCTCCTCCTCTCCCCTCTCCTCTGGCTCCCCTCATCTCCCCTCTCCTCTGGCTCCCCTCATCTCCCCTCTCCTCTGGCTCCCCTCTTCTCCCCTCTCCTCTGGCTCCCCTCATCTCCCCTTCTCCTCTGGCTCCCCTCATCTCCCCTCTCCTCTGGCTCCCCTCATCTCCCCTCTCCTCTGGCTCCCCTCTTCTCCCCTCTCCTCTGGCTCCCCTCATCTCCCCTTCTCCTCTGGCTCCCCTCATCTCCCCTCTCCTCTGGCTCCCCTCATCTCCCCTCTCCTCTGGCTCCCCTCTTCTCCCCTCTCCTCTGGCTCCCCTCATCTCCCCTCTTCTCCCCTCTTCTCCCCTCTCCTCTGGCTCCCCTCATCTCCCCTCTCCTCTGGCTCCCCTCATCTCCCCTCTCCTCTGGCTCCCCTCTTCTCCCCTCTCCTCTGGCTCCCCTCATCTCCCCTCTCCTCTGGCTCCCCTCATCTCCCCTCTCCTCTGGCTCCCCTCTTCTCCCCTCTCCTCTGGCTCCCCTCTTCTCCCCTCTCCTCTGGCTCCCCTCTTCTCCCCTCTCCTCTGGCTCCCCTCTTCTCCCCTCTCCTCTGGCTCCCCTCTTCTCCCCTCTCCTCTGGCTCCCCTCATCTCCCTCTTCTCCCCTCTTCTCCCCTCTCCTCTGGCTCCCCTCATCTCCCCTCTCCTCTGGCTCCCCTCATCTCCCCTCTCCTCTGGCTCCCCTCTTCTCCCCTCTCCTCTGGCTCCCCTCATCTCCCCTCTCCTCTGGCTCCCCTCATCTCCCCTCTCCTCTGGCTCCCCTCTTCTCCCCTCTCCTCTGGCTCCCCTCTTCTCCCCTCTCCTCTGGCTCCCCTCTTCTCCCCTCTCCTCTGGCTCCCCTCTTCTCCCCTCTCCTCTGGCTCCCCTCATCTCCCCTCTCCTCTGGCTCCCCTCATCTCCCCTCTCCTCTGGCTCCCCTCTTCTCCCCTCTCCTCTGGCTCCCCTCTTCTCCCCTCTCCTCTGGCTCCCCTCTTCTCCCCTCTCCTCTGGCTCCCCTCTTCTCCCCTCTCCTCTGGCTCCCCTCTTCTCCCCTCTCCTCTGGCTCCCCTCTTCTCCCTCTCCTCTGGCTCCCCTCTTCTCCCCTCTCCTCTGGCTCCCCTCTTCTCCCCTCTCCTCTGGCTCCCCTCATCTCCCCTCTCCTCTGGCTCCCCTCATCTCCCCTCTCCTCTGGCTCCCCTCTTCTCCCCTCTCCTCTGGCTCCCCTCTTCTCCCCTCTCCTCTGGCTCCCCTCTTCTCCCCTCTCCTCTGTCTCTCCTCATCTCCCCTCTCGTGTCCCCCTACTCCCCCCTCTCCTCTCTCATCTCACCTCTCTCTTCTCTACCCTCCTCTCCACTGTCCTTTCTCATATGCCCTCTCACCTTTCTTCTCTCTCTGACCCGCAGTCATGCGCTAGGTTCCATATCTCGTCCTTGAGTTGAAAATGTTTGCTGACCCCTGCCTTAGTAACAAAAATTACATTTCCCACCGCCTTTACGAGTATTCATTTCAAAGATAACAATAGATTTATGTAGATTATGTACATTTTTATGCACGTTTAATAGGCCTGCTATTCACTTTTTTGTTTAGTTGATCCAGGGTCCCCTTTTCTTCAACTCATCTTCGTTGGTGAACTTTTTCTTGGCCAAAAAGTAGGGTTAGGGATAACAAATAAAAGTCAATCTCAAGAGGAGAAATGTTTGGGCTGCAAGCTCGATGCGAGAACAGCTCCCAGCCCCAGCTGTAGAAGCTACAGAACTTACACAGAATGCTCAATCAGTCTACATCAGGGCTCGGCAAACTTTTTTACGTCAAGTGTCAGATAGGGAACCTGTACATGTACCTGTACCTGTACATGTACGTGAATTCGGGTCAGAGGACAGAGAAAAGAGAAGAGTGATGGGAGAAAGGAGAAGCGAGGGAATAAAAGGGAAGAGAGGAGAGAGAAGAAAGAAGATATTTTTAGTTAGTACTAGATAGTATTTTTCTAGCTCCATAAGTGTATAGCAATCAGTACTATTTTGCCTAAATTCGCAATGACTGCTTATTTGAAAGACGAATTTCATGCATGCCCAGACCGGCTTACCTGGCAACATGGCACCTCCCGCTAAGCGCCCCGCTGCTGCTGCCGCTGCTGCAAAAAAGAAGCCGGCAGGTGTTAGCAAACGAACGCCAGCCAAGATTCAACTGCCCGAAGGCACCCGCCTTGTCGACTTAAAGAAGCAAATCTGGCGAGTTGGTCGCGTCATCGGCGAGGGCGGCTTCGGCTTGGTGTACCTCGGCACCGGCGGCGGCGGCGAAGACGGCGCCCAGCCAATTGACTGCGTGATCAAAGCCGAGCCCAAGGGCAACGGGCCGCTGTTCTGCGAGATGCACTTTTATCAGCGTGCCGCCGACGGCAGCCGGGTTGGCGACTGGGCCGCCGCTAAGCGTCTCGACTATGTCGGCGTGCCGAGATTCTACGGCTGCGGCACCGCCAGCCATGCCGGTCAGGATCACAGGTTCCTGGCCATCGAACGGCTGGGCGAGGATCTTGAGAAGCAGTTCGACAAGCAGCGGGACAGTCTGGGCCGCGTGCCCGCTAGGCGCGCTTTCGCCGTGGCCGTTCGCGTGCTGGACGCTCTGGAGTTTGTTCACGACAGCGGCTACGCCCACGCCGATGTCAAGGCGTCCAATTTGTTAACGTCTGGCGCCGACCGGGTGTACCTGGCCGACTTTGGCCTGGCGTTTCGGTACTCGGCCGATGGTCGCTGGCTGAAGGAGGAGAAGGTTAGCAGCTCTGTTGTTGATCCAGCCGATTTTTATTTCCCAACTTCCGTGTCGTGTGTGTGCCGGGGCTGAGCAGCTTAGCGTGAATCTCTAGTGTGAATCTCACCTGTAGCCAATGTAGAATACAGTGTGAATCTCACCTGTAGCCTATGTAGAATCTAGTGTGAATCTCACCTGTAGCCAATATAGAATCTAGTGTGAATCTCACCTGTAGCCAATATAGAATGTAGTGTGAATCTCACCTGTAGCCAATATAGAATCTAGTGTGAATCTCACCTTTCTAACTTTCCCCTCTCGGCCGCACCGCACCGCCCAGGAGGACCCAAAGCGTCGTCACGACGGCACCTCCGAGTACTGCAGCCGCGACGCCCATCGCGGCCTCGCACCGACGCCCCGCGCCGATCTTGAGAATCTTGGCTGGTGCCTGCTGGCCTGGCTGACTGGCGACCTGCCGTGGCAACAATATCGCAACGAAAACGAGCGGGTGCAGCGCGCGAAAGAGGCGGCCATGGCGGATCTGGCCGGCTTTCTCGGCCGCTGCCAATTTGCTAGAGGCTCCGCCGACGCCGAAGCCGTAGCCGAGGTGCTTCGCCACGCCGCCGGGCTGGGCTATCACGAGAGGCCGCAGTATGCCCGGCTGCGGGCCCTTCTGCAGCGGCGGGCCGACGCGTCTGCCGACAAAGTCGACTCTACTACTAGCAATGGCGTTGCCAAGGCGACAGCAAAAACTGCCGCAGCGGCGGCTTCTGCTAGGCCGAAGTCCGTTGCTAAGGCGCCTACTAAGTCAACAACGCCCGTTGCTAAGGCGTCTCCGAGGTCGAAAACGCCCGTTGCTAAGGCGTCTCCGAGGTCGAAAACGTCCGTTGCTAAGGCGTCTCCAAGGTCGAAAACGCCCGTTGCTAAGACAACTCCAAAATCAACGCGTGTTGCTAAGGCATCTCCAAGGTCAACAGCGCCTGTTGCTAAGGCCTCTTCATCGAATACGAAATCGTCAGCAGTTGCTAGGGCGGCGGCATCGTCAAACAGTTCGTCATCGATAGTCGAAGAATCGGTTGCCATTAGCGACGGGGCCAACGGTGCCGCCGACGTTGCAACGATGGCTCGCAAGCGAAAGTCCGGCTGCTGTCAGACGTCGCCACATCTGCTGAAAGAGGCGAAGCGGCTGGCCCGAGCTGCCCGCAAGTGACGACCCACCCGATGACGGCAATCTGACGAAAAAGTGACATCTCAACTTGATACTTTTCAAAACCAATTTTACGTCAGCTGGCGTTACCGGCAATCTTTGAGATCCGGTTTTTTTCAATGTAATTCAAACAAAACAAAATTTAAATTCGATTTATTTTAAAAAGCGACGCTCACGAGGATTGCGACTTTATTATTCATTATTCTAAAAATGTGTATTTTTTCTGTCGGTTTTTTCAACTCAACTGTATCTGCTTAGTTGTTATTCCTGCAAACGCTTACTTATTACGTAACTCTGTGCTAGTTACGTAACTCGGAGCATTTTTGCAATCTTTTTGTGTTTTTGCATTTTTTCGCTAGCTTATTTAGTTAACTGTACCGAATAATCTATAAAATTAGTGCTGGTATTTGTCTGCACTACAATTTAATTTGTTATATTTTTATAGTCCATACTTGTCAGTACTTTAGTATAGTAGTGTCTATTCTTTAAATATCGGTGTGATGCTGTAATATTTATTTCATCATAAACTTATTTTCATATTTTATTCTCGAATTTTTTTGCTGGGCTTGCTTTCCTGGCGTTTTTCCGGCTTTGAAATTATTTGTTTAATGAACAGCGGCTCCGGTTGAGAAATATGTTTATTTCTTAGAAACTAGCTTTTATACTACTGCTGCTGCTACTACTACTACTACTACTACTACTACTACTGCTACTACTACTACTACTACTACTACTACTACTACTACTACTACTACTACTACTACTACTACTACTACTACTATACCTTTTTACGTTCTATTTGATAAAAACTGCAACCAATTTGGCCACGGCTCAGCCTGACCATAGACATAGAATTTTCCATAGACAGCCACCGCCAGCGGCAACCAATTTGGTAAAAACTGCGAGCTATTTTGCCAGCTTGAAGATAGCAGCTGCTCTGATGGCGAATCGTGGGCCGTACCAAAAGATAAGTCAGCTGGATCGAGAGCGAATCGTGAGAGCGTACAGGAGTGGCGACGACTGGGGAGAGCTTGGCAGAATGATGGGGATGAAGAAACCGACAGTGAGGAACATCGTGACCACGTATGAACGAACTGGTAGAGTTGGCACTCTGCCAAAAGGAGGAGTGAAGAGTATGGCGCTGACGGAGGCTATGGTGGACACCATTGTTCAATTCGTCGAAGGTCAACCTACTGCCTCTCACGCCTCTCAAGTGCCTGCGCTGGATCAACCATTCCCAGACGTACTTCAATCGGTGCTTGAATGCTGAGGACATAATGTTCTGACTTCGTGCATGTATTGTTAACATTCTTTATCGTTATTGTTATGCTATTGAGCTGCTATCTTCAAGCTGGCAAAATAGCTCGCAGTTTTTACCAAATTGGTTGCCGCTAGCGGTGGCTGTCTATGGAAAATTGCTGCGGCTGCGTCAGGCTGAGCCGTGGCCAAATTGGTTGCAGTTTTTATCAAATAGAACGTAAAAAGGTATACTACTACTACTACTACTGCTACTACTACTACTACTACTACTATTACTACTACTACTACTACTACTACTACTACTATTACTACTACTACTACTACTACTACTACTACTACTACTACTACTACTACTACTACTATAAGCCTAGGCCCTAAGGCATACATGTACATGGTATCGAATTGAATGCATTAGCGCTTTCAATTATCATGAAATCGTTAACGCATACAAGAAAAAATATGCAATGTTTAAGCATTAGCCTGTTTGCATTGGTTTCCGAAATTGATGCAGTTTTGAAGCAGTGGCGCACAAATACCTAATAAAATAAGCGCTAGGCAGTCAGCATGGGCCAGACGCTGATCTCGGAGCGGTTGCGTCACTCCGTAGAGACAATTCGCTCGGCCGCGGACAACTCGGACAATGAGCAGTCGGACCCGATGGGCGGCGGTCTGCGCTGCTACTCCACCGCGCTGCAGCCTGGCAGCGACTATTTCGCCAGCTGGTACGCGGCCGCCACCCGCTGCCGGCAGGAGCACCCGTCTGGCAACTTGACTAAATGCTCCGACGTGCTGCGCCAGCTGGATCGACGGCAGGGCGACGCGCTGGCCGAACGGGAGGCCTGGCTGGCTCTGCTGGAGAACTGGCCGGCGGGGTTGGCCGAAGCTGACGTGTCCGCTGTTCAGCAACGGTGACCTGGGCTGACCTTGCAATTGCTAAATGCTGCTGTGATGCTTTAAAGGGGATTTGAGCCCAAGTCTGGGATTCTCTTCAACTCAAGTCTCTAGAATTGAATTCGAAGTAAAGCTCCATCTAGCCTGCAGTGCTAAACTGGCGCTAAAATCTATTCTGCAGCGCTAAATTGGCGCTAAAATCTATTCTGCAGCGCTATATTGGCGCTAAAATCTATTCTGCAGCGCTAAATTGGCGCTAAAATCTATTCTGCAGTGCTAAACTGGCGCTAAAATCTATTCTGCAGCGCTAAATTGGCGCTAAAATCGATTCTGCAGCGCTAAATTGGCGCTAAAATCTATTCTGCAGCGCTAAATTGGCGCTAAAATCTATTCTGCAGCGCTAAACTGGCGCTCTTCCGCGGCGAATGACTCTGTTACAATGACATTAGCTATGGGTACTGTGGCTCTGGCTCGTGACCCGTCGCCCCAGATAAAAATCTTCGCTATACGCTACTAATTAATTGCAGTCTGTTCGGTTCAGAGCGTTACTTCGGACTCCATTGTAGCGCTTTTGTTGGCGTCCTATTTGTTATATATTTTATGCTAATTTGTAAAATTTTCTTATTAATAATATCTTATGCGATTACACTAACGCATTGTGTTTCATAGAGAGATCATTATATTGTTGAAAGCTCCCGCATCACTCTTATTTTAGAGAGCATATCTCTTCTTTCATATCATGTGCTCCATGACTGGAAAAAAGCTACAGATTTTTTAGATTTTACTGCGAGTCAATTTGTACTTATGTAAATAGCTCATTAAGCTTGTGAACCTGGTTGGCAAATCATTTTTCGTTGCTTAATATACTAATACCTAGAATGCAGTGTGTTGCTATGCTCTGAACACTGGGATTTTGTGTCACAGCGTGTCATTTGGACCCCAAAGTGTCACTCTGTATTTTTCTAATCTGGATTCCATTTAATTCAAGTATCAATTATTTTATAATATGTTGGTATTCTTGGGATTTCAAGACTTCTTTCAATTATCAAATTTGAGAGTAATCTGTCAACATGGAGTCTGCAAGTATTTTATTTTATTTGTTTCCAGCTGGCATCCTTGGACCCCGCATGCTAAATGGCATGCAATTCTGACGCTAAAAAACCCTGCTCTAAACTCGTTCCTGTCTCGAACCAATACTCTTTATTTTGACTACTAATAGTAGACATCGTTTGTTTGATAGGTCATAACTGTTAATTGTATGTTGCGCTCTTGAAAGAACTGCTTCTTAATCTCGCGCAGCTATGCAAGTAGTTTCGCTTGCTAAATTTTACTCATTTGAGAAATGCTTCCAAACTTCATTCAGTTGTTTTTGACTTTCGGAAATGATAGATGAAATACACAGTTTATTATTATTCAGTACCTTTTTTATCCGTGATCTTAGCTTACGCCGGGTGTCCAAAAAGTGATATTTTTGCCGATGTATCTTTTATTCGTGCCTGAAATTCAAAAGATTTATTAGAGACATTGGAAAGTGGATAAAAAATCTCATCTTTATTTTGGCAACAAACGTTTGTTTTTGTTAATTTTAAATCAAAATCTCAGCTCTCATCCCTGCAAACATTCATTTCAAGGACATGCACGCAAGTGCTGCTCGGGATCCTCTTTGATATGCAATCTTCACTTCACAGGAAAATTGTCAAGTTAGCTACACAGCTAAAACAGATTGTACTTAAAGGAGAAATAACAGACAATTTAACTGTCATTGGTTTTGTTCCGAGCATATCTGAATAAAAAAGCGAAATCACAGAATTGTAGAGATCTCCAAAACATAGCAGACTACTAGTAGTAAGACAAAACTACGAAAAATACAAATTTTAAATGTCACGCGTGATTCATACTTCGTTTTTAGTAGTATCACCATCACGAAAACAGCGAATGACTATTTCATTGTGTGGAACACGGTTCGCAACATTTAATTTTAGAACTCCCAAAAAATATGGTAAATGTTAACCTGAAATTGACCCTTAAGTTTCACCTTTTCTATTCAAAAATTCCACCTGTCAAATAATAAAATTCGTTTCTTGACATCATCAAAAAGACCGGTTGAGGCCAAGGTCGACTTAAAACTGTGTATAAATACTCGTACAAGTAAATAATCCGAGCTGAAATCTCAGACTCGGAGAGCAGCCTCGAGGACTTGAGACCAACCAAGAACTAAGAGGCTACATCTCAGAGAAGTTTATTCCGATCGGTAAGCCTTTGTCGAAGTCTTTGTTATTTGATTATTGAGAGCGGTGCCATTGCCGGCCGTTATTGATCAGTTGATTTCTATTAAGTTATTGAAATTGATGCCTCCGCCCTCCCTATTCCTAAGGGATTGGATAGGATCCACTGGACCGTTTCCGATACTCTTAGACGAATTATTGATTTGAGTGATTTTAGTACCCTGGATTAACAGATAAGGGCACACGGCTCCGATTCCGTTATTTCTAGAAGAAGACGCCCTTTCTGGAGGACCTCGTTGTTATTAAAGAGTTGATTCTATTATTAGGGCGCATCCCGGATATCCCTGATTACTGATCACAAGGAATATATAGTAACGTCGATGGATTAAATAGTTACGATCTCGGCTGACTTCAGAATCCAACAAGCTCCGGAGAGAACATGGACAAAAGATGTCAGCCGTGCATGACCACCTGATGATATGCAAAGAATGCTGTGACAGCCAAATTGATAAAAAATTTCCACCATCCATACGTGTTCAAATGAGTGCAGACTAAAAGTGCTTGAAGCCCTGTACGAGTATATAAAATCGCGTAAACCAATCCTAAATAAGCAACTTGCCAATCATGTGCCAGTGCCCTCCTTAGCAGTGTTGGCCTGGCACTTCCGTTACCGAGTAACTTGCAAATGGTAACGCAAGTTACTTTTTCGTAAAGCGTTCCTTACGCAAGTTACTTTTTTATTTTAGTAACGGAGTAACGGGGGCCGTAGCCCAGCGGTAGCGCAGCTGCTCTGGTGTGCCGCGACCCAGGCTCGATTCCAAGTGCAGCCACATTAATTTGGGGCTGGATTGGAATCTTGGCTTGGCTCGCTTGTGCAATTAACGGCCTTGAGAGCCAACCCCCCCAAGGCGCAGTGAAGTGTACATGCCTAACAATTGATAAAGTTAGGGCCGCTGTACACTCCTGTGTGAGTGTGTGCCTGCGTACGTATCCGCGCGCTTGTATGCCTGCTCAGGGGAGTCGGCGGAATGGGCAGTAATGCCTCTCGCCGGTTGTGTGCCAATGACGCTTAAAGTGTGCCAGGGTGCACACAACCCCCTGCCTTTAATAAAAAAAATAAAAAAACGGTAAGTTACTCAAATTTCGAAAGTCCGTTACAGTTACTTTGCAACAATCGCAATAATTAAATTTAAAACTGAAATGCTTAGCTAGTACGCCGCGGTTGTCACATGTTTTTTGCATTTTTCATTCCTAAATTCAAAATTAAGTGAACAGTATCATATGGTATTGCGCTTAATTAATGAAGAAATACTTGAAACATGTTTTACTTTGTTAATTTCGGTAAAATATTTTCGCCTTTCATTTTTGTTACTAAAAATTTTCAAGTTTGATTCAAACAAACAACCAAAGAAAGAAATTCATCTGTAGCCTCCACAAGTCCCTCCACTGGCACTGCAGTACACTATACCATTTTATACAGTTCTATTTATTTTACTCTATTGAATTATTGATATTCGTTTATTTTATCATTTATAATTTTAATTATTGATTGCCATTGCCCATTATTGGTCCTTCTACGAGCTACTTGCCTCACATCGTGTCGCCAATTCCTGTCTCTGTCTGTTAATCGGTTAATCCCAATGCCCAATGGCAAATTTCGGTAACAACAATGTGAAAAATGTGCTCTGTGAAAAAAGCAGAAAATTTTGTTAATAACATGGGTAACGGAAGTGAGTAACGGACAGTAACTTAAAAGTTACCAAGTTTTTGTCTAAAGTTACTAGGCTAACGTAAGTTACTTTTTAAAAATTGGTAACTTAAGTTACAGTAACGCAAGTTACTTTTTTGAGTAACTTGCCCAACACTGCTCCTTAGAGTATTCTAGGTGTACACTCGAGCTCATCTCACTCTCTCTCTCCATCTCTCTCCCCCCTCATTGCAACTGTGTGCGTTCCACCGGACTGTGCAATCTTACTGTTGATTTACATACATTTTCTGACTTTTATCGACCCGTTTGTTGTCTAAATTGTTTAATATAAATATAAATATAAATATAAATACAAATAAGTCGTTACTAATTTTTAAGAGCCTGACGGTGCCTGACGCGAGGCGAAACATGTCGCATAACAAAAAGTTATAGCGCTCACGTTCTTAATTTTGCTTTTCATCAGACGCGCAACTTTGCCACAAGATCACTAAATTCTGTTCCCAGACTTTCGGTCAGGAAGTGGGAGTTTTTGAGTGACTGATCACCACTATTAAACTCTTCAAAATTTACGATTAATCTAAAAGTAAAAAAATCAAATACGTTTACTGTACGCGGAGCTAGGGATGCTATTCAGCATTTTTCATGTATTAGTTCAAGTCTGAATAACAAGTCTACGTGTTAATTTCCGCGGCTTTTTAACCATCTTAATTTAAATGCAGTGTAAGACGTGGGTTGAAGTGAGCAAAAATAATCGTGAGGAACTCCTAACTGGCATGCACCCTGCCTTTATTTCGAGTAACTGTGTGGTTGGCGCGACCCATGGGTATAGCTCGTATGCATGATCTATGGTGCCACCACCGCCAGAGTACGCATGCAAGATTTTTTTTTCGACGATGTAAAATTTCGAGCTTATGAAAACGCCCCCGAACTAGACCCGGTGTGCCTAATGAGGGCCTGCCCGAATCGACCGACGAAATTATCTGGTTGTGTGACCCAGCACGTCATTTTGTTTACTTCTTAGCACCCCCCGTGCTAACTACGAGTATAATTATTTTTGTTACATTCCCATAAACTAAACCAGATACAAAGTGCATTGCATCGCTTAACTGTTCAGTTTTTTACTATGCGTCGCCTGGTCTTTTCTCCCTTTTATGGATAATATCCATTTTAACGCTGGTGACTCAGACAATGATATGTGCAACCATTACTCGTCATTCTCATTGCAGTTTTTATCGTATGCTACGGCAATTTCAAATATCACCGTAGTAACTGCGATCCTCGATTCAGGCGCTCCGGATTGGAAGGATGCGGCTGCAGAAGACTTTCAGTGTGCCGGCTTCAATACAGAGCATTCCGAACTCAACCGAACCGTCTTCAGCGTGCAAGTGAGGAAATCTGCCCGTCCCTTCGCGCTCCAAGGACTGGCTGCAGAGTACTTTGCGCTACTCAAAGAGGGGGAAGCGCCATGGCACAAAGCAACTGTGCGAGAGTTCCTTGTATCCGACTTAAAAAATACGTTCAAACAGCCTTTCGTTCTTCTCAATACTTGCGAGATTCTTCAGGTAGCGACGTTTTTATTTCAGGAGTTCAACAGGTTGAATAAAATCGTACCAGTCGTCAAGCCTTTCACGACTGCTGTCATCATTCCAAGGACGCGACGTGCAGGACTCGATCCAGCACTGCTATGCCCATTTCGATTTGAGAAACTTGCGGGAGCCAATCAATTTAACCTCAATGATGACGACTGGAATCCAGGCCAAGTGACATCAGCTACCCCCCTCAAATCTGATGCAAGACAGAATCATGATTCAGAGTCTGTCAGAAAAATATGCAACTGCGAATCTGATCGCAGAGGTGCAGATGGTTTTGCACAATCAACTGCTGGAAACCCGTCCTCTAAGCAGGCGTCCCCGGGCTACATTGTTCATCGCCAAACATCACAAAGGTCCTCTGTGTCCTCACCTAAACGATTCAAGCTGGAGGAAACAAGCATACCCGTTCTCAACTGTTTTGCGCATTGGACACATTCTGTCACTGGCGGCTATCTGATGATGGAAGACCTCGAGGTTTGTTAACGGACAAGAATTAGGTTCAAATTACAACCCGGTGTAAAAATCGACGTCGAATCGACTTCGAAAATTTTAAGCCGAATCGACGTCGAATGATGTCCCGGTGATTCGACGTCGATTCGAAGTCGAGTTTTTCGGCCTAAATTTCGCGATACTTCCTTGATTTTCGCCTCTGAATGTGGCCTCAAAACAAACAAAATTCTTTAAATAAATAACTTAATTTAAATATTCAATACGAGGGTGACTTCATGTAGTATATCTTTTGAATACGCGGCATTAAATCAGAACAAAATAACCGCATAAAATGGAACACAAAAAGATGAAATATGGTTTATTTTTAAAGAAACTACGAGCGCAGTAAAGAGAAGCTTTGGTATATAAATTAACAAAACAATTACAACGATTAGAAAAGACAGCGCAAAAAGTCGGAAAAACTAAAAACTAAGAAATTTATGATGAATGGACTTTGATATCCAGCGTCTTTGAGAAGCATATGATATATGAGTAGTAGTTCGTATTTAAAAACGTATCATGATGCAGACATCTAAGCACTCTTAAAATTCACTCCTCATGTCGCTTTGACGTGGCCCTCACTTTTGAATCTTTCAGCATTCGCTTAATCTTTTGAGTGATTCGCTCCTCAGAAGCTTGCGGAAACGCCTTGGTTACGGCCACTGAAAGCAAATAAATTCACTGCATTTTACACGTAGGCACGCGAGTACTTTTTGTGTGACATCGTTTTAACTGCATGGAAATACAATTACAGGTAAATAGACAGAGGCGTCGCCATGGATTTTATGGTGGGGGGGGACAAAGCCAAGAATTCTATATGCACATGTACACGACGAAATGCCTACATGTACATTATTTTCAGAATCGGTGTTGTCAGCACTAATTTTAGCACTGCAGGCACTCATTTTAGCTCCGCAGGCACTCATTTTAGCTCCGCAGGCACTCATTTTAGCGCCGCAGGCACTCATTTTAGCGCCACAGGCACTCATTTTAGCACTGCAGGCACTCATTTTACCAGTAGCTCCGCAGGCACTCATTTTAGCGCCGCAGGCACTCATTTTAGCGCCGCAGGCACTCATTTTAGCACTGCAGGCACTCATTTTACCAGTAGCTCCGCAGGCACTCATTTTAGCGCCGCAGGCACTCATTTTAGCGCCGCAGGCACTCATTTTAGCGCCACAGGCACTCATTTTAGCACTGCAGGCACTCATTTTAGCTCCGCAGGCACTCATTTTAGCGCCTTAGGCACTTATTTTAGCGCCACAGGCACTCATTTTAGCACTGCAGACACTCATTTTAGCACTGCAGGCACTCATTTTAGCTCCGCAGGCACTCATTTTAGCGCCTTAGGCACTCATTTTAGCGCCACAGGCACTCATTTTAGCGCCACAGGCACTCATTTTAGCACTGCAGACACTCATTTTAGCACTGCAGACACTCATTTTAGCTCCACAGGCGCTATTTTGTCACCATGCAGCAAAAATTAATAACGGGCCACAAGGTGGGGGTGGGGGGACAAAGCATTGGCATGCCCCCCCAGATATTTTACTGGAGGGGACATGTCCCCCCTATCCCCCCCGTTGGTGACGCCCCTGTAAATATATTAGTAGTGCACATTAGTGGTACATTAACGGGTAAATATAAATATACGAAGTACATTTGGAAATGATACGTATAAATTCCTAAGCAAAGGTTTGGCAGGAGCATTAGTTCATAACATTAACTTACAAATGACGATCGGTTCCAAGGTTTTGGCAAATGATAGCTTATTGCCACTTGTTTTTCGTGCTTGCGAATAATCCCTACCAGACCGATTGAAAGCCTGTTGAAACTTTCTTGACAGCAGAAAGTCCATTATTCTTGCTGTGTGGGCTTCAGCAGTGTTGCCACCAAGGCGTCGTAGCTTCGAAAAGGACGCGCGTTTGAGTCACCTGCAACATCAGTCATTTTTATATGTACCGTACCAAAGAACTTTTTCATGCATGCAGCATAATATTTCGTGATATTTATTTAAAATGATGTTAAACTCATGAAATATGAAGCAATTTTGCGCCCATAAACATTTGATAAAAGTATTGAGACATGAATTGACTTACTATAGCGTTCCGGAAACCAGATTCTTGTAGCTTCCGACAGAAGCTCTGGTATTCAGATACATTTTTCATCGGAAGGTCACCAAGTGAATCATCTATATGTACCAGTGACGGAGACTCAGCGGCGTCAGATGAGGTGGTCGACTGGTTCTTTGAAACCATCTTGATGTCGCGCACCACGTGGGCGAGTAGATGCACTATTCCTGCACGAACAAGAACAACGCATGTACGAGTACTTTATCATGAAGTTTCTACAGCACGATTTCGATTTGCATTACCTCTGTTGGAGTAAAGGTCCAATCCAGCGGAACGGAAGTCTTTCTCCCACTTGCTCACTATTGTTTGTGTCTCCAAATGGAAACGGCCCTGATGATCCCGAACCGGATGATTCCCGCTTGAAACCGACGAATGTGGCGTGACCCGCAGGTCTCCAGTTAGTTCTCGGAGGAGAGAATCGCCACTGTTGGAGGTTTGTGGGACAACTCCTCCGTTGTGCATGATATTTTGGAAATCAGATGGGCCAGAACTGCACGAAACATGTGGCGGCAAACACGCGCTGTGCTGTTGATTGGGTAACAGGAGCAACGGATCTGGAAGCATAGGTCTGGATTCAGGTGCAGACTTCCTAGAAACCGGCGCTTCAAATGGGCTCCCAGCAGAATGCACATCGGTTTCATCTGCTGTCTCATCGGATGATGTTGTTCCAAAACGATGTGACGGCACAGATATCCGCCCGAAACTCGAACGATTCACTTGTGATCCGTTCTTGTGAGCAATTCGATTAGCTTCCTTTTCCATGCACAACCGTTTCATTATGGTCACTAGTTGTGGTCTTTCTGTAGCTGGAAAAATAGTTTTAATTTTTATAAAGACTTCCGATCTAAACTAAACTAAAATAAATGAATTCTAGAAGCACTCACAGATGCCGCGACAGAAAGCGCGATATGTTGTATCTTGGTAAAAGACGTCAATGGGATGCTCATCAGATGCTGAAATAGCAGATTACTGTACATTTAGACACTGGTAAATGTTAGAATGGTCATGTCGATATCAAGGGAACTATAACATACCTGGCGAAACAAGTACATCTCGAGCATTTTTTAGTACGTTGTCTTCCGTGAGTATGCTCAGTCGTCTGTCGCATTCAAATTCAACGAGGTATAAGTAGGGCAGGCTCATCTGAAGAGTACCGATAAATGACAGCAATGTAATTGGCAGCTAATAAACGTCTAAGTTTGCATCTATGCAATAGAAAAAATTAGCAAAAAATAAGACTAGGTGCAGTGGGCTTTGCATTCAATCTACTCAGGCCCTGATGTATTTTTAATTTGCAATTACAACAACCAACGAATATGAATAAAGATATTAAATTAACTACGAAACGCATGAACAAAGAAAACATTCGCGTTTGGTCAAAATTGTTGCCAATAATGGGAAATGCTGCCCAATAGGCTGTACCGGCGCCTTGTTTTCTTGCAGATTTAGCAACCTCCAGTGGTTTGTACATTCAAAGTACGAGGCTCGTATTCACACTGAGCGAGTAACTAATAATCAGTTGCCCTAGTCCACCCTGCTGTGATTTAGTACCTGCTCAAGCTGGAGTAGAAACTCAAGAGGCGAGATGGCACAGCCTTGGAAGCACTATAAAAGCTTTGTCTTGCAGTAAATAGCACTGTATAGATAGAGAGAGAGAGAGACGATGAGGGATTCCTGAGCGTTTGACAGGCCGTTTAACTGCAAAGTTGTATTACCTGATTAGTAACTTTATCAGATAACCTAAGCCAGGTAATAATTCAGGATTAACAAATAAATATTGTTTAATACTTAGAGTGTATATATAGTCAAAAACGACGGTACAATTTGATGGAATAGTTTCATAATAATGTTAGTCTAAGTTAAATAAAAAGAGTAAAAACTACAGATAAATAAATTTGCCACGAGTACAAAACTGCGTTTTTGCATACAAAAAGAAATAAACTTTTTGATTGAGGGACGCGCAATGAATATAGCTACATTTATGCACACATTGACCACATTGACACGTACTGGCAAAGGCATTCAGCTCAATTGAAAGCGTGCTTTTATATAGAGATAGGTGAGGGAGAAAGAGATTCATCGAGACAGAGAGACACTAAGTAAGACAGATAGACAGACAGACAGACAGACAGACAGACAGACAGACAGACAGACAGACAGACAGACAGACAGACAGACAGACAGACAGACAGACAGATAGACAGACAGACAGACAGACAGACAGACAGACAGACAGACAGACAGACAGACAGACAGACAGACAGACAGACAGACAGACAGACAGACAGGCAGACAGACAGACAGACAGACCGACACATAAGATAATTTTTTGCTATAGCAGTACATTCTTATTGCGTGAGTGTTTACATACGTAAAGCAGAGGGTTACATTGATTAAATGCAGTACTACTTTTTGATGTAACCACGCTCTGGTCGTGGGATATGGCATGGGAACTTTTTCGAAAGTGCCCCTATCCCGTGCACCCCCGGCATAGAGCTGTCGAGACTCGGCCAGGTCTCCGACCAGGCCTGGAGACTCCCGCTCTGCTGCACCCCCCCCCCCTGCTGCCTTGGTCCCGTCTCCCCTGCCGCCACACCTGCCTTTCCGGAGCCCCCTATCCCCCTCTACCCTATCTCTTCTGTTTTCCGCCCTAGTCTTCTTGTACTTTCCCTATCTCCCCTCTTTTTGTCTCCCTCTGCACTCTTATCCTGCGCTGTCCCCTCTTTCTCTGTGTCTACTTACAGTATTTTGTGTGCTCACCGTCTCCCCATCCCCTCTCAAACTCCCAAACGGTGACGCAAGTCGTGTGACCCCTTCTCCCCCTCGGTGACTCATCGATGACTCATCCCCCTCTCTTGCGCAACCTTTTCTCACGCCATTGTTCTCCTCCCCAAATTTCTCATGCGACACCCACCCCACCTCCGCTTCTATTGTTCTCGGTTTTGATTCTTTCGTTCTCTCGACCCCCACCAATTATCACATTTTCTCCGATTTTCTCTTTCTTTTGTTCTCGTTTTCGCACCTAATTATCACCTTTTCCCCAATGTTTACTTTTCCATTGTTCTCGATTCCCCCCAATTATCCCCGATTTCCAATTTCTTTGTTCTCGACCCTAGCCCCATTGTTCTCAATGTTTGCTTGCGCAACACTTTCGCGACCACCCGCTGCGCCAATTATCCCCCACCCCACCTCCGGATTGCGCAATTTCTCTATTTCTCATGTTGCTATGCCGGTCTCATGCTTCTCATCATGAATCATTCTGACGTCATTCTGCCGGCAGCCAATCAGAGAGAGGGAGTCATGGAAACGACCTTGGAGCGGCGGCTGAGGAGGCTATAAAAGGACGCGATTTCGGCATGAGAATCCTCAGTTTCTTTTGCCCACCTTCGGGCTCCTAGTCTTTCTTTAGACTTGCTGTCAGACTGAGTTCTGACCCATTCATCTATAAGGCGAATCCCTGCCGGTCCGCGGTCTGTTACCGCCAAGTTATCTTCAGCTCTCCAAGTGAGCTCGCCTATCGGCCCGCGGTCTGATACCGCCCAGCATCATCAGCATCGCCTGATCTACATCAGCGCATCGCCGCTTCACCGTCTGCCTGACTGCAGCCTACAGCCGCCCTCGGTCACTCCGCCTCTCTCTCTCTCTCTCTGTGCAGCTGCCGGTAAGTTCCTGTCACAAATTTGTGCTCTAATCGCCTTGCTTATCCGGGGTTTGCCTATTTTCGATTGTCTGATTAGAGAGCTGAGCCAACTGTGATACCGTAACTTCTTGCTGTATTTTACTCAATAGTGAAGCCGCCTAATTGCCTGATTATTTGCCTAAGGGCCTAATTATTAACTATTAACTAACTCCTTCATTATTCACTCTTTCACCATCATTTCCCTCATGGCTTGCTAAGCCTTTCTCCCGGGGTGGCAAAGCATAAGGAAGTTGGGTAAGCTAATGGCCTCTCCCCGTGCAAAGCCCGCTTGTGAGTGCGTGCTGCGGGGCCGTGTGTGCGTGCAGTAGAGGGATTAGCGAGTCTTGGCACAGAATGGCAGTAGGAAGGTTGCAACCCCCATGCTGACGCGTCCCTTCGCCCTGAGCAATCTAAACTAGAGACAGTACATGTTCGCCTCATACTACTCTTAGTAATCAAAGTCGCCAGTTAGCCTCGCTCACAGCCACAAAGGATCCCCTGCTGAGAAATCCTCCAGATTGAGCCCAGAGTTCCCGATCATTCCCCAAGCAGAGTCCCTGTACTCGGCTGCATGTGTCTCCCCTGTTAGCCTAAATCTCCTGGTAACCATCCCAGGCGGGGCTCTAGCCTAGGTGCGCCAGGTCACATAGAGTGGTGGCAGCCACTCGGTCATACTATGACCGAGTGACCAACTATTGCACCTTGGCTACAGGTGGGGTCCTTGGCCCTCTGGTCACAAAGCGCTACCAAAGCTATCAATCATGTGGGCGGGACAGTCTGGTGCTGGAGGTCCGTCAGGTCATTGCCCGGTCATAGGCAGCCTACGGTTATTGCCCCCTCTAGTTATGCGTCCGTCTCTCTACGGAGCGGACAGGCGACAAGGGCGGTTACATCATTTTCTATAAATAGCAACAAGGTAACAAAGTCTTTGAAGGTAGAGCAGTCAGAGAACTGAAATGTTAGTCACGGAACGAAGGGCAAAACTAGAAACTCTTGTTGTCGAGGAATGCAGATTGCCTTGTTTGCAGGAATCGATTCATAACACGTACTCTTGTCCGTCGATAGTATCCAATGCCCAACAAACTAGATGAAAAACGACTATTGTCAAACTGGTACAAGTGTCTAGTTAATTCCAGTACAGTCCCATCCACATGGCCAGATGCTGTGACATTTGAAACTACAACAATTCTTCCATCTGGCAGAATAGCACAGTTGTTAGGTGACTCTGGTGAGAAATAGATGGTGTTTAATTCTGCGTCAGCATAGATAGCACGGACATTCCTTAGTTGGTTTACTGACTGAGAAAATATATGCCTTGAAGCTCTAATCCGGCGTTTGAGTAGTCCCAAAAAGTTTTCAAATGGGAATGCTGACATCTCCAACAGTGACCCGTGCATTTCTACAAAGTCTGGTAGATGAAATAGGCCATGAAAATTTACTGTGTAAAGGCTCTCGTGAAAGAGACGGCGAATGTCGAAAAGAAACCGCTGAATGCACGCTCTAGCAGCCGGGAACAGGTGCCGAAGTTTAGGTGACGAATAGACGTAGGTTGCGAAATGAAGTAGGAGGAAGTGCTCATAGTACGGGGCCTGTAGTTCTTTCTGGAGAAGTACTGGGCCCCAATAGAGCAGATAGTTGCGAAACTCGGACGCTTTGTAATGCTTAAGATCATGTAGAAGTCTTGGCTTGCGGCTGAATTCTCTTGGAACATAGCAACGCAAGTAGGAAATTTCACTGTTGATCCGCTTAACTTGTTCTAATGAAAGTCTACATGCTGCACGAAGACCTTTGACTCCCGATGTGTAGAGTTTCATTAGCTTTTTCATAATACCAAGACAAACCATGTGCATAAAATCAGGTGGAAAGGCAGTGGTAAAAGGAACAACTAACAGCAATGGAGACCGTATTGTTTGGTTATTTTCATTCATGGTGGCGTAGTCCTCATTTGTTCGCAATTCGCAGAATGATGGAAACACAACACGCCCATGAATGTATTCCCCAGTTGTTCTGCACCAACAACAACTACTGTAGCCAGCATGTCCTTTCGTTCCCTGAATAAAGGAACGGGCAGGTGTGTCACAAATGAAGCTGATCTTTTCAACCTTGAATTTATGATCCTTATACTGAATTCCTGTAGTCTGCAGGATTGAGAGCTCATTAGTCAGTTGTTCGAGGTAATCAAGCAGAGGGGGCAGACCTAGTCCACAAAATGAGGCAACAGGAAATGGCTGTCGAATATGCTCAAACTGCACTAGTATTGGCCACAGAGTTATTTTGCTGCTCTTGAAGAGTGGCAGACCATCACAATTCAACTTGAGATTAAGTTTTATCTCAGTCGAGTCGAAAAGACTTGATGGCAACATCATCCTATCCACGCAGTATTTAATGTTTTCAAATATCCCAACGTAAGCAAATTGACCTGTTCCCATGGTTTCCACTTGTGTTTTAAATTTAGAAAGTGGCTTCTTCAAAAGATGCAAAGTAGCTGGCACCTGGCAACCGTTAGAAACCAACAGTCGCAGCAAGTAATTCATTGCTCTCACAGGGATGTTAAACAGTAGATAAAAAAGCAGCAGCTGATGCGCGAAATCAGGCTCTGGCTCATCATCAATGATGTTGTCGTCCATAAACTCGTCCACTGAGCCTGCATCATCCTCCTGCTCTGATATATATACAGTTGGTTCAACATCTTCATCTTCATCCAAGATTGAGCCAAATTGTCTTTCAGCATCCATAGGCCTACTATTAAATTCATGAGCCTCAGAATCCCCTTCTACATGAATAAAGTCCAGCAGTTTCTTCCGAATTTCCCTGTTGAAATTTCGTGAGGCCATGTTAATCTGAAACAGTAAATTGAATCAGTGAATTAAAACAGTGAACAGTAAATTATTTTGTATAAATAAAAAATTTGGCAATATTGCACAAGAAATTAAAAAGGACTAGTCTGTCATTGATAATGCTTGGTTATTATTTGGCTGTCAATGTGGATGTTTTTTGTACTAAATTTTAAGTGAAAGATTTCGATGTAAATGTACACAGTTATATAAATGATATTATGTCTACTCAAAAATAGTATTTGGCCTTTCTCCCAACTGTTTGAAATTCCCTCTATATTTCAAAAAGATGAACTTGACCCTAGCTAATTCAAACATTATGCAGTCTGTACTGCTCAGTAAGAATAATTCAGCAATAGTTTAGAAATGATAATACAGTGTTTGCTTTAGATGGAACATATTACTATAAGTAAAACATTGTCTATATCTACAAAAGCCATTTAAAGTGCAATAAAGTATCAAAGGCACTAAAGTTTATAAAGGATCTATAATAACAAATAGTTAAAGCTTTAATTTTATAGGCCTAGGATCTCATGAATAATCCTAAACTAAAGCCCAAAAATAAAAAATTGGAAATTTACAACTGTAAAGGAAATAAAATTTTATGTTCTACATCATTAGAATTCTATTATATAAGTTGATGGAGTGCTTCTTGATTGGAAACAAATAAACCAAAAACTTCTTTAGCACCACCATGAGCAATTTGGATTAGAAGCCTATATCACTTATTATCATTTCATTAAAGCTTAATAAAAATATTTAAAAAGTTAAGCAAAGTATTAACTGAAAAATTGACATCAATCTAGTTTGGACCCCATAAAAATTGTCATAAAATAATTATGATTTCATAATAAAATCAACAAAAAACAAACAATAAAAATTGTAGCAATTTATCTTATAAATAGCTGAAGCAAGAATGCTCACTATATTTAGCACATGCCTATTGGCTCTGTGCTTCAAACAACATGTTAAAAGTGTCTTTTTAAAGTAAGGTTGCTAATATGACTACAGCTAGTTAATTATAAAGTTGCAAAAATTATAGTGAGAGAAGTTTTTTACTTTTTTTTACAAAAATGAATGTTGAATAATATGGCTATTGATTAGAACACCCCATGCATAGATGCTATGACTATAGCGACCAAATGCAATATGACTAAAATTTTAGAAAAAGTCAGGAGAGAGCATATCCCAAATGACAAGTTAAAACATAAATAACTTTGTGAAAAAAATCAGTCGAAAGAACTAAATTAATTTGCTGCTGCATACTGCGAATGCTATTTTAAATTGATTACTTATTCAGAACTGCATCTTTACTTGGAAATTGCAAACCTTTAAGTAAACTTTAACTACGAGCGTTTTTTTGCCCAGGCGATCTAGTAATTCTGCAAATTTAACGTCATTAATTTAAACTCACACCATTTAGTATCGTGTGCTGCAAAATAGCTCGAGTAAACATAATTCTAAACCAAAAATTTAAATTATTCTGTTACTAAAAGTACTGCCGTTACGGTCAAGTTAATTTAATTTGTTGAAACTGTTGATGCAACTCAAATCGGAGTCGAATTTTCGACTTCTATTCGGCATCTCCGTCAATTCGACTTTAGAAGAAAAATCGACTTCGAATCGACTTCGAATCGACGTCGAATTTTACACCGGGAAGTACCTTTTTTCAGCTCAGGTGCATTCGTAGACTATAACTCCCGTGATTTTTGCAGATATATTCCGAGTCGGACGAAGCAAGCGAGGCCCTGATAAAAAGTGCCAAGATTCACTGCCTGGATGTCACTCGCTTTCTGCCATGGAACTTGGGCAAACCCGGCATCCGGAGGTACTTTCAGAAACACGAGTGCAACAAATGGTGCAAGAGAATGAGGCTGCAAAATGTGCTTATCGAAAAGTAAACACTTCTCAACTATTTGTAGTGTTTGTGGTGTTTTTGAAGTTTACCGATTTACGAGTAGTTACTGTCGTAATTTATTAGATTTAAATTAACTTATATTGATTGACAAAAACTGACAATATATTTTTGAACTGCTAATTTTAAAATAGTTGAACAAGCGAGAATTTGTTATGCGAGTATTATTGTCAGTTTCTTATTGTCTTGGTTTCAAGCCTCTACGGGGTAAACTAGACTTAGCTACGAGTTTAATGCTAATCTAAGCAAAGTACAAACAGAGTCTGCTTAAAAAAATAATTAGCATAGTAAAATTAGTTTGAGATTTACTTTCGATTATTGCAGATTTAATATTAGACAAATAGACAGGTTTATGTACAAGTAAGCTGGAATGCTACTTATTGTTTGTATCTTTTGAATTAGTTTAGTTTAGTTTATTTTGGTATGCACTTTGCTAATTTGATTTCATGTAGCTATATACGAGCGTAGTAAGAAATTGATCACATAGATACCTACCGAAAAACCATTTTTAGTATATGGATTTAAAAAGTAAAAACTTGCGAAAACTACTGTGTTGATTTTATAATAATTTTTTCTTTTTAGTAATGTAATACTTTATCCGAGGCATGTACGTATTAAACATTCGCCGACACTTATTCAGACACTTCTACAGACACTTTAGTTTCTGTCGTACGAATCTTTTTTTTTAGGAACAAGCATTAAATTTGTTTATTCCTAACAAACTATCAGTAAAATGCTTTATTTTAAGCTTTTTTTGCTTTATTTTATTAAATATGAGTTAGGAAGTGTCCTGGACAAATTTAACATTTTTCTTCACGTGAAGAGAATCTATGCAGAATAACAAATTTCATGATTAATATTTAATAAAATAAAGCAAAAAAAGCTTTAAAAATAAGGCAGTTTACTGGTAGTTTGTTAGGAATAAACAAATTTAATGCTTGTTCCTACGATTCGTACGACAGAAACTAAAGTGTCTGTAGAAGTGTCTGAATAAGTGTCTGAATAAGTGTCGGCGAATGTTTCATACGTGAGGCATGTGTATTATGATTTTATTTAATTTTTCTAAGTACTTTCACTTCGTTTTATTGTCGGCTTGCAAGTTGCCATTTCTTTTTTGCAGCATATGAAAGCACTTTTGCGACAAGCTTATTTTTAAAGAACGTAGTTTTAATTTTTGTAAAATCCCAGGTTGAAGAGCGATAGCGGACGGTTCCTACATTAAGCTGCACAATATACTTTTACCAACCAGTTTATTAATTATACTGTGTTATTCTGCCCCTATCACTCTACTTGCAGTAGAGCTGACAGCAAAATCTTTTTACTCCTGTCGCTTGGCCAATCATTTTTGCACCTGGGAAGGCAACAGCAGAGGGAGAAAGGAAGGAGTCGGCGAGCTTGGCTGCGACCTGCGCAGTCTTCCTTCCTGACATAATTATCTTGCTTGAGTTGGCGGTCTGCGTGACGCGGCCTTGCAGTGACATAGGCGGGCGGGAACGTGAACTGAACTTTGCTGTGTTTAAGCACGGTGGATGATACGGGAAATTTGTTGTAATTTTTTACCTATTGTAATTATTTTAATCATCATATGTGATGGTTCTTCTCTGAGATGAATATTCATATGAGTTCTTACTTTAAAAATATATATAAAAACTTGAAGACTGACGATCGGAGGGAACGGACTATCTTCCTATAAAGTCGAATTCAAAGAAATATCTCTATGTTTTGAACAGGAGATACAATACAAATACCGTATTGTTGTTATAACACTTGACGCAAAAATGATGCAACAGTATGTTTTAAGCAAGAAAGCTAAAAGAAACATGTCAATCAAAACTGACAAGTTGACAGTGTTGGGCAAGTACGCAGCCTTCAGATGCGCCGCGCAATAGCTGCGGCTGAGCCGTCGGTTGCACATCTGCCCATTGGGGCAGGTGTAATCAATTATTAATTATTAATTAATATTATGGTTTCTATGCACCTCCGCTTCGGAATCGCTGAAGACATAGACCTCGCTCGGGAAATCAGATACTTTTAAAAATTGAGTTGATTTCTCAGATTGAATTCTGCGTATTACAGCTTCAGAAGCATCACAGCTCACGCAAGTCTGGAATCGTGCAGAAAGAAACACCCGGGCGCAATCAACGGTAGAGCCACGAGAGACGAAACTAGTGAAAATTTCGAGTTCTCCCGCCTCCCCAAATCTCCTTGACTCGCCTCGTCCGTCCCCTTCGAATTCGAAGGAGAGTCGCCCAACCTCTCTCACTCTCTCCGCTTGATTCGCTCAGACAGATTATGACGCTCAGGTGCGCGCTAGCGGGACGGGCAAAGGCGAAAAAGACGACTGCGGGGGGGGGGGTGGCGTGCGGCTTGCGCGATCCCCAAGATTCCGAGCTTCCCTTCCCAAACGTGCCCGGCCTCTGATGGGGGATTTATTCTCTCGCACGGCTGAGTCACGGTCGGGCGGAATCGGCCAGCAGGGAGGGACGGCAACGCTGAGTTCTTAGAAGCAGAAAATCGATTCGAATTGAAAACAAAGACTTCCGGGGGAGACGAATTTCTAATCGGATTTCACCGACATCATGCTGATGCTGCTGCTGCTGTCTGCTGCCGTTGGCTTGTCGACCGCTGCCACTGTTGAAGTCTGGGTGCTGACTCAGGGCGACAACTGCGGCACCGTCAGGGTCAACTCCAGCAGCTTGATCATTGGTGGCCTCTTCAACACCACCGCCTCGCTGATGCTGCCGCCAGCTGTCCCAGCCAGCTCGCTGACCGTCCGAGCCGTGCCGCTCACCTGCGACCCGGTGACCGGCCGGCCCGGCCGCGACTCCCTCGGCGCCGCCGTCGCCGATGTCCTCGCCCGTCGGGAGCCGCTGATCTGGCTGGGCTTTCCGGAGCCCGACCTCTGCCAGCTCGCCGCCTCGTGGACCGGCGTTGGCGCCGCCAATGCCACCGCCGTGTCGTGGAATTGCGTCGACCCGCCCGCGCCGGCGCTGCCGAGTCTGGCGCCGTCGCTGACGACGCTGGTCAGCGGCGCTGTGGCCCTGCTGAGCCGGTTCCGCTGGCAGGGCCTGGCGGTGCTGTGGCAGTCTGGCTCGGACTATTGGCAGCGGGCGGCCTACCAGCTCGGTGCGCAGCTGTCGCTGCTGGACTACGAGATCCCGGCGGCCGCCTTCCTCAGCGTCGGAGCCGACGGAGGGGCCGCTGCGGACGCGCTGGCCCGGCTAAGACGAGTGGCCAACGTCAAGGGTACAGCGGGCTGTTCAATGGCTGCATTTTGTAGCTGGGCAGGGCGGACCCTTCAAGCACCAGCTTGACAATACCCTTTTTTATTTTCATTAAAGTACCTCTAGAAGATACCCTCCATATACCCTTCTGTAAATGCCCTTACGACCGATTGGAGATAATGTCACTTGCTTGAGGGGGTTGTAGCCTAGTGGTTAGTGGAATTGAAGGTCAGAGTTCGATTCCCGTTCCCACTAGAAAATTTGTGTCCTTGAGCAAGACACAGTTACATTGCTTCAGCTTACCCAGCTGTAAAATGGTTGCCAGCATTAGCTGGGGTAATTGAGGGTGTGTGTGGCGACCCCCCAGTCCTTGGACTGAACAGCCGTACGCAGCCTTCAGATGCGCCGCGCAATAGCTGCGGCTGAGCTGTCGGTTGCACATCTGGCCCAATTGGGGAAGGTACAGTAATCAATTACTATTACTATTGAAGCATCATGCGGATGTACCCTCCTTACACACTTTCAAAGACAGATAACTTCCATAAATACCCTCCATACACTCTCTTTCAAACGACACCCTTCCTTCAATCACAATGACTTATAAATTTCTACTATTTAGAGCCCATGTCCATGAATCGCTTCGTTAGTAAAAGAAAACAGCTTTAACTGAAAGCAGAGGCACAGGCGAAAACACACAACAAACGCTATAATCCGAGGCTTATCCTGCCCGATCCCTCCTCCCTCATCTTAACCGGCCGAGAGGGGAGCAATTATACCTGCGCCACCCAAGAGCTCATCGGTAATTAGCCACAGGGAGGTTCAGTCGCCCGTTTGTCCGCTCTGTTAAAAGGAAGCCAGCAATTTCCCGCCTTTTGCTGCTGCTGCTGCTGCTGCTTTCTCTGCTTCCAGGAGACTCGCTAGCAAGGCCCTTCGCTCGGTTAAGAATCTCAAAAG
>NIVC01000793.1:0-75000 GCA_002269645.1 Macrostomum lignano | reverse complement strand
ATGGGGAAGGGATCGATGGGGAAGGGATCGATGGGGAAGGGATCGATGGGGAAGGGATCGATGGGGAAGGGATCGATGGGGAAGGGATCGATGGGGAAGGGATCGATGGGGAAGGGATCGATGGGGAAGGGATCGAGAGGAGAAGGGATCGATGGGGAAGGGATCGATGGGGAAGGGATCGAGAGGAGAAGGGATCGATGGGGAAGGGATCGATGGGGAAGGGATCGATGGGGAAGGGATCGATGGGGAAGGGATCGATGGGGAAGGGATCGATGGGGAAGGGATCGATGGGGAAGGGATCGATGGGGAAGGGATCGATGGGGAAGGGATCGATGGGGAAGGGATCGATGGGGAAGGGATCGATGGGGAAGGGATCGATGGGGAAGGGATCGATGGGGAAGGGATCGAGAGGGGAAGAATCGAGAGAAGGGATCGAGAGGGGAAGAATTGCGGAAAGGTCCTTGGAGCCTCGTGAGCGAGCATGTCACATCTGAAGGTCATCAAAGGTATGTAGTCAATCGCAATAAAAAGAGAGTTGCTCACTTTCGCGATTCCAGCAGGTGCACTTCGGCATGCAGACCAGCGTAGCCTGGACCGCCTTGGCCAGCGCATCGCCGAGCTTTCCAGCTGTCGGCGCCTTCGTCAACCTGACTGTTCCTCTGGCGAACTCCAGCTCCTTCGACCAGCTGGTCATCGACTCCGACGGTCAAGCGCTCCTAGACCTTGTGCTGCTAGATTACTGGCCTACCCGGAACCAGTTCATGCCAGTGCTCACCATCAACTGGCCTGCGTACAACTCAGTGCAGGCTTTGGCTAGCGAGCTGGGTGCTGTGCCGGGCGAGGACTCGTGCTTCCTCTCTGTTTGCCCGGAACCGGAAGTGGCGGGTAAGCCTGTGCCTTATTGAGCTACCCGTTCTAAGCCAAATTGGCTCGTACTCCTCATATTCCTACCCCACTACCGACAACCCCACTCCCCACATTCCTACCCCACTATCGACAACCCCACACCCACATCCTACCCCACTACCGACAATCCCACTCCCCTCATTCCTACCCCACTACCGACAATCCCACTCCCCTCATTCCTACCCCACTACCGACAACCCCACTCCCCTCATTCCTACCCCACTACCGACAACCCCACTCCCCTCATTCCTACCCCACTACCGACAACCCCACTCCCCTCATTCCTACCCCACTACCGACAACCCCACTCCCCTCATTCCTACCCCACTACCGACAACCCCACTCCCCTCATTCCTACCCCACTACCGACAATTCCACTCCTTGCATTCCTACCCAAGTACCGACAACCTACTCCCGTGATTATAAATGTACAGAATTATTCTAGATTGTTCTATTGCAAACTTATTTTGAAGGAACGGAACAGACAAATATTCAAGCAATTTCATCTGGTGCCTTTACCGATTCTAAATGCGTGATGAGTGATTAAATCAGCCCAGTCCCGCCTTTGACTCCCAGGTGGATTTACGGCAATGCACGGCGTGATTCTGCTGGCTTCGCTCCTCTTCGTTGCCGGCGCGGGATTTGTTATTTTCCTGCTGGTCAGGTGAGCCAAACATCCAAGTTGGGGCTTGTGGGATCCGACAGAGCTCAGGTGCGTAACGGCTTAAACACTAGCACTGCTTTCGCTGGAAAACCATCATCATCATCAAGAAGCTAATTCTTGATTTCTTGAGTCCATCGCGTGCTCCGAGACGTTAAAAGGGCGGATGAAGATTTCAAAATTGACGCGACTAATGCAGGCAGACAGAAATCCGATTTTCGAGCTTCAGGCGGTGCTCGGGGGGCCTCGCTTTTTAGTTTTGAATCTGCATTATGAACTAGAGATTGGTAATCTGATGAGGAACGGGAAAATCCCTTTTTTGTAAACCTTCTCCAGGCGATACCAGAGCCGGAAGGAGCTGGCCAAGGGGCCCAACAAGATGCTGCTCTATCCCATGGATGTGGAGTTCCAGAAGAACCGAATCAACAAGAGCGTTCCGGTGAGCATTAGTTTGAGACTGTTCGGCCATTAATTGATTTGAAATATGTTGCTGCATGTATCAAATGCTGAGGGCTGTGGTACCCTGTTTTACTGCAGCCCAGAGCTGCTACCAAGGACCACTGTAGTATAACAGTACGTAAAACTCAAAGAGTGTGTAATTTTTAGGAGGCCGATTTCCTAGAAAAGTACACTGCGGAGATAAGAAAAAATCATTTTATTCATCAAAAATCAATGATTGCATTTGAACTGGGGCTGAGAAGGCTACCTTTTCTTAATTTAGCATGCACAACATGATACTCTGTTGTACTCGTATTTTATATAGTCGAGTAGTGAAAGTTTCATTTTCATATTGTTTTCTAGCTATTTCATAAGCCCCAGCTAAATTTGTAAATACTCACAAGTGAAATTTGTGTTCTTGGCTTCAAAATTGATAGATTTCGAAAAAGTCAACAATGAGAAAAGATAATTGGTAAACGTTGTCGACATAAAATTATTTAGACAAATAATTATTTAATTATTTAAGGGCTTGTCTAGACAGGTCTAAGAATACCTAAACATATGCATTTGAATGGAACTATACCTACAATAATGCCTAAATTAAAAAAGTAATCTTCACTGCCCCAAATCAAATGCAAAATCTTTGATTTTGTGATGAAAAAAATGACAAATGATTTTTCCTATCTCCTTAATGTATTTTTTTCCAGAAAATCGGCCTCCTTAAAATTACACGCTCTTTGAGTTTTACGTCCTGTTATTCTACAGTGGTCCTTGGCTGATAAACGCTAAACGCTAAATAAACGCTGATTTTTGCAGAGTCTGAAGGCGGCGGACGTCACAGTGGCAGAGGTGGCCCTGCCAGGACTGCTGCAGAACCAAAACCACCAGGCTGAGACGCTCCGGAACGCTGTGGCCGAGAGGCGCTCGTTAAAGAGCCCGACCAGCGAGAACGAGGCCACGGATTCCAACACTGCGAAGTACAATGTGAGAGCTCCCTTTAATACTTTTAACGCACCGTGTAGGGCACTGATAAAGCTTGTGCATTTACTATTCTTCATTTCCAGGGAGATTTCATTCACGTTAGCTACCTGCAGTTGCCCGGTCACTCTGTAAAGAGCCGAATGATGTCGTACATTCGGATGCTGAGAGAAATCCGCAACGAAAATGTCAATCCGTTTGTTGGCTTACTGGTTGACATGGAGTACCTGGCCATGGTTTGGGATCACTGCACCAGGGGTAGCCTGAAGGTGCGTTTTGACAAACAATATTTGATAATAATGAACAATTGATTACACCTGCCCCAATTGGGCCTTATGTGCAACCGACAGCTCAGCCGCAGCTATTGCGCGGCGCATCTGAAGGCTGCGTACGGCTGTTCAGTCCAAGGACTGGGGGGTCGCCACACACACCCTCAATTAACCCAGCTAATGCTGGCCCCATTTTACAGCTGGGTGAACTGAAGCAATGCAGAGTTATATCTTGCTCAAGGACACAAATTATTCCAATAAGATCAGGAATCGAACTCCCGACCTTCCAGTCGTAAGTCCGACGCTCTCACCACTAGGGTACAACCGCCGCAAACAAGCATACATGTACATTAGTTGAACCAATAGCTCTCAGTGATCAAAATCTCTCAACTCTCTCGCCTCCCAGGACATCATCAACAACCCATCGGTGAATCTTGACTGGGAGTTCAAGCTGTCACTGCTAACGGATTTGGTCAGGGTGAGTCTTGTTGTCCATGGTAAATCTGGTAAAGCTATTCACTTCTGCTCTTTGTAAGGTAAAAAGATGCTGATCTCTCTTTCAGGGCCTTCGCTACCTGCACCACAGTCCCGTGTCAGTGCACGGAAGCCTCAACTCCAGCAACTGCGTAGTGGACGGGCGCTGGGTGCTGAAGCTGACTGACTACGGCCTGAATCAGGTGTACAACATCTACAACAATCGGCCGCAGCTTACTGACGAGCAGATGCTCTGGACGGCTCCTGAGCTGCTTCGCGAGCCGCCACCGCCCACCGGCACGCATCCGGGCTCGCAGAAGGCCGACGTCTACGCGTTCGCCATCGTCATGCAGGAGATCATCACGCGGGACTCGCCCTTCGGCATGATGGGCATGTCGGCCGAAGAGATTCTTCGTAAAGTGCGCAAGCCTCCGCCGCTTTGCCGACCGCAGGTCACTCAAAGCGAGGCGCCGCCAGCCTATATTCAGGTAAAATTGACGATGGCTCAAAACACCTGTGACTGGAGACACGTGTGTCTCGTAAAGCTCTTTTGTCTAAGCACCAGAAAGCGTCAATACACGGTCTTGTTTTTGTCTCATCCAGGTGTTAAAACAGGCCTGGGCTGAGAATCCAGAGATGCGGCCAGACATGGACTCAGTCTACCAGACATTCAAGAGCCTCCTGCAGGGACGCAAGATGAACATCGTGGACCACATGTTCAAAATGATGGAGAAGTACTCGGCAGATTTGGAGGAGACAGTGCGGGAAAGAACAACGGAACTTGAGGTTGAAAAAAAGAAGACCGAGATGCTGATTGCTCGAATGCTACCAAAGTAAGTTTTCCGCTTCCAGATTACATGAGTATCCTGCTGTTCCATTAGCCAAGTATCCCGCTGTTCCATTAGCCAAGTATCCCGCTGTTCCATTAGCCAAGCATCCTGCTGTTCCATTAGCAAAGTATCCTGTTCCATTAGCCAAGTATCACGCTGTTCCATTAGCCAAGTATCCTGCTGTTCCATTAGCCAAATATCCTGCTGTTCCATTAGCCAAATATCCTGCTGTTCCATTAGCCACGTACCATGCTGTTCCATTAGCAAAGTATCCTGCTGTTCCATTAGCAAAGTATCCTGCTGTTCCATTAGCCAAGTTTCCTGCTGTTCAATTAGCCAAGTATCCTGCTGTTCCAATAGCCAAATAACCTGCTGTTCCATTAGCCACGTACCATGCTGTTTCATTAGCCAAGTATCCTGCTGTTCCATTAGCCAAGTATCCTGCTGTTCCATTAGCCACGTACCATGCTGTTCCATTAGCCAAGTATCCTGCTGTTCAGTTAGCCAAGTATCCCGCTGTTCCATTAGCCAAGCATCCTGCTGTTCCATTAGCAAAGTATCCTGTTCCATTAGCCAAGTATCACGCTGTTCCATTAGCCAAGTATCCTGCTGTTCCATTAGCCAAATATCCTGCTGTTCCATTAGCCACGTACCATGCTGTTCCATTAGCCAAGTATCCTGCTGTTCCATTAGCCAAGTATCCTGTTGTTCCATTAGCCAAGTGTCCTGCTGTTCCATTAGCCATGTATCCTGCTGTTCCATTAGCCAAGTATCCTGCTGTTCCATTAGCCAAATATCCCGCTGTTCCATTAGCCAAGCATCCTGCTGTTCCATTAGCCAAATATCCTGCTGTTCCATTAGCCAAATATCCTGCTGTTCCATTAGCCACGTACCATGCTGTTCCATTAGCAAAGTATCCTGCTGTTCCATTAGCCAAGTATCCTGCTGTCCCAGTTAGCCAAGTATCCCGCTGTTCCATTAGCAAAACATCCTGCTGTTCCATTAGCCAAGCATCCTGCTGTTCCATTAGCCAAGTAATCGGTTGTTCCATTAGCCAAGCATCCTGCTGTTCCATTAGCAAAGTATCCTGTTCCATTAGCCAAGTATCACGCTGTTCCATTAGCCAAGTATCCTGCTGTTCCATTAGCAAAGTATCCTGCTGTTCCATTAGCCACGTACCATGCTGTTCCATTAGCAAAGTATCCTGCTGTTCCATTAGCCACGTACCATGCTGTTCCATTAGCCAAGTATCCTGCTGTTCCATTATCCAAGTATCCTGCTGTTCCATTAGCCAAGTATCCTGCTGTTCCATTATCCAAGTATCCTGCTGTTCCATTAGCCAAGTATCCTGCTGTTCCATTAGCCAAGTATCCTGCTGTTCCATTGGCCAAGTATCCTGCTGCCTCAGTAGCCTGTTGTTGTTAGCAGACTGCTGTCTTAGTAACTAAGTATTGAGATTTTTTAATAAAAGTATCAGGTAAATCTCAATCAGCCATGAAATACTGGTGAGGGTTCATTGAGTACCCTGACTGTACAGTAGTAGAATTAAGCATTCATAGTTGCCCAATTAATTAGGATATCTGTATCTGTCTGAACTCCAATTGTTTATTGAACTATCGAACAAAGGGGTGCGACGCACCTGTGAACTCACGATTCTCCTAACCTTCACTCCTCTTTCACTTCCTCAGTATTTTTTCTTGAAAAGTGTAAAAAAGAAACACTGGCGAAAGAAAACAGCCATTGAATATTTGAGGCCTATATTTTTAATTAACTCTATCCTTACCTGACGACCTTAAGACAGCAAAAATTTTTCCCGTTGACCATCGTGAGAATCAGTGTTCAAGATGAATTTTGCTACGTGGGATGCAAGCCGTCTCCCCCCCCCCATTGCCAGTCGCTCTGTTTGTTTCTGTACTGACCAGCCAGCACCACCCCAGCTAGATCGGACGAATGCACGATTGCACGATGCATCAGCCCGAGCTCCACACTGCCAGCTTAATCAGTTCAGGAAGGCTTTGAGCGGGCGATCGGCCTGTCCGTTTTGATAGCGCTAGGCAGGTGCTGGCTTGAACGGCAGGGAGAACTCGCAGTTTGATTTCCGGCCCCAGTTATGAAATAGAAACCGGGATCGAGTCGTTTAACATTCCCCCATCAGCGAGTACAGAGACTGAGTCGGCTAAACTGCAACAGGGCGAAATCTAGCCTTGCTTTTTAAACTAGCGTATGCGTCTCCAGCTAATTAGTGCATCTACTATCCTATTAGAGATTCCCAGTATAAACTCGTTACAGAAACTTTCGCATTGCCCGAGCTCTTTAACTCAAAGAGTTCCTCAGTCCACTAGCCAAGGTCATTAGCCGTTGGACTGACGAATAAGTAGAATAAGCCTGTAAGGATTGTAGGATCACGGCCCTAGGCGAAGGCGCTGGAGATGCAACGCACGAGGTGACGCGTAGTGGCTTATATGGCTGTGAGGCTGGCAGAGAGGAGGGAGGACGTCAGTAGCGAGGAAGATTAGAGCGCCACGGCGAAGCGCGGACGAGCAGCGCCTCTCGCCTTGAAATTTGAGCCGGGCAAAGAAGGAAAAGGCACGACCAGAGGATGGAAGATAGCTCAGTGAGGACGAAGAGGAACTCCTAACTGACTGAGATCAGGAGAGTAGTTGCGAACCTGCTAATTACCAGGCGAAGCGAGAGGTGCTTATGCTTAGTGACTTTCGCCAGCAGCTAAGAAGTTGCAGCTGGATGGGATGAAGCAAACGAGGGGAAAATTATCAAGTAAAAATCTTTTCCCTTGACTGATTAAACCGCTCATTTCTGCATCCCATGATGCCATTGTCCAGCCGAATGCTGCAAAACACTTTGTTGGACAGAAACTCAGAAACCTGTCACAAACCGCCACCACTCCGATCTCGCGCAGAATCGTGGCGAAAAGCCTCATGGAGGGCCAGGCTGTGGAACCGGAGGAGTTCGACGAGGTGACCATCTACTTCAGCGACATCGTCGGCTTCACAACAATCTCGGCGCTGAGCACGCCACTGCAGGTGGTTGACCTGCTCAACGATCTGTACACAATGTTCGACGAGACCTTGGAGGAGTACGATGTGTACAAGGTAATCAAGTACGCTAGGGGGGCAACTTGTTTGTAACCATGGTGTCTTGCACCTCTTTGCACTGGTGCATTTTTCTCAAAGCCAATGTATCTTTAGACAGTCTTCCTACTGAGCGAAGTAACTTGATCAGTCAGTTTTAGCCAGCTGTTCTGCGCCCTGTCTGACTAACCCAGATACGCTTTATAATTCTAAGGCTTTACTGTAATACTTCAGTCGACCTTGAAGTTTTCTTGAAGTGAGACTCATTTTAAACTCTGCTTCAGACCATACGGAGTCGAAGCCATTCTCAAACAGCAGCCAAATAACTTTTTAGAGAACTTGTTTGCGCTAGCATGGATTTACTCGTACAAAGTTGAAGTTCAGGTGTTTGTGTGTTCTAAACGTATTACTTTTCAAGTTGTTTCGAACTGAATGAAAGTTGATTGCTTAGCAATTTGACGATCATTATTCACATTTTTAATGCAGAACAATCCATTACTACAAAAAATGCATTGTCTGTAGGATCGTCGAACAGAAAACAATGTAAAGAATCAGCGGTCCCAGTGCGTGACAACGATTGTCTGGCGAGCGCCATGGATGGATATACATTGTCTGGCGAGCGCCGGTAGGCGCGAGCCATAGACAAATCGTTGTCACGCACTGGGACCGCTGATTATGTATCCCCCACTTGCCCCGGGCGAACGTCTATGGTCTCAGTGTAAATTTCATTTATTTACATCGGTGCAAATAAACGGTTTATTTCACTGTGCAACTGCTCTTTCGAAGTAAAATGATTGAAATTTACACTGAGACCATAGACGTTCGCCCGGGGCAAGTGGTGGATACATCACATATTCCCCGTTTATACCAAGTGTTTAGGACAAAAATGCTTTCGTGCCTCGCTTATTGACCTCGGCTTCGCCTCGGTTAATAAACAAGTCACTCAAGCATTTATTGCCCTAGCACTGGTATAAATGGGGAATATATACCATTTATTCATTGCTTCTCAAATTTTCTCACTTTCTGTAGGATACCTAAAAGAGTAAAAAAGCTAAATCATCGTCACAATTTAAACTGTGCATGCTGACGTTTTCAAGTATGACTTTAAAACGCTGGTCATTACACCGTTGAATATTGGCAAATTTCGAAAAGACCGATTGGATTCAATGTGTCTGAATGAAGCTTTAGTAGTCTTTACACCTTAAGGAAAATGAAGACAAGCATAAATCAAAGCGGCATTTCGAAATCTAGAAATTTATTCGGAAGGGCAACATCCTGCGTTCTGAAGCTGTCTTAGTAAATTTTATGCTCGTAAGGGTCTCTAGCCTATTTCCGCATACAAGAAGCTCAACCAAGAAACAGCAAAAGCCGTTGGGATCGCCACGCAAAATCTCTCTCAGGCCACGCCTGAACTCCAGCTCTATCTGTAGCATTTTCCCTACAGACAGCATTATAACAGCAGATCGTTCAACTCCACTCCCGCTTACCTGCTCAGGTGGAGACCATCGGCGACGCCTACATGGTCGTCTCCGGCCTGCCAACCCGCAACGGAAACCGGCACGCGGGCGAGATTTCCACAGTGGCGCTGGACCTGCTGTCCCGGTGCGGCAGCTTCACCATTCGCCACATGCCGGATATACCGCTGCGACTGCGCATCGGCCTGCACAGCGGCAGTTGCGTGGCTGGGGTGGTCGGACTCACCATGCCCAGGTGAGCGAGGGCTGAACCCGCTGTTCACTTTAGCCGAGTTCACCTCTTTTTTGCTCGAATTTCCTTTTGAGAAAGTTATGATGACAGGATGCAGCCGACTAACTACAATCAGTTGGCCAACTACAATCAAATCACATTCCACAGCCGTTCCTCCTAATAATTCCTCCTGTATTTTTTTAACAATTGGTATAGCATTTTACAGTTCATTTGGGCTTACGCGCATTTAATTTAGTCCAAGATACGTTTGCCAAAGAAACGAAGCTTTTGTCTATGGTAGCAAGGCTGGCACAGCGGCATTTGATTTTAACCAACAAGCATCAATTTGGTCCAAACGCTAGTGAATCATTCGGCAAGCTCTTGCCTTCTCGCAACTGTCTGCAGGTTGTTGTGTACCGCTGGAATGTCAGCGTCTCTACCGAATATTTTCAGTCGCTTTTCCAGAGCTCTGCTCATAGTCGAAATCTGATAACCAACTGGAACTGTTCCTTCAACTTCTGCTGTATTTTCTGCAATATCAACAAAGGGCTCGTCTCAACTGCATCGAGTAGCAGCTGGACTTGAGGCTCTTGAGCAACTTGCCTTGGCGATTGCCACCCTTTCGCAGGCGACCGGCAGTGGTTCAACGCGCTGATGGATGCTGGAAACCATATTTTCTTTTCCATTCAGCAGCCTTGCAATGTCCTTTTGGGTGTTAACCTCTGCCGAGTGCTTCGATCACAAGCCAATGGCATTCATTCGGTAGCCTAGCATATGATCAACAATCATGGGGCTGATCTTGCTCCGCAGCAGCAGTTGCAAATTAAGCTATGGACCAAATTCATGCTTGTTGAACCAAATCAATTGCCGCGTAAGCCTGAATGGGCTGCAAAAAAGCTATATTTGCCAACGGTTGAATGCTACCTAAATACCTTGTCCAGTTTAAAAACATATTCCGAATAGCAGTAGCCCTGACTACCCTGTCCACGTTGCAAATCCTTGGCAACAGTCTGTACAAGGTTTGGCCATAGACATAGCACTTTTCAGACTTCATTAACTTCGTTGTCTATGGCCCAACCAATCTTTATTCTATACTGCTTTCAACTTAGCATGACAAAAACAATAATTTTAATTTTACGACGTGACAAAGTGACAGCAGTAAAAAACTTGGTTGCTTCATACGTCCTTGCCTCATGTAGCTGTCAAATTGTCACTCATCACTCTCCAATTGTGAAAACTTCACTGGATGCCGGTTTTTGTCTGCCATGTAACTCAAACTATTAAGAATTACCTTCTGAGTTTCCGAATTACAAATATAGCAAACTTGTGTTCTTCCACGAGGCTGATTCACAAGTTAGAATAGTTTATAAAAGTTAATCAGTATTTCTTTTGTCAGTCAAGTTTATAACTAAGCCGATTAAGTAAAGAATCCAAAATTTTCTGCAACAGAAGCCACTGCCGCAGAACTGCACTCGGCCATAGACAATACAGCCAATCAAGTTAATAAAAAGCCATTGAATTGGACAGCTCGCAACAGAAGCCACTGCCACAGAACTGCACTCGGCCATAGACAATACAGCCAATCAAGTTAATAAAAAGCCATTGAATTGGACAGCTCGCAACAGAAGCCACTGCCACAGAACTGCACTCGGCCATAGACAATACAGCCAATCAAGTTAATAAAAAGCCATTGAATTGGACAGCTCGCAACAGAAGCCACTGCCACAGAACTGCACTCGGCCATAGACAATACAGCCAATCAAGTTAATAAAAAGCCATTGAATTGGACAGCTCACATTTCACCTTTGGAAGACTTAGTTGAGAAAATTCCAGAAAAGACGCAATAAAGGAATAACTGGTGTTAATTATGATTGCCAGCGGTTCCCAATCTAATCTGTAGGCTCTGCAAAGCATGGAAATCTTTTTGTCTTTCAGGTACTGCCTCTTCGGAGACACGGTGAACACTGCAAGCCGCATGGAGTCCACCGGAGCGGCTTTCCGTATCCACGTGAGCCCGTTTACTAAGGCCATCCTTGACCAGCTGGGCGGCTATCACCTGCAGCTGCGAGGCGAGGTCGAACTGAAGGGCCGCGGCATGGTGAAGTCGTACTGGCTGGTTGGCAAGGACAACTTCAATAAGCCGCTGCCGGAACCGCCTGAAATTGTTGAAGGGACCGATAATCACGGGTGAGCGGCGAGAACGGAGCCATTTTGTTTAAGTGGGCGCCATTTCACTTGAGTGAGTGCCATTTCACTTGAGTGAGTGCCATTTTACTTGAGTGAGTGCCATTTTACTTTATTGGGCGCCATTTCACTTGAGTGAGTGCCATTTTACTTGAGTAGGCGCCATTTCACTTGAATGAGCGCCATTTTACTTGAGTAGGCGCCATTTCACTTGAGTGAGTGCCATTTCACTTGAGTGGGCGCCATTTCACTTGAGTGAGTGCCATTTCACTTGAGTGAGTGCCATTTCACTTGAGTGAGTGCCATTTTACTTGAGTGAGTGCCATTTTACTTGAGTGAGTGCCATTTCACTTGAGTAGGCGCCATTTCACTTGAGTAGGCACCATTTCACTTGAGTGAGTGCCATTTTACTTGAGTAGGCGCCATTTCACTTGAGTGAGTGCCATTTTACTTGAGTGAGTGCCATTTTACTTGAGTAGGCGCCATTTCACTTGAGTAGGCGCCATTTCACTTGAGTGAGTGCCATTTCACTTGAGTAGGCGCCATTTCACTTGAGTGAGTGCCATTTTACTTGAGTGAGTGCCATTTTACTTGAGTGAGTGCCATTTCACTTGAGTAGGCGCCATTTCACTTGAGTAGGCGCCATTTCACTTGAGTGAGTGCCATTTTACTTGAGTAGGCGCCATTTCACTTGAGTAAGTGCCATTTTACTTGAGTGAGTGCCATTTTACTTGAGTAGGCGCCATTTCACTTGAGTAGGCGCCATTTCACTTGAGTGAGTGCCATTTCACTTGAGTAGGCGCCATTTCACTTGAGTGAGTGCCATTTTACTTGAGTGAGTGCCATTTTACTTGAGTGAGTGCCATTTCACTTGAGTAGGCGCCATTTCACTTGAGTAGGCGCCATTTCACTTGAGTGAGTGCCATTTTACTTGAGTAGGCGCCATTTCACTTGAGTGAGTGCCATTTCACTTGAGTGAGTGCCATTTCACTTGAGTGAGTGCCATTTCACTTGAGTAGGCGCCATTTCACTTGAGTGAGTGCCATTTTACTTGAGTAGGCGCCATTTCACTTGAGTGAGTGCCATTTTACTTGAGTGAGTGCCATTTTACTTGAGTAGGCGCCATTTCACTTGAGTGGGCGCCATTTCACATGAGTAGGCGCCATTTAACTTAAGTGAGTGCCATTTCACTTGAGCGGGCACTTTATTTTGTCAGTAGGAGTCAGAAAAATTCGGTACTCAGAGACAAGTTTCATTTTAACTGAATTCTTGTCCTGCTGATAAAATGAATGATAGCTCGTAATAATTGGAGTTTCAAACAGTAAAAAGCAGTTTCTAAAACTTATATATACTTTAATATTTTAATGAACATTCTTTAACTTAAGCAGACTCAGTGTTTTCAAAAATAATATGAATTTGAGATAATAAAAGCATAGTACAGAGAGAACTCTTTCGGCTCCAAACAAGCATTATTTTAAATCAACCCTGGAAACTGCAGTAGCAAAGTTTAGTGAGAGACGCAACTGATGAGGCTCGAGCTGCAGCTTCCAATTAAAAAACAGCCTACTTTTTCTTGCTCATGCCTTTCTAATTTTATCGAATGTCTAGGTTGCAAAACCTAAGCAGGTCTGTCTGCCTATCCCTTCCCAGCTATAATGCCTTACCTTACCTGCCTGTGAATCAGGTAATTGAGCACAAACGGTGACGTGACTCGGCTTACATCACGCCAGAGAGCAGCCGGGATGGGGTTTGAGTTGATTCGCACATTCAGGGCCGCGGCTGTAGCAGGGCTGGCTGGGGTGTTGATGTGCGAGGATTTAATTAGATTTAACATTCTCCGACTCCCTGCTCCCTTGATCTTCCCCTCTCTGCCTCTTCTTTTATCCCTTTTAGTCTTGTTCCCCTTCAGTAGCTTTAGTATCCTCTTCCCTACAAAGCGGGTCAAAGCTGCTCTAAAATAATCAACCAATATAAGGCAGGAATGGAAGAGCATTAAGCTATGTATTAAAATTCGATAAGACCATACATAAATTGGTTCTAATCCCCTTGAGCAAGGCACACAAGCGCGCGGATACGTACGCAGTCATACGCACAGGCACACACTCACACAGGAGTGTACAGCGGCCCTAACTTTATTTATCGTTAGACATGTACACTTCACTGTGCCTTGGTCCTCTTGGTCCCCTCAAGGTCGTTAATTGCACGTGCAGAGCCAAGCCGAGATTCCAATTTAGCGCCTGCACTTTGGAATCGAGCCTGGGCCGCTGGCACATCAGAGCGCCGCACTGGACCACTGGGCTACGGCCCGCCTTTCAAGTCAATTTACTAAGTCGGGATTCATTTGGACAGAAAAATAATTCGGTTTCACCTTGATGCTTAGGCTGAATTGGTCATTAGGATGGCTGTGAGGGCTTGAGCAAGACAGACAGCTTACTGTTTGGCTTACAGGCTTATCTGGGATACTCCGAGCTGCTCCATTCAAAGAGCAGAGTGAGATGCGGGCTTTCAATGCGCGATTGTTTCAGCCTAGCAGTGGCGAGAGAGGCAGCTGGGAGACTGCGTGGGGGGAGCGAGAGGTAGGGGATTCGGGAATTTGTTAAATTGGGATCTCGGAAGAAGCTGATATCACTGCGAAGATTACTCGCATTCTTGCCAGGATTCTGATTCTGGTTCTGATTCTGATTCTTGCCAGGATAATTTTGATCCCCTCGCTCGCTTTGCACCCCAGCCTGGCCTCCCTCGGTCTGAAGAAGCCGCCACCCCCCACCGCGGAAGCGAAACCGGACAACCCGGACTGGAAAATTGACGACAACGAAGCTCGGACTGAGACGGAGTCGCCTGCAAAGCGGCAACTGCAGAAGCAGAAGCAACATCAAGGGAATCAGAAGCAACAGCATCAGGAGCATGGGCAGCAGTCGACCAACTTGACCGCCTCGGAGAGCAACGACTCCGGCTTCGTGGGAGGAGCAACTGTGGCCAATGGCAAAGTGGCGCAGAGCTCGCTGCCCCCGATTGAAACTGACGCCTAGAACTGCCAAGCCACAGCCAATCAGAATGCGGAGTGGGGTTGCTGTATGAGAGTGGAATGAGGCGGGCGACCATTGTACATTTACCAGACTGAATAGTGATGTACACACTGACCTTTTGTATTGCATGTGAGCAAAAATTGGAGAATAAGGTACTCATAATTGACCTTTTGCACCCTTTAATTCACAGAGAATCCTGCGTGGATGGCATTGCAAGCCTAGATATTACCTGTGAGCAAAGCTTGATGAAGCACGCGCCACTTCACTTGGAATTCCCTGCACTTTTATGATCGCAAATTTTTTTTTTGCTTTCAGCACCGAAAGAGTTGCAACTAAACTCTCATGAGCAAGCTTTGAGCACTATTTTTTAATAATTAGAGTATTGTTTCCCTTGTGGTCCATTTCAATTTTATAAACCATGAATTCTGCGCACACTGGGTGTCTCACCTTCTGCCGACTGCTTACTCACTACTCGCGAGTAGTCAGTTCGGATATTGTATGCCGGCGAGTTATCACGGAGCAGGGGGACTCGACCAATGCTAGGCTATCAAAGGGAGAAATTTATTATTTTGTCGTTACACGCCTGACTGATTGCTTTCGCATTAGTTTGTATTAATTATGCAAGGATTGTCTTTGTTTCAGAGCATTATTTTTTCTAGGATAGCACAGATTGCTATGCAATTTTCACGACAGCATGCCCGTTTTGACCTATAAGCTCGCAATTCTTCAATGCCATTCGTAATTGAGCCAGACACAGTTTTTGTTGAATAGCAAAGTAACTTTGTTGTCTAAGTCTTAAATCTAGTTTGTATGTCTTATTTTTTCATTTCTAGAGTACTGTGTGAAGAAATATTTTTAAGCAGGAAACATTGAAGTTTGAAGTTAGTGAACGTAATCTTGAATAGATTATTATCAAATATTTTTTATGTTTAAACATTTTTTGAAATGCACATGGAAACGTACGATCCATATGATACATACATTTGATCCATACGATACATGGAGATGATGTGTCATCTCCCACTGTGTCATCTCCCAATGTGTCATCTCCCACTGTGTCATCTCCCACTGTGTCATCTCCCACTGTGTCATCTCCCACTGTGTCATCTCCCACTGTGTCATCTCCCAGCAAGAACTCGCTGCACCTCAAAGTCATCGTCTATGTAAAAATCGTCCATCGACACCGGCTCGAAGCGGGTTGCCAGACCGGCTGAAGCCTCCGCGGCAGCCGCTGCAGCGGCAGCCATCGCTGTGGGTGCCAGAGACGAATAGCCGTCATCGTCTCGAGCTGGAGCTGCTGCCACACATTCGCGATCATCTCCGCAGTCATTGATAGCGTCCCCTCCGACGTTGAGCTCCACACTGCAGTTCAGGCTGGATGAGCAGCTCAGGTCTTCGGGGTCGCAACCGGCCTGCTCCAGGTTCACCAGTCGAGTCAGCGCAGCCACCGCCGCGGCCAGTTGGCGACTTCGCTGCTCCGTCTCGTCCAGGCGCAGCCGCAGGTAGCGGCTCTGCTCGGTGAGACTCTGAAACCGGTCGGCTGTCGCCTCTTGATTTTCGGCAGTGCCAGAGCCCCTTGCGGCAGGCAATTAACTAACTGAAAGAGTGTCCTCCCATCAATCGAGTCCTAAAATCGCACGAATGGTGTACAAATCAATGAAAAAAATGCTGCCTCTTGTCATCCCCTCCTGCGCAGAGCCCTCCTTAGGCTGAACCAGAGGTACCTCAAAGTAGTCAGCACGGCCCTCCATCCGCCACCGTTTCTTCCATGGCTTGAGCGGTGTCTCGTCTGCCGCTCAGCCGTTTTTCAGCAAGGCCAGGCTCAATCACCTCTCCGAGGTTTGCAGGCCCGAGAGCATACCGCTAACGTCCGGTACCTCAGGGACACGGAAGGAGCCAGCTTCTTCCCAACCGCTGGTGAGGAGGACCGCGCTGAAGGCGAGACAGACGGGTCTCCCTGAGCGAAATCACATTCGCCGCTGGAAGTCTTTGGTCACGAGACGCGACCAAAATTCGGTTCGATCACGTGACTTGTACTCGGATCCGTGCGATTCAATGACTCATTTGATGGAGTCGTAAACAAACCTTAATAGGGAACTTAAAAAAGCTTTAATTTAGACAATTTAATTCTCTTCTGAAAGCAGACCTTGTGTGCCAGAGAGTTGCAGACAATCTGATTGGCCAGCTGGTCAGTGTTGCGGCTGGTTCGCAGCAGGTCGCGGCGCAGTCGGCGGCTGTCCAGCTCCAAGGCGGCCAGCCGACGCTCACAGCCGGCCTCCTCGAGGCTTTCCAGCCGTCTGAACAGCTGATCGGCCTGCGATTGGCTGGCCTGGGCGCGGGCGGGTTGGGTGCGAAAGCAGGTTCGCTTTTGGAAACTCGAAACTTCACAAGCTTGCAATTTCATATCGTCAGCATCTTTAAGTTTTGAGCTGGCTAAAGTGACTACTGACTAAACAAGGGGTATAGTCACAGGCCACATGCGACCCGCAAGCCTCTCTCTGGCCCTCGGGTCCTTTGAAACTTCACAATAGCAATCCGGCCCGCTCAAGGTTTGCGTCTTCTCAACTGTCTTCTCTCTCATTTCCTCTCCTCTCCTCTTCTCTCCTCTCCTCTCCTTTCCTCTCATTCTCTTCTCTCCATTCTCCTCTGCCTTCTCTCCTATTTCATCTCTTCTCTCCTCTCGTCTCCTCTCTTTTCGCCTTGCCTCGCCAATCCCTCCTCGACTCTCATTTCTCCTATCTATCATCTCTCAGCTCTCTTCTCTATTCCCTCTCCTCTCTCCTCTCCTCGAGCCTGCAGTCATGCTCTAGGTTCTCTATCTGACGCTTGAAATAAAACAATTGCCGAGCCCTGCACTAGTAATTCGACGACGTAAAATTTTGAGCATGGAGAAAAGTTCTCAAATTAAAGATAAAAAACTCGTTCATTGCTACTGAAGCAAGTAGGTAGAGAAATAGGCGTAATTTAATTTCACAGAAAACTATATGATTCCCCTAAGTTTTGAAATAGTTAGAAAAATAACCGAACAGCTCCGCTCTCGGCCTGCGATTGGCTGGGCTGGGGTGAAGTTTAAAGGAGATATTCTATCATAGATAAAAAAACTCGTCCATTGGTGATTAGAAGTCTTTAAGTTTCAAACTTTCCCCAGCTGTAATTCTCTACTTCAGATAGAAGTACTTCTCTACGTATCTGAATTCCCGAACAGCGGGAGGGGCGAGGGCATAGCAGTAGCTAGTTGGTACGCTGAGGGAACCCTGCCTGTACCCAGTGTAATACATGCGCTTAACTAGATGGGAGAAATCTTCGACTCTCATCACTGCCTGCTTCTCCACCACTCCCCCCCTGACGCTCATTCCCAACGGACTTTATGCAGCTCTGCTGCTGCCGTCTCTCATTTCTGCATTAAAGATCGATATTCGACTTCCCAGCTCTTCAGCTGGCTCTCTATTTTCATCCCGGCGCTTTCTGTTTCTGTTCCACTGTTCGACTGATAGATTGAATTCTTGGCTGTCTGATTTCAGTTCTCTTCTCTGCGATGTCATTGAGATATTTCTGGATCGGCTGAACTCTTTAGCAAGATTGAGATGGGATTTCAGAGATGGGATATGGAATGTGTGAGATTAGATATGATGATGAAAAATGGAATCTGTGAAATGTGCTATTAGATATCTGAGCTGGGATTTGGAACCTGTGAGATTAGATATCGGAGATGGGATCTGGAATCTGTGAGATTAGATATCGGAGATGGGATCTGGAATCTGTGAGATTAGATATCGGAGATGGGATCTGGAATCTGTGAGATTAGATATCGGAGATGGGATCTGGAATCTGTGAGATTAAATATCGGAGATGGGATCTAGAATCTGTGAGATTAGATATCGGAGATGGGATCTGGAATCTGTGAGATTAGATATGGGAGATGGGTAGCTGGGTGATCAAATCGGCGAGATTAGATGATAGGAGATGGAATCTAGAATCTTTTAGATTAGATATCAACGATGAAAAATGGAATCTGTGAGATTAGATATTGGTGATCGGAGATGGAATCTGTGAGATTAGATATCGGAGATGGGTAGCTGGGTGATCAAATCGGCGAGATTAGATAATAGGAGATGGGATCTAGAATCTGTGAGATTAGATATTTGAACTGGGCGATGGAACCTGGGAGATTAGAGATCTGAAATGGGAGTTGGGAGTTGAAATCTGTGAGACTAGATATCAGAATTGGCCTCTGGATCTGTGAGATTAGATATCTGACATGGGATATGGGAGACAAAAGACTAGAGATAAAAACCTATAGGCGAGACGGAACAAAAATATAAGCATGAAAGAATCTGCAAAATTCTCTGTCAGGGAAACAATCGGCACACTTGCGCTAGGTTCAGTGATGTCGCTGGCCCAGCAGTTGACAGCCGCCTTACTCTAATCTGTAGCACAAGCACTTTCACTTTGTCGGCTCCAATAAAAGCAGAAAAATACAAGCCAGTCTGCCCTCGACTTCCCCGTTGTCAACCGTTGTCTAGTCGGCGGCGAAGATCAAAGCCCAGCATTGATGGCGAAGCGACAAGGGCCGATGGGGGGAGTGAAAAAGTATCGCGCCAGATTCGACCAATTAATCACGGGCGTCGCCAGCCCCAGCCGCTGCCACTATCGCATCCTGCTGTCCTCCTGGCCCCAGCGCCTCAAGCTAATGGGCTCTCAAGAAAAACTATCTGCGTCTTGCTCCCGGCTTACGGTCAGAGTTGATCTGATGCTGACGGCGTCTCTCTCCAGGACTTCGATTCTGCACACAGCCTGGTCTAGCACGACTTCCGTCCTGCAGCGTGGGGTGTGAGAAGTACACTTAAAGTACAGCCTGCTCAACTCTAGTTGCTTGCGACTGCTAGTGAAATTGCGTGTAAGAGGCTGCGTCACCCCCAGCCTGTGTCTCCCCCAGCCTGTGTCGCCCCCAGCCTGTGTCTCCCCCAGCCTGTGTCTCCCCCAGCCTGTGTCTCCCCCAGCCAGTGTCACCCACAGCCTGTGTCACCCCCAGCCAGTGTCACCCACAGCCTGTGTCACCCCCAGCCAGTGTCACCCACAGCCTGTGTCACCCCCAGCCTGTGTCTCCCCCAGCCTGTGTCACCCCCAGCCTCTGTCACCCCCAGCCTGTGTCTCCCCCAGCCTGTGTCTCCCCCAGCCTGTGTCTCCCCCAGCCTGTGTCTCCCCCAGCCTGTGTCTCCCCCAGCCTGTGTCTCCCCCAGCCTGTGTCTCCCCCAGCCTGTGTCACCCCCAGCCTGTGTCTCCCCCAGCCTGTGTCACCCCCAGCCTGTGTCTCTCCCAGCCTGTGTCTCCCCCAGCCTGTGTCTCCCCCAGCCTGTGTCTCCCCCAGCCTGTGTCACCCCCAGCCTGTGTCTCCCCCAGCCTGTGTCACCCCCAGCCTGTGTCTCTCCCAGCCTGTGTCTCTCCCAGCCTGTGTCTCTCCCAGCCTGTGTCTCTCCCAGCCTATGTCTCTCCCAGCCTGTGTCTCTCCCAGCCTGTGTCTCTCCCAGCCTGTGTCACCCACAGCCTGTGTCTCCCCCAGCCTGTGTCTCCCCCAGCCTGTGTCTCCCCCAGCCTGTGTCTCCCCCAGCCTGTGTCTCCCCCAGCCTGTGTCTCCCCCAGCCTGTGTCTCCCCCAGCCTGTGTCTCCCCCAGCCTGTGTCTCCCCCAGCCTGTGTCACCCCCATCCTGTGTCAGCCCCATCCTGTGTCAGCCCCATCCTGTGTCAGCCCCATCCTGTGTCAGCCCCATCCTGTGTCAGCCCCAGCGTGTGTCTCCCCCAGCCTGTGTCTCCCCCAGCCTGTGTCACCCCCATCCTGTGTCAGCCCCATCCTGTGTCAGCCCCATCCTGTGTCAGCCCCATCCTGTGTCAGCCCCATCCTGTGTCAGCCCCAGCCTGTGTCACCCACAGCCTTACCTGGAGCTTTGCCCTCGCCGCAACTTAGATGGAGAATCTTGTAAGACGGATTTCGTCGCCTGTTTCTTCACTTGACGCTGGGGCGAACTCTGAGGCCGCTCATCTCTGGCTGCTGTGGGCGGCTGTTTGCGACCCTGCTTACGAATTGTGAACTTTTACGTTTAATTTTTTTAAACGTAAATTTACGTTTAAATTTCACAGATTTAGAGTTTTAACTGTCTAACTAACATAATTTTAACCAAGAACTACTTAGTTTTACAGTGTAACTTAATGGCCTAAAGTTAAAGTATTGCTGTTTTGCAATGATGCATATAAATTTCAAAATCTAAACATATAAATCCCCTTATTTATTACGAGTACAAAGAAAGGTTTACAAACGATCAATGAACCACTGAAGTAGCCATTAATAATAATAATAATAACAATAACTATAATATCTGATTACACCTGCCACAGTTGGGCCAGATGTGCAACCGACAGCTCAGCCGCAGCTATTGCGCGGAGCATCTGAAGGCTGCGTACGGCTGTTCAGTCCAAGGACTGGGGGGTCGCCACACACACCCTCAATTACCCCAGCTAATGCTGGCACCCATTTTACAGCTGGGTGAACTGAAGCAATGCAGAGTTAAGTGTCTTGCTTAGGACACAAATTGTTCCGAGTGAGATTGGGAATCGAACCCCCGACCTTCAAGTCGCGAGTCCGACGCTCTAACCCCTAGGCTACAGCCCCGTCAGAATTTATATACAATAAAATAATTTTATACAGTTCTTTGCCAATGAGATCTATCTCAATAGTCTGAATAATTCTGTATCTATTTATCTAAGCCTGTATCATCTTTATAAGCCTGTAGAAGTTTGTATAAGCTTCTACCAGTCTGTATAAGCCTGTATCCATCTGTGTAAGCCTATCAGTCTGTATAATCCTGTATCAGCGTGTATAAGCCTGTATCAGTCTCTACTAGCCTCTATCAGACTGTAACCAGTCTGTAACAGCCTTTATAAGCCTGTAGAAGCTTCTATAAGTCGTTATCTTCAATATTTTCTATAGGGTCAACTGCAGCAAAATACAGTTTACAGGTAATCAAATGGTCAACTTACCTTCAACGCGAATTTGGTACTTCTGGGAATCATTTCTTGCTGCATCTGACTGACAGAACCCTGACAGCTAGCAAGGAAGCTATAGTATTTTATGCTTGGAATTTGCTTACAACAGCTTGTTAATATCTGCCTCACAGAAGCACTCATTGCTCAACCAATCAGATTAGAGGTGGGGGGATAAGAAGGCGGGGTACGGGCTAAATTCGAGGGAGAAAAATGAAGCAGATCAGATTAAAGAAACATCAGTTGTTGCAAAGTTGCTCAGGAACAGGCTTATGGAATGCATTTTTTCACTGAAGACTTTCCTGCAGTGAGAACGGCGGGGTCTAAAATGATTGGAGCGCCTTAGGGAAGGCGATGTGCCATGAGGTTTTTGGCACTGAGCCAAGCGTATGCTCCGTTCTCCCCTCTCGATGCCCGGCCCCCTGTTCCACTGGAGAATCTCTTCTGAAGACACTCAACATTTCCGCTTGAGAAAATCTTGCGTGTCTTTGACTGACAGAAAAAATTAGGCAAACACCCTTCATCTCAGTCTGTCGTATTTCGGGCTGCTCCATACAAACAGTTGCCTGCCTTATAGCTTCGATTTTTTATGAGAAAAACATTTATAGTTTTCTGTCTGGTCTTGACACGCAAGGATTTTCTCTGATACTGCAGAAAGCCGGTATGATAGGCAAAGTGTTTTGAATAACTAGGGCTTTAAGCAGATTGTGTTTCCATGAAATTCTGCAGCTGGTCATTTCAACTCAATCGCGTCATAGTTTTACTGAGTTCTTCCAAAAACAAAAGGTGAAAGTAAGTTCATAAAAATAGATTTCCTCAGGTTTCTATTTCAAAATCTTTATCTCGCTACTCTTTTCGGTGAAGTAGTAGCAACATGCAAGCATAAATGTTTATTTCTAGTTTTTTATGCCTGAATTTTCGAAAATACTGTTTAAACAAATGTTTTGAAGAATGGATTAAAAGTACACACTACCTCACAAAACTAACTAACTAACTAACTAACTAACTAACAAACTAACTAACTAACTAACTAACTAACTAACTAACTAACTAACTAACTAACTAACTAACTAACTAACTAACTAACTAACTAACTAACTAACTAACTAACTAACTAACTAACTAACTAACTAACTAACTAACTAACTAACTAACTAACTAACTAACTAACTAACTAACTAACTAACTAACTAACTAACTAACTAACTAACTAACTAACTAACTAACTAACTAACTAACTAACTAACTAACTAACTAACTAACTAACTAACTAACTAACTAACTAACTAACTAACTAACTAACTAACTAACTAACTAACTAACTAACTAACTAACTAACTAACTAACTAACTAACTAACTAACTAACTAACTAACTAACTAACTAACTAACTAACTAACTAACTAACTAACTAACTAACTAACTAACTAACTAACTAACTAGCTAACTAACTAACTAACTAACTAACTAACTAGTTAACTAACTAATTAACTTACATAGGTGAAAATAAAGATTTCACTTATTTAAAATACGTAAAGTAACACTACAGTTTGTTAAAATAAGTTGTACATTTTGGAATACCTCAGGCAAACAAACGTTACCGTTTTGAGCATTTTGAAACTCGGTTCGCTACTTCGCGATCGAATAGTATATAGTAAGACGAGAACAATCTTAGAAAAGTTTAAGGCCAACGTAGAAGCTTATTTAGAGTACGACTCGCAGAATTCGTTGCGAATTGTATCCAGCCCGACTACCCCAGCAATCTAAGTGCTGACAACTGCAGTAGTTGGCTGACTAAGCGGTCAGCTGGTTTGAGAGTTGGAACTCTCTGCTCCCTTCCAGCCCCTGTTGTCGCGGTTCAAGCACGCAATCTGTCTTGTCAGTGCTAAAATAAATTATTTGGGAGCTGACGCTTGCGGTCCCTAACACGACTGACATTGTGGCAGCGTGGTTCTGGGCTTTAATTAATTGCTGCCATCAACCTCTGCCCTCAGCTGCGCTGTCCAAGTCTAAAGTATATAAAAAGCAGACGATCCTTCACTTCCTCTGACCAATGCTAATGCTCCTCTGTATCGATATCTTTACGCAAGGGAGCCGCCATTGGTCCTACAGCAGAGCGACCGCCCCACCGTGACCCTCGTGTGAAGAATCTCTCTTTGCTTATATTTCAGCCCTGCTACAATCCTTTTGCTGAATCACACTTCAAAGTCCCGGCGGGGTGAAGACAGGAAAACTTTGACCCACTATGGGTCTGCGCCAGGACTTCGAGCTGTTCTGCACGGCCACTTCGCTTCGCGGGGTTGCCAAAACTGTGAAAGCGCCGACGCGTTCGTTGCGCTGCATTTGGACCGCCTACGTGGCCGCAATGGCCGCCTTCTTAGTCACCTGCGTCTGCTTTATCGTTACCGACTACCTGAGCTACAAGACCGTCATCCAGACTACGGTTGTGCTGAACGACCCGGGGCTGAGCTGGCCTGCGGTGACCGTGTGCGGTCACTATCCGTTCACCGAGAGCGGACGCCAGCTCTGGCAGAGCGGCCAGATCCTGTCGCCGACCAATTTTTCTAGAATGCTGCGCGCCCACGCGCTGAAGATGTTCGACGCCGGGAATCACATTGGCGCCGAAGAGATCCTGGCCAGCGATTCCAAGCGGATCTATTATCAGAACCTGGAGCCGGATGACGCAGAGAAGCTGAGCCACACAGCCCAGCAGCTATTTATATTCTGCATCAATGCCACGGGCTCGTTCATGGAAATGAGCAGCGGAGACGGCTGCGCTCTGCAGCTAAAGTTGATCAGCCTGCCGGACTACTTCAACTGCTTCCAGGTTCAGGTGAGTGCAGGTGCGACCTGTTATTGGACTCGTGTCTGCGTGCTGAATGTGTGCGAAGCAACTATTGATTAACTATAGTACAAAACAAAATTGGGAAGACTTAAGGGTTGTAGGCTAGTGGTTAAAGCGTCGGACTCACGAATTGAAGGTCGGGGGTTCGATTCCCGATCCCACTGGAACAATTTGTGTCCTTAAGCAAGACACTTAACTCTGCATTGCTTCAGTTCACCCAGCTGTAAAATGGGTGCCAGCATTAGCTGGGGTAATTGAGGGTGTGTGGCGACCCCCCAGTCCTTGGACTAAACAGCCGTACGCAGCCTTCAGATGCACCGCGCAATAGCTGCGGCTGAGCCGTCGGTTGCACATCTGGCCATTAGGGCAGGGGTCCTGCCCTACCCTCGTAGGGCAGAAAAAAAATCAATTATTATTATCATTATTAGTACGAACAAAATTGGGAAGAAAGACGACCTATTATTCTGACCAAAGATACCCTCGTAACGAACAGGTTTGAACTTTCAATTTGAATTTAAAGTAAAGAAAATTGTCCTGTAATCACACTGTTAACCTGTTTGAAGAGAATATTTTGTATTTTAAGAATTTTTCAGTATTTAGCACATAGTTATTCCAAAGCTGAGAGCTGTGTTAGCGCTGCCCAGATGTAGCAATAGCTGACTGGTGTGACGCGGGACCGTTCGAGTGTTCGATTTAAATTCTGACGCATCCAAATTTTTAGGGAACCTTCAATTTTAATCGCTGAAGAGCTTGGTGAGAGTGACAGTGATTGTATTGTGGGCGGTCATTTTTCCCATTTATCAACTTGAAAACAAAAATATTTGACCTAAAAAAATTGCCATGATTGCTCAAGCTCCACTGTTCACGGTTTATTGTAGGCACAGTCAGGGTATTTGTGCCATAGCAACTAGATTCCCGCTTGAAACTCAAACCATCGCAGGCCACCCCTACTATCGACTCGCTTACGGTAGTGCTGAGAGTCACCGACAGCCACCACCAACACGGAGCCGATCCACACGAGCAGGCCTTCGTGCAGGACGCCTTCCAGCAGGCTAGCGGCTTCCGTGTGCAGCTGCAGGAGCACGATCGCTTCCCCGAACCAACCGACCGAGGCATTCACGTGGCGCCGGGCAAGATGGTCGAGATGGCTTACCAACCTGTGCGCCTGATCGAGGTTGGCAGTCCGACTGATGCTTGCCTGCCTGAAACCATGGCCTCATCGCGTCGCGTGTTGGACCTCGGACGTGACTTTGCCTACTCGCAGGAGGGCTGCTTGCGCCAGGAGCTCGGCAGGATAGTGCTGAAAGCCTGCGGCTGCCACTTTGCCGACCTTCTGCGCGAGACTCCTCCAAATGCAACGCATCCGTATTGTGGCGACTATCGCCGTGGCGTGGAGCCAGTGCTGCGCAGTCGGGCCTGTCTGCAGTCACTCAACCTGCCGAGTTTGCGAGCAAACCTGGGCGACACGCACTGCCTTAAGCCCTGCCACTATCACGACTTTGAGATGGTCTCCTCCAAGACAATCTGGCGTGCGGCAGACTGGCAACTGCACTGGTTGGCCCTTCAGGCTAAAAGTTTCCGCGATTTGGCTGAAGCCTCCGAACGACTGGCCGACTTGACCGCATCGTCGGAGCAGCGTCGCCAAGCTGAGGCTTCAATCCAGTCGGCGAAGAACTCGCTGCGCGACTTCCTAACGGCGAAAAATCTCACGGCGATATCTGGACCGCAAGTGCTGGAGCCAAGCGGTCGCGACTTCGCATACATCACCGTGCGGAGGCAGACACGGAACACCATCCAGAAAACGGAGACGCTGTCGCTGAGCTTCAGCGCGCTGATGAGTCAAGTTGGCGGCCTGAGCAGTCTCACTCTGGGTCTGACCTGCGCCTTTGCCGTTGAACTACTGGAACTTTGCTTGCTGAAGCGGCACAGGAAAAAGGTGAGCAAAGCATCGGAAGGCTGCGCTGAAGTGGCTGACAATTCGCTGGTGCCACAGCAACTGCAGCAACAGAGAGGAATGATCTGACGGAACAGCCTTGTGGCGCGCACTATCTCGCTAATTAACTGATTATTGAAGCAATTTCCTTTGCGACCACTCAAAGTTGGTGATAGGCGATGAGCATGAATGATGTTTGCATTTCTTATTCAGTTTTTAGAGCGTACACTCTTAAAATCATCAATATTGTGCTGTTGGAAACAGATCTCAGTGCTAGGTCTATTGAACTTAATGTTATAAATTATGAATATTGAATGCGCAATGCTCTCGCATATAAAGATTTTCATCTTTTCCCTTAATCCGATGACTCAATACATCTGTAGGGTGTAGCAGAGGTCTAAATTATTCAGAGACCTGTGATTAGATTGGTCCTTGCCGAGGTAGACATAAAAGAGAATATTCAGAAATCGATCTACCACCTGCTGCTCGTGCATATAAAAAAGTACAGAGGTGGCCGCACTTCTCCTAAGTGCTAAAAGTCGCGTAAATTCTCAGCATCGCAAATGACTCCATGAATTTGCGTTCATAATAATTATTTCTAAAGCCAAAATTGATGATGTTTGCGCTGACACAGGGATTACCGCCTGCCAACTGGTTGTACTAAAAACATGGCTGTACACTGCCGAGTATCAATAAAGTCTGTCTGAGCTCTCTCTCAAACAGCTGCTTCCGCTGGCTGGAGTTCACCAAGTGCTTTGCTTCGTACATGTTAGTATTCGCTAACGATATATGCAAACCTCGATTAGGAACGAAGCGCTGGTTCCATCATTTACATTTTTTTCATTTTAGGACGCTGAAAGGAACGACATGTACTAAAGATTGTTCTTTAGATTTTCACGTCGCAAAATGGTTTGATTTGGATCAATTGTTTGCACTTTTTCTCGGCGCAGAATTTGCAGCTATAAATGTTATTTGTATGCAAATCCTGCACTTCAATATGATTGAGGAATAACGGCGAGTTTTTGCAGACGGTTTTTTAAAGCTGCTGAAATTTTACTTTGACAAAACCAGATTTTAGTTAAGAAAAATAGTTACTTAGTGTAATATAATGCAACTCAAGAAAATGGCTATGACTCTACTTAACACAATGTTGAGCCACCTTATTAAAATAGGCTACGGGGGCTGTAACAAGCTAAAATATGTCAAGGCGCTTAATTAAAACTACTGGTATTTGCTTGGCATCACCCTTGTTGCCGACGGCTGTCCCGAATTCTGGACGTAGACTGATTTACAGTTGCTTGTCGCAGCACCCCTTTCCTTTGCCGGCTGCTCTCACTCTAAATTTATGTTTACTGTTTCACTGCCTGCTGCCTTTTCTTACTCCTTTTTGCCATGGAATCTGAGAACGAATATATGAAGATATTTTGACTGATAATTTTGGCCCTTGCCCAAAATCCAGCCGTGTCTGCATCAGCTGCAGCAACTACATGTCGCGCCAGCATGTTCTGTCCACGAAACGCTGGTCTTGTACAAGAGGCTCTTGCTGTTCAAGCAGTACATCTCGACTAAGAGGAGCAGGTATGGTATCAAGCTGCCTCTTCTGTCCCCACGCCCAAGCTTCCATTCCCTCTAATAAAGCCAAGTCTGGAGTACCCTAAAAAGAAGGTTTCCGTTGCTATGGTGCCATGCCTGCTCAACTCTGTAGTCTGACCATTTTTGATATTGAATAATGATCATGATAATTGATAATATACATTGGGTGCAATAGCAATTGGGCCGCTTCTCGTTTTGGAACAGCTGAAACTGTCCAGTGAATTCCAATTCCTCACCAGCATTCACTCGCATCAGGCTAACCGAAATTGATGGACTCCGCAAGCTAGAGCTACGAGCGGGTGTCCAAAAAGTAGTGATACTTTTAACCGTAGCTCTCGTTCTATAGCTTCCTGTGATTTAAAATTTTATGAACTGATAGCGACAAATCTCTTCTACAGACTGCTTTTTGAATTTTTAAAATTGATACCAGAGAACAAAAGTTATACCCACGAAAGTAACAGTACCTGTACCTGTACTATAGAGTTCCACAAATTATAGGCTGAGCTTCACGAGATCCATGCCGAGTAAGCTTCGATGAATTGTTGATTTCGGCTTGTCCAACCTGTCAGCGATCTCTCTAATGGTCATTCGGGAGTCAAGAAGATCCTCGTCAAGAAGATCCAGAATGGAGTCCGCCAGTACATCAGGTCGATGAACGTATGGCCGCCCCATCCGATGCTGATCTGCCAAGTCAGTCCTTCCCTCGCTGAACTGCTCCATCCATCGATAAACTGTCATTTTGCTGACCGCAGAGGATCCGTGCACAGAGCAAAGTTTTGCGTGAATTTCTGAGGCACATGGCCAGCACCCCAGAGAGTGAAGATGGTACTTTGCTGAGCAAAAACTGAGTGCACATCCATGTGTTGTCGAGTATGGGCAATGAAATCAATTGCAAAATGCAAGCTCCTCTGTTTGCAAGTAAAGTAATGAATTTAATGCTTTATTTTTCTGCGCATGATTCCGTCCATAGACAAATTTCAGTCAGTCACAGGTGAGCATCATTTTGCTATTGGGCTTTGGTATTGCTTAAACAAGACATTTATCGATGCCTTCTTAATGAATGAGAGCAGAAGTCGACTATTATAAATTTCGATATAGTTTGTGTAACTCTATGGTACAGGTACTGTTATTTTAATGGGTATAACTTTTGTTCTCTAGTATCAATTTTAATAATTCAAAAAGCAGTCTGTAGAAGAGATTTTCCGCTATCAGTTCATAAAATTTTAAATCACACGAAGCTATAGAACGAGAGCTACGGTTAAAAGTATCACTACTTTTTGGACACCCCTCGTACAGAACGTAGACCATTGTAACAGCTTTAGTTTTTGTTTTGCTGCTACTAAACGCCGGGAAGGTTGCTGCCTTACAATCGTATGCTTTTTTCCTCTAGTTCAGGTCTCCATACCGCAGCCAAGGCAAGTCAGCTGCCACTCATATACAGCCAAAAAACAAAAATTCTAGTTCCTGTTCGCAAGTGCTGATGCAGGCTGGAAGACTGCTTTCTACGCAGCAATGCGGCAAATTTTCCGGAGAAAGACAGAAAGGAAACATCAGCATTACAGGAAATATACATGTAGCCTTCATCCTTGCTTTTTTTGCAAGCAGTCTGTCGCACACAGCAACTGCGACCTTTTTGTGCAGGCACGATCGAAGCAATGGGAAAGTAGCCAAGTACGTGGCGTCTACATGTATACTGCACCAATTTGTTGAATACCAAACTTTTATTGCATGCGAGCTAAAAGCTGCCGATAAACTATGATGCATACTGTCTGGGATTGCAGCACACTATATGTGCGTACGACGTAAATGTTTAAAATTGGCAATAAAATTTTTGCTGCATTTATGCATCATGTGAGGCGGAAGACCTTTCATTTTAATAGATGGAATGGCAGCGAAGATTTTGTGCTGCTTTGCGCCTATATTTATATATTTACAAATAGCGCGAGATTGAGGGGCCTATAGCCTATAGGGAGGTGCGAAAAGTTGGCGTGATAAACTTCGCCAACCCCCCGGCTTAGCGAGCCGGCTAGTCTGGTGCACCCACCCCACGTCAGCTAGACAGAGGTTGGGGGGTTTCAAGTGCGGCTGCACTGGTGCTTGCCGGTCGCGTACATACTGCTGGCCGCCACAATAGTATAATTATGCATGGCAATACTGTCAGGCGTTGCTGTGAAAGAATACAAAGACTTGATACACACAGTTACAATGGTAGCTATAGCTACGGGTAGGATCAGGCCAGTTTATTTTACTATGCATTTTCCAGGCACATATAGTAAGAGCTAAAAATAGCGTTTGGTAGCTAGCTATCGTATCGTATCTAAACATAATTTTAGTTGATATTTTTGCACAGTGGCTGGCTACGTGTATGTACATATGTACATGTACCATGTGCATGAACTACTCACAATGCCCTGGAGTAATTAATACAGGATATTTCCTTGAACATTCGAATCTAAAAAGTCCCTCTGTGCTATTAGGCTGGTGGTAAAATGTTCGAGCCGTGTGAAATCGATATCTGCAGAATGGACAAGCCTACAACACCCCTCAAATCTCAAAATACATGTAGATATATTCAGGTGCAAGGATTTTTCCGGAAAGCACCAACTACAAAAAAGTGAAGAAAAAAGAAAAAAATAATATGGAATTATAGGGCAACAGCCTGGGCCTCCCTGGCTGCATCACAGATTATTTCGAACTTGAAAATCAAGCATTCTACCAGACTAACATTAGCTAGTACGATATGTTTAGATAAATCGTAAAAACGTGGAGAAGGGGTAGTGTTTATTATACGAAAAATTTAACCTCAATGTACGAAAAATTCATCTCAATAAACGAGAGTGACAAACAGTTTGTTCTAAAAGGGTAAAGGTATTTAATAGCTTTTCTTTTTGTTTTAATGCATAGCTAATGAAGCAAATAATGGGCGGCTTTTTGACTTCGCTAGAAATAACGGGGTTAAAACTGCATCGTTTTCCAATCTGTTAGGCTTTTAAAGTTTTTTAATTATAGTATTTGCTGTATTTATGCTATTTTTGCAACTGTTTTTGCATCAGTGTATTTTATATTTGTATAAAATTGCTCTCAACTTCTCTTAAATATTGACTTTCATTAGTATTTTATTTTCTTCATTGACATGCATTTTACTTTTCATACTTTTCTTAGCTAAAATTCGTTTTTTATTATAAAAATATTCTGCAAAAACCAGCAATTTAAGTGACCCTTTATGTTATTAAATGACATGCATACAATTAATCAGCAATGTCTAGTATAGTTACGGTTACGATGCTTCTTTGATTTGATGGCCAGTAATTATAACCTCTCATGGGCGGATCCAGTGGAGAGGGGCATGGGGACCCCAGCCGTGGCCAAAAAAGTGAGCCATACTTTTTTTGCCTGTAACTATGCAATGTCTATTTTCCAATATTGGGCTGTAGTGCTCCGTTTAGCTTGCCCCTCCCTTGAAACTTTTTGGATCTGCCCCTGACCGCAATGAAATATATGAAGTCCTGCATTAACAAACGATTTTTAACATGAATTTATCACCTAAAATTTATCACTAGCTAACACACTTAATTGGCTAGTGTGAAAAATAAAATTTAGACGAGTGTTTTTTTGATGATACTGTGACCTTATATCAAAATAGAAACTAAATTTGACTAAATCGTTGTATTTTTTTCATACAGGTGTTAATATTTAATCATTTTTGTCTGTGAATTTTCTTTAAATCTATAGTCTGCCTCTGTAAATGTATCATTATTTAATATTCAAATAATCGGAATTTTTACAAAAAATTTGCTTGCCCCTCCCTCCCTATATAAATCAGCTATATTTCGCACATCGCAACTTGAATATTATTTGTGTTTCAGTATACTGTCCTGTAGCCTCGAACACTAAGCTATTATTCCAAACCCGGTTCCCATGGCAACCAGATGTGCCGGAATCAGTGCAGCTCGTGAGGCTGACGAGATGGAGAAGGCCATACTGGCCTCTGTGCGGGCCAGCGTGGAGGCTCGCCTTGGCCGATCCAAGGACCAGTTCGAACCGGTTCTGATCGCCAGCCAGGTAGTTGCTGGCACCAATTATTTTGCCAAGGTGCGCATTTGCCACTCGGAGTTCGTCCACCTGCGCGTGTTCCGGCCGCTGCCGCATACAATGGAGGCCTCCTGACTGAGTGGCCTGCAGACGGGCAAGTCTGCCGATGAGCCAATCGAGTATTTTGACGCCGAATAGTGAGAGAGAATCCATGAGTAACAGCTAGTTGTGAACTTCCTATCATTTTTGCTGCGTTTTAAAGTGGGCACTGTCGTAAATCAAGGTGACAGCCCGCAGTTAGCAAGCAGTTGTGTCGATTCCACACTGATCCCTGAGCACACACGCCCATAGGGTGTACAGTACGAGCTAACCTTGACTTTTTTATCGTAAGGAAAGTACATGTACACTCTCTGTGTCTTGGGAGTTGGCCCGTCAACCCACCGCGGACGATTTTTCTGCAAAAATCCCAAATTAATGCCGCCGCAAACGGAATCGAATTCTTGGGCGAGAGTCAGACGCTTCCCTGCTCTTACATGCGAACGAAGGCGTCCAAAATCACAGAAGTTTGTTAAAAATTCAGCATTTACACTCGAACCGTCATTGATTCCTTCAGGATACCGTTCTTCACCAGGCTTTTCATGCTCCTAGCTTTAGGACCCAAGAGAGAAGAATTCGGGTAGAGCAAAAGTTTCAAGATTACCCCACTGATCTATTATTACTTTTATTGAGCCAAATCTGCAACAACTGCAATCTTTGATTCGTGTGACCGAATTCCTACTGAGAAGTTGTTAGAGTACCTAAACTGCAATGTGTTTCTTAGTTAAAAGTTGATTTTTACCTATTTTTATATACACGTTTTGACAGTTAATTAGAGCTTTATTTACATTTTCTATACACTTTCTCACTGTTTTATGCAATCAGTAGAGTAGTGGATTTCCAACCTAGGTCGCTTCTGTTATTGGCTATCAAGTTGAAAAGTTTTACATCATTTTTATTTTTAAAGTACAACAGCTTTTTAAATATTTATTTGTCCTGTTTCTGGCAAACTCAAACTGCTGCTTCGTATTTAATTCAATTTTTATACATTATTTATCAAACCGTGGGTAGCTATTATACCTTTTATTCCGACTTTATGCAATGCTTTTTTTAACGCACGCTTGAAATAAAAATTGTAGTCATATTGCACAATTTTTTCAGTTATTTATCAAAATGAGAGTAATTTTATACATCTTCTGGTGTTCTTAAATGTATATGTAGAAAAAAAAACAATTTTGATCTATTTCAAGGATAGCTGAAGCGTTGGCAAATATGCTTTCTTGCGCATATGCCTACAAATATTCTGTCTAAAAGTCGTGGCGAGTACATATATACAGTCTACAATTGTATACCTCCGAAACCATGTACACATTCCCCAGTTTTCGAATATTACCATAGAAATTTGGATTCAAAACATTCCTCACAGAAATACAGAAAAGCAATGAGTAAATAAACAAAAAGGCAACAGCGAATTAAATTAAAATACAAGCTACACGAAGGAGTTCATGATAAATTATGTCGCAGTGCACGTAGTCTGTTTGTATTCGAAATTTGACGATGTAATAATCAATTTCTCACCCAAAGCTGTAGTTCTCAAAGATGCTCGACACTTTAGACTCATGATTTAGCACTGCAAAAAGGAATGCGGTAGTTCCTGCATGTCTTCATTATTGCCTTGGTCGTTCTCGAGCCAATGAAGGAATTCTTCCAATGCCTGGTCATCATGAAGGTCTGAAAAGCTAAGTACAGACGAAATATGCACCTTGTCCATATTCACACTCATGTTTAAGGCGTCGACAGAAAGATGTTTCCAATTAATAGGCTTACTGTTTGACCAGATGCACCATACTTGCTTGACAAAACAAGTAATTTTTTCTTGCTTTTATGCTTTCTTGAATGCGAAAGGGGATGTCAACTTAAGCACCAGAATGGAGCCCGAAGTTCAGCTCCGGCCCAAACCGACTGCAATCGATAACTTGTCGGCCCAGACGACTAGAATCGCCGAGACATCCCATCCGGCTCCCTTCCTTGGGGTCCCAGGGGATAAAGGGGATAAAATGGGGATCTCATGTCAACTTAAGGCTCTGGAATGGAGCCCGAAGTTCAGCTCCGGCCCAAACCGACTGCAATCGATAACTTGTCGGCCCAGACGACTAGAATCGCCGAGACATCCCATCCGGTTTCAAGTGATGAAGCTCTATTCAATTCGAATATCGCATTAGCGGGTGTATTTTATTTCAGCTATTATATATTGATTGTTAAGTAATAAAAATGATTTGTTCGTATCGAAACAGTGTTAAAAATGCCGATCTGGAAACTCAGTTTGAAAAAATTAACTGGTAAATTCATTTGGTTATTAGTACGCAGAACTTTTGACGATAAACCGAAACCATGTATATTGGTAAAATAAAGAATATCACGCAAGGCTGTACAAGTTATGACGTAATAGATACAAAGCATATCATGCAAAGCTGTACAAGTTATCAAAGTAATAAAAACAAAGCATGTCATGCAAAGCAGCACACGTTTTTAAGCAAATAAAGTAACGCCTCTCACGCAAAGCTTAGTAAAATCATAATTGCAAAAGTTTCTCAGTCCTAAGAAACGGTTTTTGGGTTTAAGTTCTTTGATTCAGTAAAAAATACTTCCAGTTTTTAGCTAATTGTGAGTCTAAAAGAAATTGAAAGAACTAATGCAAAGCTTTTGTTATTTGATGTCAGTCTGAATTATCTTCACATGTAACCTATGGTACGTAAAGAATGCGTGAGATGACATTGTTTCTTAATCTGCATGTCCTTTAAAATCTGCAATACAAAACGTACAGTACACTCGCTTAAAACAATTGTATTTTCGCTAAAAATGCTTTTACGAGTTTAAAAGTGCAACGAGCACGATGCACTTAGGCTCACGTACGAACGGGTTATAGTCTGACGTAACTTTCATGTCGTCAATTCTCGTCCACACACAGCTCAGTACGCTTGCTGTGAAATGTCCCGATTTCAGTCGGTTTCCATGGTGTGATATTGTGGCCACTGGCTTACCAAGTGTAGAAACACCCACTGACCTTGCAGAAAAGCTTACAGGAGTTTGAAGCTTTAGGTGGCCATCCATACTAGCACGATCAAGATAAATCAGGGTAAACTTTCCAGGTGTTACTACGATCTCTTGATTACAATCGCCCAGGCAATTGGCGTCCGAACGTTTCACTACTTGAGGAGCGACAAAAGCGCAGAAGATTTTGTCTAAACTGACAATTGAGCGCTCAAATTGACAGAGAGGAATGCAAATCACTCTGTTATCGATTGTGCCAACAGGAACTTCAGCACTTGTGCGCTGGCAATCTCGACAAGTTTGAATGAGTGAAAATTCTGTGAAAGCATCTGATGTCCTGCTTCCGGCCTTTGAGGATGAAAAGTAGCCATGCAGACGCAGCAGCCCCGAGTCACGAAATCCGAATCGGTTACCGCTTGCAGTTTCGCAAATACGAAGGACAACTCGGTAAGTGACCGATGACGGGAATGAAGAACGGCTAAATATATCCAAGATTCTCCAAACTTACTGCTCCACCCCTTTGGTGGCGCTCGCTGATGAAACTTCCAGCATTTTAAATGGCTTGGCAGTTCAGAAATCAACAATTCGAAATCGCGCCACGAGTCTCCAGCGTAGCTACTGAGTACCTCATGGACTCTGACGTTTTCGATGTAGCGTTTTGACTGAAGAACGTGGTATGGGCCGATGCTAAGCTCTTCCAGATTTCTTTCGTCAACGCTGGGGAACCCTGAACTTTCAGGGTCCAGGGGATCCACTGCTGTCCGTTGGTATTCGAGTCAAATCGCAATTGTACTCAAGTTGCTCAATTTCGTCTAGCTCATTCGCAATGAAAAGACGTTTAGCAAAGTTCCGTCCGTATTCGAAAATGGAGCAATCTGACCATGACGGCGGCAGACTCCTTGTAGCTTGAAATCCTGGATGCGAACGGTTGAATTTTGCCATGGAGTTTTCAATAACAACATCGAGCCGGCTGCGTTCGGTAAACTCTGGGGCATGTAGCCATTGGTACGGCTCCTGTCGCTCATTTATGCATTTGTCCTGCTTGATTGCAGCAAAGCTACATTCTACGAGATAACGGAAAAGCGTAGCGCAGCGACTTGTATTTGCTTCGATTGATGTAAGCTTTCCTGGTATTGATCGGTCACCAACAGGAGCCTCATTATTTACAAATTCAAACTGCTCGTTTAGAACTCGGTCACCTGGACTGGTCGGAAATAGAAGCGTCGTGCAGCCTTTACTATTAGTCTCTATAAAGTCGCGGAAGTTAACCGAAGTTGGTGAACAAAGCTGGTGGCTGTAACCTTTGTCGAAAATGCCAATAACGTGATAATCTTTCTGTACAGAGCATAGAATGCGCAACAAAGTGGGCTCTATTAGTCCTTCAGCCTCCATGTCAACTTGCATTGCAGTCAAATTCCCATCGCCCATTGTTGGCGAGATAGCGGCGGTAAGGGGAGCGGTGTAGATAATTTTTCCTCTACTGTTGACAACCGCCATTTTTTTGTTCACATTCATTTTCTTGCCGGAAAAGTAAGTTCGAATTTGCGTGTGGTGTGAGCTGCTCTTAGGGAGATAAAAGTAAGTATGATCACCCACTAGAAGAACAAGCTTCTTGCCTTTGAGTAGTGTGTGAAATACACCGAGAATAAATTGATCGCGTACTACATTTTCCTCAAGCAGAGTCTGAATCGGAGTCGACGCTATCGACCTCGGTTGATATGGATCCCGTAGGTACTGCTCCTTGGCAATCTCCCAAAAAATGTCGCATGCTCTTTGGGCAGAAATGTTGAAATCGAAAGCTAATGATTGAAAGCTGCAACCTTGGCGAAGCTTCTTCAGGTACAAAAATATTCGAGACGGCTTTGTCAAAATACGAAGGCGAGATACTTCTGGTAACATTTCTGAGAAGCTATCGAAATCACTATAGCTAAGACCGCAAATACGTTTGAACTCCTTCTCATTTGCGGTTCGTGGAAAAAGGTTTGGGTTCAAAAAAACTTTCACATACTTACCACCGACCGCAAGAAACTGAAGCGCCTCTCGTGCGTTTCTCGGAGGCGCGAAGGCTCCAGACGATTCAGATGAGCAGCGACCACATCTAGTCGTTTCGAGATGTCGGTTCAAATTGGCTGCTTTGCTGAATTGATGACCACATTGAGAGCAAGTAAAATCGGACATTACTAGCAAGTATAAAACGCAATCTGCAACAAATCTGCACCTGTCATAAAACTAAGAAAGAAAAACTTACCAAAACCTTAACTTCATTAATATATCACTTAAAATAATGCTACAAATACTTGACGCACAGTATCGAAAATCTCTCGCCCAAAAGTGGTCAAATCAAAACCGCGAAAACATTCTCTAAAATCCGGAAAAAATAAACGACGGAAATATTACAATGCAAACAATATATAATAGCTGAAATAAAATACACACGCTAATGCGATATTCGAATTGAATAGAGCTTCATCACTTGAAACGGGATGGGATGTCTCGGCGATTCTAGTCGTCTGGGCCGACAAGTTATCGATTGCAGTCGGTTTGGGCCGGAGCTGAACTTCGGGCTCCATTCCAGAGCCTTAAGTTGACATGAGATCCCCATTTTATCCCCTTTATCCCCTGGGACCCCAAGGAAGGGAGCCGGATGGGATGTCTCGGCGATTCTAGTCGTCTGGGCCGACAAGTTATCGATTGCAGTCGGTTTGGGCCGGAGCTGAACTTCAGGCTCCATTCCAGAGCCTTAAGTTGACATGAGATCCCCATTTTATCCCCTTTATCCCCTGGGACCCCAAGGAAGGGAGCCGGATGGGATGTCTCGGCGATTCTAGTCGTCTGGGCCGACAAGTTATCGATTGCAGTCGGTTTGGGCCGGAGCTGAACTTCGGGCTCCATTCCAGAGCCTTAAGTTGACATGAGATCCCCATTTTATCCCCTTTATCCCCTGGGACCCCAAGGAAGGGAGCCGGATGGGATGTCTCGGCGATTCTAGTCGTCTGGGCCGACAAGTTATCGATTGCAGTCGGTTTGGGCCGGAGCTGAACTTCAGGCTCCATTCCAGAGCCTTAAGTTGACATGAGATCCCCATTTTATCCCCTTTATCCCCTGGGACCCCAAGGAAGGGAGCCGGATGGGATGTCTCGGCGATTCTAGTCGTCTGGGCCGACAAGTTATCGATTGCAGTCGGTTTGGGCCGGAGCTGAACTTCGGGCTCCATTCCAGAGCCTTAAGTTGACATGAGATCCCCATTTTATCCCCTTTATCCCCTGTGTTTGGGAGGTAGATTAGTAGCATTGATTTTCTTTCCAATTCCACTGCGTGTTTTAATGTACGTACGTGTTTATTATTCAATTTTCTATGTACGCTGATTTAGCCCAGGCCCATCTCACCCACCCCCCTCCACGCTGGCTGATTCTGACTGACTGCAATATATATATATATATCATCGAGAGGGCTTATTAGCCCTGTGTACGGTTTACGCTTTTCGTTTTGTTAGCGTCTCGCTTGAGCCTCAGCTCCAAAATAGTTATTGGCGGACCATCGGTCTTTTCATTTCTACAGTACATTTTGGTAGCAGAGCGTGGTTGGACAAGCCTAACTTACCACTGACGTGGCAAGCAATAGAACCCTACTGTGAAACGAAGGACCAGGATGGACAGTGACGACGCCAATGAGCAGCAGCAGCAGGAAGCCCAAGACGATGCCGGCGCCCTGCGTTTAGAGAAGCTGCGCTTCGAGAAATCCCGAAAAAAAGCAACGTTCACTCGTTGCAAAAACAAGCTTTCTTGGCTGCTAAAGACGCGCGCCTCTGATGACGAAGTGCAAGCTGCCTGCGACGCTCTATCCGACCTGCAGGACCTGGTCAGCGCCATCCAAGAAGAACTGCATCAAGGCTACGCCGACGCCAAGGACAACGAGAGGCGACAGCGCCTACTAGAAGAGATGGAGGAGACTGAGCGCGACTACCAAGCTGCCATTCAGCGCGTCGAAAGTTCCAGAAACCGGGGATTGCAGCGCGCCCAAGAAGCCCCTCCTGCCGCGAGTTCAAGCGGTGAGAACGCTGCGGGTGACCAAGAAGAAGCAGCTGGTGAGTTAGACAAACTTTCTGGCAGTGCTGCGTCCAGCAAAGGATCCAACCCGAAGGAGCTTTCAAAGGATTTGTGGAAGATGCTGAAGCGTGTTGAAATCCCAACATTTAGTGGAGAAAAGCAGAAGTATGAAAACTGGAAGGCAGCCTTTGTTGCGTGCATCGACAGCGCCCCTGCAACACCAGAATTCAAGTTGCTGCAGCTTAGGCAGTACCTCAGCGGTGAAGCTTTGAAGGTTATAGAACATCTAGGACACTCCGCTGCTGCATATGAGGCTGCAAAAGAGAGACTAGAGAGAGAATTTGGTGGACAGCGTAGGCAACTTGCTCTGCACTTGGAAGAGCTGGACAGCTTCCCGATCGTGCGAAACGGAAACGCCAAGGATCTGAAAAGCTTTGCTAATCTACTGGATGTGGCTGTCGTTAACCTTGAGGATGCGGGTAAAGAGGCAGAGCTTCAAGATGGGATGTTGTATGTGAGGCTGCAGAAAAAGTTGCCTGAGCAGATGGTTGCCAGCTACCGGAGGTGGATCTTTGAGCAGCGGAAGCCGGAGAGTGTTAGAAATCTGAGAATTTGGGTGCTGCAAGAAGCAGAGTTTCAGACTGAAGCGTCAGAGATTGTGCAGGGCGTTGCCACCATGCAGCAGGAGCGTCAAAAGCGAGAGCAGCGACCAAAGACTTTCGTTACTACGGACAGTGACAAGAAGGTACAGCGAAAGATTTGCATTGTTTGTCAAGGTGATCACGAGCTGTGGTCCTGCAGTGAGTTCAAGGAGCTTCCGGTGGAAAAACGCTGGGACGCGGCGCAGAGCTCGAAGTGTTGTTTCCGGTGCTTGGGCCAAGGACATCTTGGCAGCCAATGTCGGCGTGGTCGTCGGTGCGGCATCAGCAGCTGCACAAAGTTCCATCATCGCCTGCTTCATGCAGAAAAAGTGTTGGCCAAGTCTGGTGAAGCGAAGCAGACTGCATCCAAGGACGCTAAATCCGCTTCCAGTTCAGGAAAGACTGGACCGGTGACGCTTCTGTCGGCTGGTGAAACGGCAATCTCGCTACGAACGGTACCTGTAGTCCTACGGAACGGGTCCCGGAAGCTGAAGGTGAATGCCTTGCTCGACGATGCCAGTACCAGGAGCTACGTCAACATCGGGATAGCAGAAGCGCTTGGAGTGCATGGAGCGCTCGAAAAGGTGAAAGTCGGAGTCATCAATGGCCAAACAGAGACCTTCATGACAGCCCCAGTCTGCTTTAGCTTGGAAAGTCTGGATGGTCAGACCAGCTCAATGATCGTCGCCTTCACCGCTGATCACTTGACTGGGTCCCTCAAAGGCGTCGACTGGCACGAAGAAGCGCAGCAGTGGCCTCATCTGAGAAATGTGCCGTTTCCGAAGCTGTGTGAGCCTGCAGTAGTGGACTTGCTGATTGGTGCTGATCACCCGGATCTTCACGTGTCTCTCAAAGAAATCGTCGGACAGCCGCTGGAGCCAAAGGCGCGCCTGACTCCCCTGGGTTGGACGTGCATCGGTCGCACAGAGCAGGACAATTCTGAGATGCAGAACGCCCATTTTGCTGCCACTTTCTTCAGCTGCGATTCCGAATCTGGTCAGGTGGCTAAGATCCTGCGGCAGTTTTGGGAGATCGAGAACGTCTCAGAAGGTGCCAATCGAAGTCCGCTGACCGCCGATGAGGAGAGAGCCGTCCAGCAAGCCAAGTCGTCGCTAAAGTACACGAAGGGCCGTTACCAGATCGGGATTCCATGGAAAAAGGATCGGCTGGCTCCAGCAGGCACTTTCTCAATGGCCTTGAAGCGACTAAAGAACACCGAACAGCGGCTGATTAAGGATATGAACGTCTGCAAGCAGTATCAGGAGATCCTTGAAAAGTATGAACAGCAAGGGTATATCCGAAAAGTGTCGCAAGCTGAGACTGAAGGCCGCTGTTTCCTGCCGCACTTCCCAGTGCTGCGGCCAGACAAGGCTACAACAAAAGTGCGGATAGTCTTTGATGCATCGGCTGCCAGATTGAACGACCAGATCCTCCAGGGCCCCAAACTGCAGAGGGATTTGGTTGACGTGCTGCTTCGGTTCCGCCGACACCCGATTGCGATCGCATGCGACGTAGCGGAAATGTATCTCCAGATCGAGATGGACCCGAAGGACAGGCCGCTGCACAGTTTCCTTTGGCGGGACGCCGATCCTTCAAAGCAACCGGATGTCTACGAGTTCAACAGAGTGGTGTTCGGCGTCACCAGCTCTCCTTTCTTGGCACAGTTCGTTACCCGCTGCCATGCTGAAAAGTTAAAAGGTGAGCTTCCAGAGGCGGCCGAGACAGTACTGCACTCTACCTATATGGATGACAGCCTGGACTCTGCGCCCACCGAGGCAGCCGCCTGCAGGCTGTACGATCAACTCAGTGAGCTCTGGAGGCGCGCCGGCATGCACGCGCGCAAGTGGGTCTCGAACTCGAGAGCTGTGCTCGATAGAATCCCACCTGAAGACCGTGCAGCCGAAGTTACCTTGGACAGCAAAGAACTACCAAGCACCAAGACACTGGGTGTCACGTGGCAGAGTGAGCAGGACGAATTTACCTTTAAAGATGAAAACGAGTCGCGTCAGGTGACCACAAAAAGAGGTCTGCTGAAGAAGCTAGCGAGCGTCTTTGATCCACTTGGACTGATCTCTCCATTTGTCGTGCAGGCGAAGATTCTGATGCAGGAGCTTTGGCAGACAGGTCTTGATTGGGATGAACCGCTGAATGCAGAACTTAGTGCAAAAGTGAGCGCCTGGTGCATTGACCTGAAACATTTAAGCGAGATTCGGCTTTCCAGGGCGCTTGAAGGAGAAAATTCCCTGTCGGGTAGTGTGCACGTGTTCGTTGACGCATCCGAGAAAGCTTACGGAGCTGTATGCTACTGGAGAAGTGAAACGGCAACTGACAGTGAACGTTCCGTTCGACTTATCATCTCGAAGACTCGAGTAGCTCCAATCACAACCATGAGTACACCGAGGTTGGAGCTGATGGCAGCAGTTCTGGGAGTCCAACTCGCAAGCAAAGTCGCGCAGTCATTGCAAGTGCCGCTTCGTGACGCAGTTTTTTGGTCTGACAGCTTAAACGTGTTGTACTGGATTCGTGGCCGAGGAAAAATGTTCAAGCCGTTTGTCTCCTCTCGAGTGGGCGAGATCCAAGCTTCAACAGAGCCGAACCAGTGGAGATATGTTTCGACGGAAAAGAATCCAGCAGATCTGCTCTCTCGAGGACTATCGATCAAGGCAGTGGCGGCTAGCCAGTTGTGGTGGCATGGACCTCAGTTTCTCTTAGAAGAGGCAGAGAATTGGCCAAAGAACAAAGTGCAGGTTCCTGAGCAGGTGGAAGAGAGACGCAGATGCGAGGATCAGTCGCCGGCCGGTGAGAGCCAGAGAACGTATGTCACCGATGTGCTAGAGCGCAATCATCGACTGGAGCCAGAGCGCTTCTCCAGCTGGATCAGAGCTGTCCGTGTTCACGCTTGGGTGGCCAGGTTCGCTAACAACTGCCGTTTGATGAAGGAGCACCGAGATACTGGCGAGCTATCACCAGCAGAGATTGAAGCAGCTGAATCGAAGATCATCCAGAGAGCCCAGCAAGAAACGTTTGCGGAAGAGATCGCTTGTCTGCGAGCAGGAAAGCAGTTGCCGGGACGCAGTGTGATTTCTAACCTGAACCCGAAGCTCGACGTCAACGACCTGCTTTGCGCTGATGGGAGACTAAAGTTCGCCGATGTGCTACCGTTTAGCACTCGATTTCCTATCATTCTGCCACGATCACACCGCGTGACGGAGCTCATCGTGAAGCATCACCACGAAAGTGTCCAACATCTAGGCACAAACCAAACTCTGGTGGCACTGTCAAACCGATTTTGGATCGTCTCGGCCAGAGAAGCCATTAAGTCTTGGGAAGCAAAGTGCGCCGAATGTCGCCGACGGAAAGCCAGACCAGCCAGCCAGATTATGGCCCCCTTGCCCTCTTGCCGATTCAAGGAGCCGCTTCGTGCCTTCGCTCGGGTCGCTGTCGATTTTGCCGGTCCATTCATCACCAAGCAGGGCCGTGGCAAGGCTCGGCAGAAAAGGTACCTGGCATTGTTCACCTGCTTGGCAACGCGAGCTGTACATCTGGAAGTGGCATTCGGCATGGATACCGATTCCTTCCTACGGACTCTACAGCGGATGATCAGTCGACGAGGCCAACCGATCGAGCTGTTCTCGGACAACGGCACGAACTTCGTCGGTGCGGCGCGCGAGCTTCGAGAACTAGTCGACGTCTTGGATACCCAGAAGCTTCAACAGCGAACGGCTTCTCAGCAGTTGCGATGGCATTTCAACCCGCCCGCTGCGCCGCACTTCGGTGGGGTGCACGAAATCATGATCAAAGCAGCGAAGAAGGCAATCTGGGCAATTCTGAAGGAGGCGGACGTCACGGATGAGGAGCTGCTAAGCGCGTTTGCTGGAGCGGAGGCACTTCTGAATTCAAGGCCGTTGACGTACCAGACGGCGCATCCGAGTGATGATGTGCCGCTGACGCCGAATCACTTCCTCATCGGGCAAGTCGGCGGGAAGTTTGCACCGGAGGTCGACGCTGCCATCGCCCGCAGTCCTTCAAGAAGATGGCGTCACGTCCAGCAGCTGGTGTCGCAGATCTGGCGCCGGTGGTTGCGCGAGTGGCTGCCGGGACTCGCACCGCGGAGCAAGTGGCGCCGCGAGCTGCCTGACCTACAACCTGGAGACGTGGCGCTGCTGGTGAGCCCGGACTCGCCTCGGGGTCACTGGCCGCTGGCTCGCGTGCTGGAGGTCATGCGCGGTTCGGACGGTCACGTGAGAGTCGCCTCAATCAGAGTCGGTGATCGCACAATGACGAGACCAATAACAAAGTTGTGTCCAATATCTGCAGGTTAGTTTGCGAACCTTTGCTAGAGAATTAGACTTTGTCAGGTTTTGCAATTTTTCTGATGAGTTGTTCAATTTTCCTGCTTGTTGCATTGTTCGTAAAGTCTGCTTTCCCTTTCATGCTAATAGGAATCACCCTGTTTTTGCCGTCTTAACCCAATTTTCGTTTTCAGTGTTCAACGCGATTAACATTCATTATTTAGCTATTTATTTTCTTGCGTGAATTTTTGCTGAATAGCAGTCGTTACGGTTTAGTGAATTTGTCGGCAAGTTTGTCTTTTGCGTTTTTTGAGTTTTTTACGAGCGATGTTTGCATTATTTGAGCTCTACTTAATATTGCTTGATTTTCTGCGCTTAGAAGTACCATAGTTTATGCGCCAGTTCCGACCTTTTGATAGCCCAATGCTTACAATTGTTGTTTCAGTTTTTGTTTCAGTTGCGTTTGGTGGCGGAAGTCTGCGTTCGTGTTCAATTTTGAAATTTTATATGATAGCTGACGTACTTCTGCAAAATTTTCGATTGTCATCTACGATCTGCGTACTTATCTTCACCTTTTGCTCTAATTTTCTACCATTCACAATGTCGCCATCAATGTTTCATGCAACGTTGCTTTTTTGCTTTTTGAGTTCGATTTTGTATCACGCATCGTTTTCGAATATTTTCCTAATACCGTATTCGTTTTCATTGTTTCATCCCTCGAATAGTTTTTGTCATTGTCATGCCAAGGTGGGGGGTATGTTTGGGAGGTAGATTAGTAGCATTGATTTTCTTTCCAATTCCACTGCGTGTTTTAATGTACGTACGTGTTTATTATTCAATTTTCTATGTACGCTGATTTAGCCCAGGCCCATCTCACCCACCCCCCTCCACGCTGGCTGATTCTGACTGACTGCAATATATATATATATATATCATCGAGAGGGCTTATTAGCCCTGTGTACGGTTTACGCTTTTCGTTTTGTTAGCGTCTCGCTTGAGCCTCAGCTCCAAAATAGTTATTGGCGGACCATCGGTCTTTTCATTTCTACAGTACACCCTGGGACCCCAAGGAAGGGAGCCGGATGGGATGTCTCGGCGATTCTAGTCGTCTGGGCCGACAAGTTATCGATTGCAGTCGGTTTGGGCCGGAGCTGAACTTCAGGCTCCATTCCAGAGCCTTAAGTTGACATGAGATCCCCATTTTATCCCCTTTATCCCCTGGGACCCCAAGGAAGGGAGCCGGATGGGATGTCTCGGCGATTCTAGTCGTCTGGGCCGACAAGTTATCGATTGCAGTCGGTTTGGGCCGGAGCTGAACTTCGGGCTCCATTCCAGAGCCTTAAGTTGACATGAGATCCCCATTTTATCCCCTTTATCCCCTGGGACCCCAAGGAAGGGAGCCGGATGGGATGTCTCGGCGATTCTAGTCGTCTGGGCCGACAAGTTATCGATTGCAGTCGGTTTGGGCCGGAGCTGAACTTCGGGCTCCATTCCAGAGCCTTAAGTTGACATGAGATCCCCATTTTATCCCCTTTATCCCCTGGGACCCCAAGGAAGGGAGCCGGATGGGATGTCTCGGCGATTCTAGTCGTCTGGGCCGACAAGTTATCGATTGCAGTCGGTTTGGGCCGGAGCTGAACTTCGGGCTCCATTCTGGTGCTTAAGTTGAAATCCCCTTAGTATTTACCACAGTGTTGTCCATGGTCAAACTATAATAATTTAAGACACACATCACAGTTTTTTATGGTCAAACTAAGACACATCACAGTTTTCAATGGTCAAACTAAGACACATCACAGTTGTCTATGGTCAAACTAAGACACATCACAGTTGTCTATGGTCAAAGACATATCACAGTTGTCCATGATAAGCTAACTCAAAACAGCCAATTAAAGCATAATCGAAAATTTTGGAATAATGAGCGCGAATGAAAGTGTGAAATAATGACAAAATAGTGTCGAATAGTGACATCAGTTCCGGGCATACAATGCGCTTACACTAAGGCTGCGAGCTAATAGCAAAACAAATAGTTTATAGACTTTTGCCTATTGATTTCCAGTCTTTTAACTTTAATCTACTTCAAGTAGTGTCTAAAGCTCCTTTAGCAACGAAGAAAGTCGGAAAATCTGTTTGTTAAAAACGGTTACTGGTTTACAATAGAACATCGGCAGGTAGTGCGGTGTCCGCTGCCAGCTATAGACCAACTCAAAATCTATAATAATAGATAGAAATTAGTTGCAACGTTTCAAAACTACAAAATGGAATGATTATTACGTTTTCAAAACTACAATATCAATAGATTATACTATGACTGCACACACGGAAGCAAGGCAAAAACTTGCAATTTAGTTCTCAGCTCCTGTTGCAGACGCTGTTGCGCGCAGCTGAAGCGGTCCGCACCGCTAAAATCACCCAGCTGAGGAGAGAGGTCGCCGGGACGCCTAGGCGCACCAGCTCGTCCAGGGAGGGTGGGGACGTCCCAGCTGGGCCCAACCCCTCGGGGCAGGGCCGACTGGAGACGGACCCGCCTGCCCAGGCGGCTGGCTGCTCCAGGGCATTGGGCCAGTCTGAAGCGGAGGACCCCGTGGCCCGTGGGCGAAGGGCGGCGAACGCTGCCTATTGCCTTCCGACCAATCGGGGGCCTTTTGCTGAAGAGGAGCCCATGGACACCGGCGACCCCGACCCGAAGCTGGTGAGCGCCGAGGAGGAGGAGGAACTCCTGGCGACTGCAACACCCGATCTGCACTGATGCCAGCGGCTACCTGGTGTCTGCAGATCAACACCCAGCGCTGCGTGGCGGCGTCAGTCAACCTGATGCGCACGACAGAGCAACAGCTTCCGGGCCTGGTCTTCGTGCAGGAGCCCTGGATGACTAAAGGTAAGCCAAATAATGTGCCATCTGGCTACCACTGTTTTTGCATGGCGGACTCTCAGCCTCGCCCAACATCTCTGGTCTTTGCTGCAAAAGCTTTTGAGACATGGATGAGACCTGATCTCTCGACTGGGGAGATCTGTGTTGTTCAAATCAATAACCTCATTCCGAATCAACCTGTGCTGGTAGCATCTGCCAATTTCCCAGGCGATGCCCCAGTAGTCTGCGACGCACTAGTCAACCTCATTGACTATGCTGCGTCCCGTCGGTTCGAGCTGCTCATTGCAGGGGATGTGAACGCACACCACCTGCATTGGGGCAGCAAGAACACCAATAACAGAGGCGAGGAGCTGCTGGCCTACGTCAGCAGCACAAACCTCAATTTCTGTAACGTGGGAAATGCACCAACGTTCAATAATGGGCGGTGGGCCGAAGTCATCGACACCACCATCGCCTCACCCGGACTGCTTTCCGCAGTCACGGGCTGGCAAGTGTGGGACGAGGACTCGCTCTCGGACCACCGCTTTATCCGCTTTTCCATTGGGCCGACCAAGCAAAAGCCTAAGGTCACTTGGAGTCGGAACGTCAGGAACACCGATTGGGCCGCCTTTGGCTCGAAGCTGAGCCGCGGCCTTCGGGATCTTGACCCCCCCCCCAGTGACCTCTCTGACTGCCAGGTGGTGGATGATCTCGCCTCTTCCCTGGGCGGGGCGATTACCACTGCCTTTGAAGCAGCCTGCCCTCTAAAAGCCTACAAAGGCAAGAAATCTGCTCCCTGGTTGAACCCAGAGCTCGGGGCCCTTCGGCGCCGAGCCAGGACCCTCCAAAGGCGAGCGCTCAAAACCAAGGACCCATCTGATAGAGAGGCCTATACCCGTGTAATCCACGAGTTTAAGGGCCAAGTCAGAAGGGCCAAGACGGCCAAGTGGCGCCAATATTGCGAAGAGCTTGAGGGCTCTCGCCCCGTTGCCCGCGTGGTTAAGGCACTCACTAATGACCGTTTTTCTAAACTCTCTGTTGTGAAGAGACCTGATGGCTCGATCATAATGCTCAGCAGTTTCTTCCCTAAATCTCCGACTCAGCAGGGCCCGCCTGACCACACAGTGGAAGGGCAAGGCCTAGCAAAGTCTATAATCACCAAAGACCGCATTATTAGAGCGGCAAGGTCCTTCAACCCGTTCAAGGCGCCTGGGCCCGACGGCATCTACCCAGCGTTCTTGCACGAGGCGGTGAAAAACCACCGCTTTCTGGACCTGCTCTGTCGTCTCCTTCGAGCTTGTGTGGAGCTGGGCTATGTACCAGTTGCGTGGAGAGAGGCCCGGGTGGTCTTTATCCCCAAGCCTGGAAAGAGCGACTACCAATCGGTGAAGGCCTTCAGGCCTATCAGCCTCACTTCTTTCTGCCTCAAGATCCTCGAGAGACTGGTGCTTTGGCGCCTACTTTCGGTCGAGCTGAAGCGCTTCCCACTCTCGCAGAACCAACACACCTTCCGCGCAGGCAGGTCTACCGAGAGTGCCCTCCATGTCATTGTTGACTTCCTGGAGAGGGCCGTTCTTGGCAGCGGTTTTGCCCTCTCGCTTTTCCTGGACATTGAGGGGGCCTTCGACAACGTCATCTTCGAGGCCTTTTGCAGAGCCCTGGAATCCAGGGCCACGCACCCTCACCTTGTCCGGTGGATCATGTTCATGATCCAAAAACCGCACTGTTGTGGCCCACCTGAACGGCAGCTCTCTTACGGCGCCTGTCCAGAAAGGGGGCCCCCAGGGCGGAGTTCTCACTCCCGTTCTCTGGAACATGGTCATGGATGAGTTGCTTTGTAGTGATCTCCACGACCCCATTCTCAAGGTGGGCTATGCCGATGATGTGACCGCGATATGCGCGGGCCCCTCGGTTGATACCAAGAGACCTTCTGCAGGGCTTTCTGGGACGAGCGGAGCGTTGGGCAAACCAATGTGGCCTTAGACACTCAGAGTCGAAAACCACAGCAGTCATGTTTACCAACAAACTGCTCTGGACCATTAAGCCCCTCACCCTCTATGGAAAGAATATTTCCATGGAGAAGCAGGTCCGCTGCCTGGGCCTCACTCTGGACCACAGGCTTAACTGGACTCCGCACATTCAAACTAAAGCCAAAAAAGCCCTGGCTGTCCTGGCTCAGATCAGGCGCGCCGTGGGCACCACCTGGGGGCTCACCCCCAGGAAGTTGTGGTGGATTTACACTGCCATCATCCGCCCCTCGATCAGTTACGCCAGCCTCGTGTGGGCTAGTGGCCTGAGCGTCAAAAGTAACCTCGACGCTCTCTACAAAATCCAGGGCAAAGCCTGCCGCATGACTATGGGCGCTCCACCCTCTACTCCTTTTGAAGGCATGAATGCCTTCCTCTGTGCCCCTCCTCTGAATATTTATATCAAAGGAGAGGCCGCGAAGAGCACCCGGCGTCTTCTGATGCTGGGGTGGCCTTCAAGAAAGTGCGGGCCTTTAAGAAGCGGTCGCTTATCCCGCACTCTGACCTCTGCCTCAAGGCTCTCGAGGAGTGTGGCGGGCTCAACATCCTCACGGACTCGATTCCAGCCACCCTTCTCCTGAGCCAAAGGTATAAGGTCACCATTCAGCCTCGACACGAGGCAAGCGACAGCTGGAGCGATTCTGAAGTCCACTGTTACACTGACGGCTCTATGAGGCATGGTCTTTCAGGCTTCGGAGCTTGCGTCTTCTTCAAGGGAGAAGTGGTGTGGAGCTACTCCCAGCACACTGGGCTCAACTCCAGTGTTTTTCAGAGCGAGGTGCTTGCCATCAGCTCCTGCGCGGCAGAGCTGCGCCGAAGGCAGCTTAGCGGTCGGAAATTTATTTTTCACTATGACAGCCAAGCAGCCCTTCGGGCCCTCTGCCGCAGCACCGCCAGCTCCAGGTCCGTCCTGGACTGCAACACCCAGCTCAACGGGCTTGCGCTAGGCAACCAGGTAGAGCTCAATTGGATCCCGGGCCATGCCGGCTTCCTCGGCAACGAGTGCGCTGACTTGCTGGCCAAGGCTGGCTCCGCCGGCGCGCTGCTGAGGCCGGGCCCGGGAGCCCCCATCCCCGCCTCGGTGATCAACTCCCGCGTTAAGCGCTGGACTGACTCCGAGCATCTCCGCAGGTGGAACGACACCCGGAATTGTAGGCAATCCCGTGCGGCCGTCCCCTGCCCCTCTCCTCTCCTGCGTAGAGCCCTCCTCAGGCTCAACCGCAGAGACCTCAGAGCAGTTAGCATGGCCCTCTCCGGGCATGGCTGCTTCTCTCGCCACCGCTTCCTTCAGGGCCAAGTACCCGAGGAGCGGTGCCCCTTCTGCCGCTCAGGCAGTGAAAACGCCGAGCATTTTATCTGCCAGTGCCCGGTTTTCACCAGGGCCAGGCTCACTCACCTCGGGCCAAACCCGGTTCTCTCCGACGTTTGCAGGCCCGAGAGCATCCCGCTGCTCGCCCGGTACCTCAGGGACACGGGACGAGCTGAGTTCTTCCCCACCGCCGGTGAGGAGGACCACGCTGCAGGCGAGACCGACGGGTCCCCCTGAGCGACATCGCTTCAACGGAAGTCATCGCTTCAACGGAAGTCATTGGTCGCCAGGGGCTAGCGGAATGGGCGGTCTCCTCCGCCTCCTCGCTGCATCCGCCGGACGCCCCCTGCAGCTAAGTCAAGTTAAGTCAAGCCACACAGACAGACCATTTTTAGCATCCGCCATATATATTCCGGCATTGCAGTCAAATACATAGCAGTTATGTATCCCATTTAGCATCCCCCAGACAGCAAGCATCCCCCAGACAGAAAGCATTCCTCAAACAGCACGCAGCCGATGAGCATTTTTCTATCCAATGCATGTACTATATACTATACTATACTATCCAACAGACGTAGCAAGCACCCGAGACACGGGGCACATACAGACAGACTACTATATGCTTCGGCACTGCAGTCAAATACATAGCAGTGATGCTTGTACACAGTTACGCAATACTTCAAGAATTTTAAAGTGCACTGGCTGATACGTATACATTCTCCTCCTTTTCCCAGTGTGGCTATGGAAAAGTAAGTCCGAGGATGCATTTCTCAGGCCGAGGCGAAGCCGAGGCCTTGAGAATATCAACCGAGGACTTTCTTTTCCATAGACATATTTGGAAAAAGGAGGAGAAAATATTTAACCTACTGAAAGCAAAATACGCATCAATATCCAGTACAGTTAGTCTATGGCACAAGCTATGTGACTGACTGGCTAAAGTGTTATAAATCGTCTACCTAGATGGAGCACTGAGCAGTCCATCCATTTGCATATATAATAGAACCATGGAAGACGACTTAGATCTAGTGCTACGATATTTTGAAAGTAAAGAATCCGCTGCAACGAATCCTGCTGCTGGTAGTGATCGATTCGCTACGCTCTCGACTGACGAAATACAAGGGAAGCTGGACGCTGCTATCCCACCAAATACGCGAAGGAAGGAACTATGGGCTGTAAGAATTTTTGACCAGTGGTTTGAGCAGCGACACAATCGAATTCTACATGGATTCTACAAGTACTCTACACCGTGCTGGCTTTGCTAGAGAGGACATCGCTCGTGTTACAGGACACTCTTCGACAGCTATTGAGCGCTATATTCAGTTTGACGTACAAGACCATGTTAAAGTATCGCATGCTCTTCAATCTGGTGGTCAGTCATCAAGTCTGTCTATTGACACCGAGCCTGAACGCTCTGTTGAAGCTATGGAACAAAGTAACGTAGTGACTGCTAATCCTGCAAAGAAAATGAGGCTTAACATCAATGGTAACACCAACACCGTTGAAATCGTTTTTGAGTGAGTGCTTACAAGACGCTTCTAAATTTTACTATTTGAACTTCCTGTTGTTGGTTTACATTTGTTAAATACAACTGTTTATAGCAGGACTGAGAACTATTTCTCAGGCCTCGTTTGGGGACTGAGAAATGGTTCTCAGTCCTCCTACAACCGATAAATTACCATAGAAGTTGTTGTTCCTCGGGAAAAGGATGAGACTGCGAAAGAGGCGAGAAATGCACTTTCTGTAGGTTAATTTAAAAGTAATCTCTCCCTTATTCAAAGAAGCATGTTTTCGAATACTCCTATTTAATTCTTTATAGAGCGTAGCGACCGTAGCATTTAGTTCAAGAAGTTGAAGTTTAGTCTATGGACATAGACGTATTAAGCCCTCACTGCGAGAAAAATACACTGAAAGCATAGGCGAAAACAGGTTTTCTCAACTTTAAAGGGCCATCTTTGTAAATATCAACAAAATAATTAGTCATGCACAATCTCGCAAGAATTTCCAATTGAATGAAGCAAGTTTGAAAAAAATCGGTTCAGGCATTCAGGCTGTAGACTGAAATACCGGTCGGACAGACAGATCTAAGAGATTTAGTATATTGTGATGATGATGGCAGCTCGGAGCGTTGATCAAATCGGAAGCAGAATTTCCGTGCCGAGTCAACGCTAAGCAAATGCTGCCACACCTCTTCCTCTGTTGCTTCAATTGCTAAGTTCTCCGCAGGCCAGGTTATTCCTCTGCTCACTTTGTGCCGCCTACAGGCACTCAAAACCGCAATACCGCCAGCAGGAGATCGGTATTGGATCGGGGAGTGTGCACGCCATTCTGCACGAACACCTTGGAGTGCGGAAGCTGGCTTCCCGGTGGATCCCCCATCAGCTGTCGGACGTGCAGAAGGACACCAGGGTGGCTTGGTGCCGATTCATGCTGCAGAAATTCGAATCCGGGACCAGCCGGCGTATCTGGGACATCCTCACTGGCGATGAGATCTGGATTTATCATTAGCCAACAGGGCCAAAAGCAGCAAGAGGGAAGGCACAGGCGTGGCGACAAAGGCAGCGGACGAAACGAGTCCTGCGATAGCGAATATATTTTAGGATTTGAGGCGATTAAAAGGGAAGTCACGCAGCAACGGAATAAAAGCATTACAAGAAAATTAATAAAAAAAAATTTACGAGCCAAAGCGCTCTCGCAGCGCGCACGAGAGAGCGTGAGCGCACAAATAAAAGGGGGCCGACGCCGCCCACCCCCAACCCAACACCCCCGCCTGCCGGCCGGCACCCAGCACCCCGCCTTGCGGCAGGGATGCACACGCGCGGGCCGCACGCACAGACGGGCGGAGGGGGCGGCCCCGTCGGCTAAACACGATTACAGAGCCAGTTAAAACCGGCCCCTGAAATCGCAACCTTAGCCAACAGGGCCAAAAGCAGCAAGAGGGAAGGCACAGGCGTGGCGACAAAGGCAGCGGACGAAACGAGTCCAAAAATCCCAAACCAGGGAGGAGGTCACGTTGAGGGGAGGAGCGAAGCCAGGCGCAGCGGCGCACTGCGCTCAACCGAAGGCGGTAGGTACCGCTCTACAGCGCTGCTTGCCCAGTCACCGACTCGCATGATTGAATCGATGGGGATGCCGGCCTCCGCCGCGGATGTAGCGCCACCTCGACGCAACGAGTGCCCAGAGAACCTGGCTGGCTCGGCGAACCCGGCCTGTCGAAGTGCCGCGGACAGGCGCCTCGCGAAGGTGCGCGCGGTGAGCGGTGCGGTGGACCGTCTGGTTCGGGTACTGAACAAGTGATGCTGGGCGTCCTGCGGTCGGTTAATGCGCAGCTGCTTCTGGAGCGCGGTGACCGGGCAGATTGGATGTCCGTCTGGGAGCTGCGGCAAGAAAACTCGGTGCTGGCGCGCCCCGAACTGGTTGGTCTTCGACCTCGGAATGACGAGGATGACGCCCGCCCTTGACGGCCGGATGCAGCTCGTACTGAGGTCTCGCTGCGGATCGAACCGGCCGGATACGCACAGGTTGGCTCGCCGCAGCATGGCCCACCAGCCCACGATGCAGGCGCACCAGAATGCGCAGTCCCTGGGCTCTTCAGGTCGCAGCACGCCGTGCAGCCGCTGCAGGTCGGCCGGCCGCAACGCTCGTTTGCTCCTTGGGGCGGCGCCGAGGAGCCGGCGGGCGCCGTGCAGGGCCAGCTGAACCAGTGGCTGCCTCGTCGGGTCAGCCACGCTGCTTGATTTGTAGAGCGAGGACACGGCGGCGAGGTGGCAGGATAGGCTGCTGACTGAGAACAGCCGGTTGTTCGCCAGCTCCGCCAGGTAGTTGCACACGTCGGCGGGCTGCGCTGACAGCGGTTGAAGTCTGTGGGCGGCGCAGAATCGCATCCAGGACGCGCACTGGCTTGCGTAGGCGGAGCGAGTTGAGCTGGCGAAGCCTTGGCTGAGCAGTCGACGTGCCGGTGCGGAGAGGCCGGGAACCGGGACCACAGGAGGCGGACCTGAAACAGAAGGTGGGAGGCAGCGGCAGAGCTCAAGCAAGCGGAGGCAAGCAAGCTGGTTGGCACATAGCAGGTGCCATAGAAGCGAAACAGAAAGTTGGCAAGCTGGCTGGGGTCATGCGCTCTGGACAGCGGGTCTGCGAGCAGCTGGAAGCGGCCAGGCACATGGTGCGCGCGGACGATGATGTCGCGTTGAATGCAGGTCAGGGCGACGCGCTTCTGCAGGTCGGCAATACCTTGGTGCTTGGCGGAGCCCGAGTTAATGATGCCGCAGGCGGCGGTGCTGTCAGTGTAGACTGCAACCGAGCAGCCGCTGAAGGCTTCTTGGTGCTGCAGAATCGCAACCAGCGGGGCGGCGCACTCCTTGAGGTTGATGTGCAGCTCCTTGAACGCGCCATCACAGTCGGACTGCCAGTCGATGTAAAGCCAAACCGGTTCTCTGTTGACGAAATGCAGCACAGCACCGCCTCCAATGTCACAGGCGTCAGACTCAATCGCTCCAGCCGGCCGACGCGAGGGCCAGGCAGCTCTAGGCGGCAGCGTGCTCAACGCAGTCATCCACCACCTCAGCTGCGACTGGAGCTCCTCCGTGACGCCGACCCTGTCGGACGGATGCGCCAGGCTGTTGACCAGCTCGATCAGCGGCCGCAGGAAAGTTCGCCCGTGCTGGGCGGCAGTGCACAGGTGGCTGAGGTGCCCGAGCAGCTTCTGCAGTTCCGCCTTGCACAGGCTCTTCCGCGAGAGGCAGGTGTCAAGGAGAAGTTGAAGCTTTTCGGCTTTGTCGGCTGGGAAGGAAAGACTGGCTTGCACGGTGTCGATGTCAATGCCGAGGAATCGCAGCTTTGTCGTCGGCGGCACCGATTTTTTCTCGTTGATGGAGAAGCCAAGCCTGATGAGCAGGTTGCGCAGCTCGTGGTAGGCCCTGTCGCACTCGGCTTTCGTCCTGGCCATGACGAGGAAGTCATCGATGAAAACGACGGTTGCCAGGAACCCCTTGCGACACATCATTCGCCGGGCCGCTTGCGTGAGGCGATGGAAAATGCTGACGGAGGCTCTGCTGCCGAATGGTAACCGCGTATCCACCAGGAAGGTTGAGCAGCCGTTGCCGAAGTCCCAGTGGATGCCGGTGGCTTGGTAGCACTGCGGAGAAATTGGCACGCTGCGGTAGGCTGACGCGATGTCCACCTTTGCCATAAACCAGCCGGGCTGCATCATCCTGACGGCCTCGTCGACGGAGGTGAAGCGGAGACGCCGTTGTTGGGCATAGTGATCGTTCAGGCTGCAGCCGCGAGGGACGGAGCAATCATGGATTAGCCGGATGCCGGAGCTGTCTTTCGGAATGGCTCCCAGCGGACAGACCATCGCAGGCTTGTCCACGACTGGGACGTACCTCCCGAGCCGGATTTCTTCTCCGATAACAGCTTGGACTTGGTCGCGATTCCGGTTGACGGACTGGTAGTTGCTGCAGAGACACGGCGTAAAGTCGAAGTCATCGACAATGGAGAAGCCGCTCTCGATGCCGTCGAGAATAAAATCAGCGTCGGGGTCGCCAACAAGCTCGGAGCGCCAGGCGTCGATGCAGAGATCGCCCACTGGCTGCGTCAGATCGGACATCCGCACTGGAGGCTTGACGATGCAGGGCACGGGAGCGGGCTGAGCGAGGCAGTTAAAAGCAGGACGGGTAAAATCGGTTTCGCGCGCCGTGTCGGCGCGCTTGCTCAGTTTTTTGCGTGATTTTGCTCGGAGTGGCTGCCCTCACAGATTCGACAGGCATGAAGGAATCGGCAGTTGCTCCTCATGCAGCCGTTGGTGCTGTTGAAGGACAAGCACAGCTCGCGGCCTGAGGATGTCCGCGGACCCATGACGCGGCTCTTGTTGCTAGGCTGGTTTCGCTTGGCTGTCTGATTGTACTGGTCCGTCTTAATGCTGAGCAGGTGCCTGATCGACATCTGGGCGCAGTCTTTGCCCCAGCGAAGGCTGTTGGCTGCGCGGTGCTGGCGGTAGTCATGGTCGAATCTGATCACCCGGTGCGCTGGGAATCTGTCGAATAGCTCGGCCACCTGGACATTGTACTGGGTGTAATCTTTGATTTGCTCAGTTGTGCTGTACACTTGGCCCTTGCTGGTCACCTGCGGCGCTGTGTCTTCAAGTATCTGAAGCAGGACCTTCATACTGCCGGCGAACCACTGCCCAATTGTCATGCCGTCCAGCTTGGTCGTCGACTTCTTGAGCACGAGGCCGCCAGAGCTGCCCCTGGTGAGCAGCTCGTCAGCCTGGCCTGACAGATCATCGACAAAGTCTCTGACGAGTAGACACGGCTGCCCGACCGGCCGGGGGTTGGCCCTAGCGCTGACAGGGTCTGTTGGGTTGATAAGTTCAGCGAAAAGATTCTGCTGCTCACCTGATTCTGTACGAGCAGTCACGACGGCGCGTTCCCGAAGCTCTCGCTCGCGTGTTTGAAGCTCTAGGAGCTGCAGCCGTTTCTGCGCCCGCCGAATCTCGCCGTCCAGGTCCGCCTCCCGTGGGTCCCGGCCTTGGTCTTGGAGCTCCTCCTGCGCACAGGGCGATGCCGATGCCGATGTCAATGCCGATGTCCCGCCGTCTTGAAGCTGTGACTGCCCCTCGTGTTGTCTCAGTCTGGCTTGCAAGGCCGACTTATTGCCTGCGGTTGAGAGGCCTCGGCTACCCAGCTCACTCTTGAGTTGTTTGACTGTTAGACGGTCTACACGATGCATGATAGCCAGAGCCAGATAGTCGCAAAAAAATTTTACGAGCCAAAGCGCTCTCGCAGCGCGCACGAGAGAGCGTGAGCGCACAAATAAAAGGGGGCCGACGCCGCCCACCCCCAACCCAACACCCCCGCCTGCCGGCCGGCACCCAGCACCCCGCCTTGCGGCAGGGATGCACACGCGCGGGCCGCACGCACAGACGGGCGGAGGGGGCGGCCCCGTCGGCTAAACACGATTACAGAGCCAGTTAAAACCGGCCCCTGAAATCGCAACCATACGACCCCGAAAGCAAGCGCCAGTCAGCCATGTGGACCTTTGGAGACGAGGACAGCCCCACCAAGTTTCGGCGCAGCCGGAGTGTCGGCAAGCAGATGGTGGCCTGTTTCTTGATGCGCACTGGGCATGTGACTTCCGTTTCACTTAAAGATCACCAGACTGTCACCGCTGACTGGTACACAACGGTTTGCCTAACCGTTGTGTACCAGTCCAAAGTCTTTTCTGCTGTGAGCCAGAGGCGCCCAAGGTGCGGAATGCGCGGGGTGCTTCTGCACCACGACAACGCCAGTGCGCACACGGCGGCTCCAACTCTGGAGTTTCTGGCTGACTGTGGGGTCCAGCTGATGACTCACCCTGCGTACAGTGCAGACCTGGCACCGTGCGACTTTTTTCTGTTTCCGAAGTGCAAGGAGATTCTGAAGGGCCAGGTCTTTTCTTCACCGGAAGAAGCTGTGAATGAGTTCAAAAACATCATCAAGGAGCTCCAGGATGAGGATCGGCGGCAGTGCTTCGACAGCTGGTTTCACAGGATGCAAGCCTGTATCTATGCCGGTAGAGAGTGTTTTGAGCACTTGTAGTCATTTTTTAGTTCATTTGTTGCTGTTTTCGTGTTCAGGCTAAGAACTTTCTGAGTGACCCTCGTAGATAATGCACAGGAGGGACAGAGGTTGGAGTTCCAGAACTGGAAATGTACACTTGCAACAGCAAACAGTGCGTATTCTCGGTCAGTTGGCGAAATGATCGTGTACAAAGTAAAATTGCAAATACAGAACTTTCTTTAACAGCTTATAGAGAATTTCTTATATTGTATTTAGAGCTCCAGTGCTTCTTCCGCCCTAGTACGAGCGTAATGCCCAGGAGAGCAACGACCTGCGCCTCCCCGAGGTGCCCTCTGGAGGACCGAAAGGCCCACGAAATGCAGGTCAGCAACGGGCCTTTCCCGAGGCCCACACCGCGACGCAGTCTCTTCGCCGCCCAATTGGCATCTGGCGGCCACCTGCCGATTAAATGACTAGCCGACGCCTGAACCAGCCCGCCGAGCCTCAACGGCGGGCCCCCGGCGGCGCGAGGCGCCCCCCGACCCAGCGGCCCGTGCGCGCGCGGCCCCCAGTAGCCTGCACCTCCTGCAACTCAACGCAGAGGGCGTCGCCTCCAAGATGCCCGAATTGTGCAAGCTGCTGCTGGATCTGCGCATCGACGTGGCGTGCCTGCAAGAGACCCACACCACCGAGGGTCGGGATCCGCGCCTGCCGGGGTTCAACGCGATCTGGCGCCACCGACAGAGCGGCCGGCGCTCCGGCGGCCCCACGCGCGGAGGAGGCGCTGCAATCGTCATCCGCGAGGGGCTGCGCTTCGAGGTGCTGCAGGAGCGCCCCTGCGCCCCCGATGACGTCACCACGGAGTGGGCCGGCGTCCGGGTTTTCCCCTCTGAAAAGAGCGTCGAGAGCCTGGACATCCACTGCCTCTACATCCCGCCGATCAGAACGGCTGAAGGCGACGACCGCGTGCAGCGCTTCAGCCCCCGGCACCTCCCGTCCGGCGTCAACACGGTGATCCTGGGCGACCTGAACGCGCACCATCCAGCCTGGGACCCCGAATCGGAAGAGTCGGACCTGGGCACGGCGGTCTTCGAGTGGTCCGTGGTGTCCGGCATGCGCGTCCTGAACGACGGCAGCGCCACCCACATGCCGCGCCGCGCCAACACCCGGCAGACGGCGCCTGACGTCAGCCTGTGCCACAAGTCGCTCGCCAACCGGGCCGAGTGGCAGGTCCGGGGAGACGTCGGCTCGGACCACCTGCCGATCTGCATCACCATCCACAGCCGAGGCGCGGCCAAGCGCGGGGGCGCCGCCCGGCGGTCCTGGGCGAAGGCGGACTGGGCCAGTTTCCGCGCCCGGACCGAGGAAGCCCTGGCTGGCTGGGAGGCCTGCCCGCCCGAGTCGGTCAGCGAGGCCAACCAGCAGCTGACCACGGCCATCCAGGAAGCCGACAAGGCGTCTGTCCCTCGCGGGGCGCGGCCCTCCGCCAAGGCCTGGTGGACGCCAGAGGTCGACGACGCCGTGAAGGCTCGCCGCGCCGCGTGGGCCGCCGCCGCCGCCGACCCGAGCGTGCGGCCTGCCTGGAATCGAGCCTGTGCCGACGCCAAGAAGACGATCGCCGACGCCAAACGCGAGAGCTGGAGGACCTTCGCCGGCGAGGTGGCAGCTGACAGCGACCACTCCAAGATCTGGAGAATTGTCCGCTCCCTCGACGGCAGAAACAGCAACCTGCAGCGGGACGCAGCGCTCCGGGTGGGCCAAAAGACGCTCGTCCAGTCGAAGGACATCGCCGAGGCCTACGCCCGTGAGTATGCCTCCGTCAGCCGCCTCCCGCAAGACCGCAGGACGCGAGACCTCCGCCGCGAGAACTTCCGCAGCAGCGTTTCGCGAGCCGGCGCCGACAGCCATGGGAGCAGAGACTTTGGAAAGCCGTTCTCGCACCGCGAGCTGGACAGGGCTCTCCACTCCCTCCCGGCCAGGAAGGCCCCAGGACCCGATGAGATCTGCGCTGAACATCTGCAGCACCTCGGTGCCGCTGGCCGCCGGGCGGTCCTGCAGCTGATCAACGCGTCCTGGACCCAGGGGGAGGTCCCCGCGGCGTGGCGCCGTGCCCACATCGTGCCGATCCTCAAGAAGGGCAAGCCGGCCGACGAGATCGGCTCATACCGGCCGATTGCCCTTACCTCCACTCTGGCCAAGCTGGCCGAGCGTCTGGTTCAAGCGCGGCTCTACTGGTGGGCCGAGTCCCGGCACCTGCTGCACCCCGCCCAAGCCGGCTTCCGCAAGCGGCGCAGCACCGAGGACCAGATTGCCCGGCTCACCCAGCTCATCAGCGACGGCCACCAGGCGGCCCCCGCCAGGTGGACGGTCGTCGTCCTGTTCGACTTCCGGCGGGCGTACGACACCGTCTGGAAGCAGGGCCTGCTGCACAAGCTGCACAACGCCGGCATCCCAGCGGCCGGGGTCCGCTGGGTCAGCAGCTTCCTGGCCGATCGCCGCGCTGCCGTCAGGGTGGACGGCGCGCTGAGCAGCTGGCGGCTCTTCCGCGAGGGCCTGCCACAGGGGAGTGTCCTTGCCCCTCTGCTCTTTGCGCTGTACATCAACGACCTGCCTGACCACCTGCCGTCCGACTGCACGCCGTTCCTCTACGCCGACGACCTGGCCATCGCAGTGCAAGGCCTGACCGTGGAAGAGGCCGAGACGAAGGCGCAGGCTGCGATCGACGCGGTCTCCGACTGGGCGAACGAGTGGCGGATGGAGCTGGCGCCGAACAAGTGCGCCGCTTCCCTGTTCACCACCACCGCCGGAGAGGCCAGCCGTGAGCTGCGTCTGCGGCTGAACGACGCCCCGCTCTCGACGGACCGCCAGCCGCGCTTCCTCGGCGTCATCCTGGACCGGCTGCTCAGCTTCACGGCGCACGCCGCCAACGTCGCCGGCCGCGCCCGCGCCCGCTGCGGCGTTCTGGCGGCGCTGTCTGGCAGCAACTGGGGCGCCAAGCAGAGCGACGTGCGCCAGCTCTACACGGCCTATGTGCGGCCGGTGCTGGAGTACGCTGCCGGCGCCTGGATGCCGACGGCCTGCAGGACAGCTATCGACCACCTGGACCGGGCCCAGCGCCTGGGCGCGCGCATCATCACCGGGTGTCCACGGAACACCAGGTCGGAGGTGCTGGAGCGCGAGGCTGGATTGCCGCCGATGGCAGTCCGCGCGGAGATGCACGCTGGCCTCCTCCACGAGCGCGCCCTCCGGCTGCCGCATGACAACCCGCTGCGCGCCTGCGCGGCCAGCGTCGGCCCGCGCCGCCGCCTCCAAAGCGCCCGCGGCTGGCGCGAGACGGCGGCCAGTGTATGCAGCGCTGCGGGCCTGAGCGGCTTCCCGCGAGAGCCCGTCCACGCTATCCCGACGACACCTCCCTGGGCTGTTCTGGACTCTGTCACCCTCGGGCTGCAGTTGGCCTCCCCAACCTCGCGGGGGGACCTGCCGGAGGCCCGGAGAGCCGCGGCGCAGCAGACACTTGCCGCCCTGCCGCCCGCCAGCACCGTGATCTGGACCGACGGAGCGGCGAAGGACGGCATCCTGGACGGCGGCAGTGGCGTCCTGGTCGAGCCCAACACGACACTGTGCGTCGCTGCTGGCCATGTGACGTCCAGCTTCCACGCCGAGTTAGTGGCCATCGCTGAGGCCCTTCGGTGGGTGCTCGCGGCCCCGGACCCGGCAGAGCTGTCGCCGGTCCGCATCTGCTCCGACTCCCTGAGCGCGCTTAGCGCGCTCGCGTCCGGCCCCGGGTCGACGGGCGCCACCATGATCGACGCCGTCTGGGGCAGCCTCGCCGACCTCGCGGCCCGGGGAACCTCGGTCCACCTGCAGTGGGTGCCTGGCCACGCGGGAATCCCAGGCAACGAGGCCGTGGACGAGATCGCCAAGCAAGGCACCACGCTGGCGCAAGGCACCGCGCCCGTACCGCTAGCTGCCGCGCAGGCTGCCGTCCGCCGCTACTGCCTCGCCCGCTGGCACCAGATCTACAACGCGGCGGCCACCGAGGCGGCGAGCACGAGCTCGCTTGCCTGGCACCTTGCCTGCACGGCGGGCCGCCTGCCGCCTCAGCCGACAAGCGACCTCACGCGGCGGCAGGAGCGGCTGATCTGCCAGCTGCGCGCCGACCGCTGCCCGGCCCTGCGGGGCTTCCAGGCCGCCATCGGCGTTGACGTGGCCCCCACCTGCCGCTTCTGTGGCGATGGAGAGGAGACGGCGGCCCATCTGCTGATCTCCTGCCCCGCCCTGACATCACACCGCTGCCGCCTCTGGGGGCCAAGCCCGGAGCCCGCGGCAGTTTTCGAGAACTGCGTCGCGGTGTTGAACTTCCTCGGGAAGGCGGGCGCCATCTGACGCCCGGTGCCATGGGCCCTGGCCCGAGCACGCCCGAAGAAGAAGAAGAAGGAGCGTAATGCCCACGCATGCATGTTGACGGCAGCAATTACACTAAGCTGAAGCCGCGTAGCCAGCGAAACAACTAAATACTTCAACAAACCGCTTTGAGAAGCACTTCTAAATGCCATTTGGATTCGAAAATTAGGGGGCTCTATTTCATTTTCTGTACAACGTCGCTCTATTTTAATATAAAAACTCAAATTCGAACTCTTACTCTAACTCTGACAAAGCCGCACGATCCTGATGAGTAAGTTGATGCTTAGCCTTTTCTGTCTCAGACTCAAGCAACGGTGATTCCCGTTGTGTCTGAATAGTTTGTTCCAGCAAGGCAGCAACTCGGTGATGTCCATTGACGTTTGCAATTAGAAGGGGAGTCTCACCAGTAACAGTTCTTGCTTCAACGTCAGCATGAGCTCTGACGAGGGACAACACCACGCCATAGTGACCGTTCTGCGACGCGATGTAGATTGGCGTGCAGCCTTCGGAGTCTTTGAGCTTGAGCGTTTATGAGTGAGTCAAATAGCTCATGGTAACCATTCTGTGACGCAATAAAGAGCGGAGACAGCCCCGTGTCAGTTTGCAGATTAACGCTTGCTTGCGCTTTTAGGAGCAAACTAAACACAGCATGACGGCCTAGTTGCGACGCAATGTAAATGGGCGAGCCGCATGTGCATTTCCGTTTGTTTTGCTTGTATAATGAAAGTTTTGATCATGATGCGAGACTTCTGAGAATATTTTACTCTATTCGCATCAAATGCATTGTTTGCATTTTTCGATCATGTTATTCAAAGCCAGAATTCACTTCACCAACACGAATTGTTATTCATTAGTTTACACACCAGCTCATGATTCTACTGAGTCATTTTGTGACTAGCTGGATCCATGCCTAAAATGAGCCTTCGATTTCAGCGTTGCTGCTAAATAAACTTTCTGTACGTCGAGTAAGTCTGACTGATGTTTTGTACTGATGTTAAAAAAATTAATGTAAATTTTATTGCTTGCTGCAATAAAAATGATTGGCCTTAATAAATGAGTACTTGAAATGCTGAGTAAATTGCTCAGCTTGAATGAATCAAAGCTGCGGGTCTCTAGACCGCATATACCAATGCTAATGAATTGAATAATTTGGAACTCAAAACTCGAAAAAGATTTTAAGTTTTTGTCTGTAGTAATTTGTTCAGGTACAAAATTAATTCCAGAGCAGTTAATATTATATATTTCAGCCAACAATAAAGTACATAGTTAGCAACTACAAATATTCAGATTGAGTCCCAGAGTTGAAATTCGGCAATCATGGGCGGTGTCCGGTCCGTGTCCGAGGTCAGTGGGTGCAGCGGAGTACCTGCCTGCAAGTCTACTTACTTGCCAATGAGCCTCAACATAGTTCTGGCAACCCTCCCCCACCTGATCCTGATGCGGAATTTCTTCTGCAGCTCAGCGGCCTTCTCGTCCGTCATCTCCGGCTCGTCCATGTCGGCCAGAGCCTCCAGCGCCGCCATCGCCTCCGCGTCCTCCTCCGACATCTCCTGGCTGCTGGGTCTGGCGGCGGCCAGAGCTGCGCACAGCAGGAGTCCGAGAACGAACTGCCACCTCATGATGAACTTGTAGCTGTAGCCTGATGAAGCTGAGAAGCTGGAGTAGAGTTATCTAGCCTTGGCTGCTTGGTTGTCCGCTGGGCATCCAAGGACCCTGTATTTATAGTGTAGAAATCAGCACGTTTTTCCGGTCGCTGGAACGCGGGGGGTCCGCTGTGTCCCCTTCACGTGCTCCGGTCTTTAAAAATTTCCTTCAATGGTTAAACCCTTAACCCCGACTGTCCTAGCCATCTATTGGTTTTATTGTCCATTCTCCACTCATTGCCAAGGCCCTGAGGGAATTGAACTTGAATGCTATTGGCCTTATTCTTTGACAGTCCATTCGAGAGTAGCTCAGCTTTGCATTGAATTTGTTGCCTGCATGCAATGTATTATAGATAGCACTTATTGAGCTTCTCAAGTAGTTTGAGGACAATAGCTAAAATTGCGCTGGTTTGAGTCGCAACATGCCCAGTGGCGCTAGCTGGTCTGGAGAGTTATGAGCAGCAGGCTCTGTTCTCAACTGAAATTGCTATAAGAGTTCGCAGTAGAGTTCAATGCTACGTTTGGACTTGGGCGTGTTTTCAAACTGTCTACTTAAAAACTTATTTACAACTTGCAGGGTCGCTTGGTTTATAGATTAACTGTGTGAGCTGAAACCAGTTTGAACCTGTGTTATCTATTTTTTATCGCGTTTGTATGCACGTTTTAATTATACTCTTCTGTTCCGAAGATTTAAACCACATATATGTACCAATGAGTGCAGTTTTTTTTAAATGGCCATATATACTCAGATACCATATGCTCAGATATTATATGCTCAGATACCATATGCTCAGATATTATATGCTCAGATACCATATGCTCAGATATCATATGCTCAGATATTATATGCTCAGATACCATATGCTCAGATATTATATGCTCAGATACCATATGCTCAGATATTATATGCTCAGATACCATATGCTCAGATATCATATGCTCAGATATTATATGCTCAGATACCATATGCTCAGATACCATATGCTCAGATACCATATGCTCAGATACCATATGCTCAGATACCATATGCTCAGATACCATATGCTCAGATACCATATGCTCAGATACCATATGCTCAGATACCATATGCTCAGATACCATATGCTCAGATACCATATGCTCAGATACCATATGCTCAGATACCATATGCTCAGATACCATATGCTCAGATACCATATGCTCAGATACCATATGCTCAGATACCATATGCTCAGATGCCATATACTCAGATGCCATATGCTCAGATGCCATATGCTCAGATGCCATATGCTCAGATACCATATGCTCAGATGCCATATGCTCAGATACCATATGCTCAGATACCATATGCTCAGATACCATATGCTCAGATGCCATATGCTCAGATACCATATGCTCAGATGCCATATGCTCAGATACCATATGCTCAGATGCCATATGCTCAGATACCATATGCTCAGATGCCATATGCTCAGATACCATATGCTCAGATGCCATATACTCAGATGCCATATGCTCAGATGCCATATGCTCGGATACCATATGCTCAGGGAGAAAAGAGATTTGCTCAGACGCCATCAGATACCCTGAGAGGAAATTTCCCCGTGACAATTTTTCTGCACCGGAGCGGAGCATCGCAGGCACACGAAATTAAAAAACACGGTCAAATCTTTTGTTGCGCACCTTTTCATCAATAGTCACGTCGAGATATTCAAAAATTCTGCCAGAAGTTCGGATTTTCGCGCGCTAGTGTATTCAGTACACCCCTGTGCGCCAATCAGCACTGCGTCTCAACCTGGCCTCGCCGAGCCTCCAAGTTTCATCAGCACGTCGACCATATGTCTGCATCAGCTCTGACTTTGTTGATCACTGGCCATAACTCAGGCAGAGCTTCTGGAGCTTCAACACTGGCACCAGGTGACAAAGTTGCTACCATGTTATGTAGTTATTTAAGTTTTTTATTAAAGTCCCTTTTTGGTAGCTCTACTGACAATTCTACTTTTTGAATGAGAAAAAATTGAGCAATAAATTAATTATACATGTCTCTCTCCGATATCAAATTTTGAAACCGATATCAAACTAATGAATAACAATTAGTGTTGGTGAAGTGAAATCTGGCTTTAAATAACATGATCGAAAAATGCAAACAATGCATTTGATGGGAATAGAGTAAAATATTCAACACAATTTAATTGTCTCTGATTGATGGAAAATGACAGAAGTCTCGCATCATGATTAAAACTTATATTATACAAAACAAACGAAAATGCACACACATTGATCCTGATTTTAAATTACCTCTTTGATACTTAACGTGCACTAATAGTTAATAGAGGCAGATTCAAGAACACTGAGGGGAGCGGAGAGGCAATTCAAGGACACTGAGGGGAGCGGAGAGGCAATTCAAGGACACTGAGGGGAGCGGAGAGCCACATTCAAGGACACTGAGGGGAGCGGAGAGCCACATTCAAGGACACTGAGGGGAGCGGAGAGCCACATTCAAGGACACTGAGGGGAGCGGAGAGCCACATTCAAGGACACTGAGGGGAGCCGAGAGGCAGATTCAAGGACACTGAGGGGAGCGGAGAGGCAGGTTCAAGGACACTGAGGGGAGCGGAGAGGCAGATTCAAGAACACTGAGGGGAGCGGAGAGGCACATTCAAGGACACTGAGGGGAGCGGAGAGCCACATTCAAGGACACTGAGGGGAGCGGAGAGCCACATTCAAGGACACTGAGGGGAGCGGAGAGCCACATTCAAGGACACTGAGGGGAGCCGAGAGGCAGATTCAAGGACACTGAGGGGAGCGGAGAGGCAGATTCAAGGACACTGAGGGGAGCGGAGAGGCAGATTCAAGGACACTGAGGGGAGCGGAGAGCCACATTCAAGGACACTGAGGGGAGCGGAGAGCCACATTCAAGGACACTGAGGGGAGCGGAGAGGCAGATTCAAGGACACTGAGGGGAGCGGAGAGGCAGATTCAAGGACACTGAGGGGAGCCGAGAGGCAGATTCAAGGACACTGAGGGGAGCGGAGAGGCAGGTTCAAGGACACTGAGGGGAGCGGAGAGGCAGTTTCAAGGACACTGAGGGGAGCGGAGAGGCAGGTTCAAGGACACTGAGGGGAGCGGAGAGGCAGATTCAAGGACACTGAGGGGAGCGGAGAGCCACATTCAAGGACACTGAGGGGAGCGGAGAGCCACATTCAAGGACACTGAGGGGAGCGGAGAGGCAGATTCAAGGACACTGAGGGGAGCGGAGAGGCAGATTCAAGGACACTGAGGGGAGCGGAGAGCCACATTCAAGGACACTGAGGGGAGCGGAGAGCCACATTCAAGGACACTGAGGGGAGCGGAGAGCCACATTCAAGGACACTGAGGGGAGCGGAGAGCCACATTCAAGGACACTGAGGGGAGCGGAGAGCCACATTCAAGGACACTGAGGGGAGCCGAGAGGCAGATTCAAGGACACTGAGGGGAGCGGAGAGGCAGGTTCAAGGACACTGAGGGGAGCGGAGAGGCAGATTCAAGAACACTGAGGGGAGCGGAGAGGCACATTCAAGGACACTGAGGGGAGCGGAGAGCCACATTCAAGGACACTGAGGGGAGCGGAGAGCCACATTCAAGGACACTGAGGGGAGCGGAGAGCCACATTCAAGGACACTGAGGGGAGCGAGAGGCAGATTCAAGGACACTGAGGGGAGCGGAGAGGCAGATTCAAGGACACTGAGGGGAGCGGAGAGGCAGATTCAAGGACACTGAGGGGAGCGGAGAGCCACATTCAAGGACACTGAGGGGAGCGGAGAGCCACATTCAAGGACACTGAGGGGAGCGGAGAGGCAGATTCAAGGACACTGAGGGGAGCGGAGAGGCAGATTCAAGGACACTGAGGGGAGCCGAGAGGCAGATTCAAGGACACTGAGGGGAGCGGAGAGGCAGTTTCAAGGACACTGAGGGGAGCGGAGAGGCAGGTTCAAGGACACTGAGGGGAGCGGAGAGGCAGATTCAAGGACACTGAGGGGAGCGGAGAGCCACATTCAAGGACACTGAGGGGAGCGGAGAGCCACATTCAAGGACACTGAGGGGAGCGGAGAGGCAGATTCAAGGACACTGAGGGGAGCGGAGAGGCAGATTCAAGGACACTGAGGGGAGCGGAGAGGCAGGTTCAAGGACACTGAGGGGAGCGGAGAGGCAGATTCAAGGACACTGAGGGGAGCGGAGAGGCAGATTCAAGGACACTGAGGGGAGCGGAGAGGCAGATTCAAGGACACTGAGGGGAGCGGAGAGGCAGATTCAAGGACACTGAGGGGAGCGGAGAGGCAGGTTCAAGGACACTGAGGGGAGCGGAGAGGCAGGTTCAAGGACACTGAGGGGAGCGGAGAGGCAGATTCAAGGACACTGAGGGGAGCGGAGAGGCAGATTCAAGGACACTGAGGGGAGCGGAGAGGCAGGTTCAAGGACACTGAGGGGAGCGGAGAGGCAGATTCAAGGACACTGAGGGGAGCGGAGAGGCAGGTTCAAGGACACTGAGGGGAGCGGAGAGGCAGATTCAAGGACACTGAGGGGAGCGGAGAGGCAGATTCAAGGACACTGAGGGGAGCGGAGAGGCAGATTCAAGGACACTGAGGGGAGCCGAGAGGCAGATTCAAGGACACTGAGGGGAGCGGAGAGGCAGGTTCAAGGACACTGAGGGAGCGGAGAGGCAGGTTCAAGGACACTGAGGGGAGCGGAGAGGCAGATTCAAGGACACTGAGGGGAGCGGAGAGGCAGATTCAAGGACACTGAGGGGAGCGGAGAGGCAGGTTCAAGGACACTGAGGGGAGCGGAGAGGCAGATTCAAGGACACTGAGGGGAGCGGAGAGCCACATTCAAGGACACTGAGGGGAGCGGAGAGCCACATTCAAGGACACTGAGGGGAGCCGAGAGGCAGATTCAAGGACACTGAGGGGAGCGGAGAGCCACATTCAAGGACACTGAGGGGAGCGGAGAGGCAGATTCAAGGACACTGAGGGGAGCGGAGAGCCACATTCAAGGACACTGAGGGGAGCGGAGAGCCACATTCAAGGACACTGAGGGGAGCGGAGAGGCAGATTCAAGGACACTGAGGGGAGCGGAGAGGCAGATTCAAGGACACTGAGGGGAGCCGAGAGGCAGATTCAAGGACACTGAGGGGAGCGGAGAGGCAGGTTCAAGGACACTGAGGGGAGCGGAGAGGCAGATTCAAGGACACTGAGGGGAGCGGAGAGGCAGATTCAAGGACACTGAGGGGAGCGGAGAGGCAGATTCAAGGACACTGAGGGGAGCGAGAGGCAGATTCAAGGACACTGAGGGGAGCGGAGAGCCACATTCAAGGACACTGAGGGGAGCGGAGAGGCAGATTCAAGGACACTGAGGGGAGCGGAGAGGCAGATTCAAGGACACTGAGGGGAGCGAGAGGCAGATTCAAGGACACTGAGGGAGCGGAGAGGCAGGTTCAAGGACACTGAGGGGAGCGGAGAGGCAGGTTCAAGGACACTGAGGGGAGCGGAGAGGCAGATTCAAGGACACTGAGGGGAGCGGAGAGGCAGATTCAAGGACACTGAGGGGAGCGGAGAGGCAGGTTCAAGGACACTGAGGGGAGCGGAGAGGCAGATTCAAGGACACTGAGGGGAGCGGAGAGGCAGGTTCAAGGACACTGAGGGGAGCGGAGAGGCAGATTCAAGGACACTGAGGGGAGCCGAGAGGCAGATTCAAGGACACTGAGGGGAGCGGAGAGGCAGGTTCAAGGACACTGAGGGGAGCGAAGAGGCAGGTTCAAGGACACTGAGGGGAGACCCGAGCCACTTCCAGATGCTCCTAGGCTCAATTGGCTTGGAAAATGCTATAATTTCGCACTTAAAAGTGTGAAATAATGACAAAATAGTGTCGAATAGTGACATCAGTTCCGGGCATACAATGCGCTTACACTAAGGCTGCGAGCTAATAGCAAAAAAAATAGTTTATAGACTTTTGCCTATTGATTTCCAGTCTTTTAACTTTAATCTACTTCAAGTAGTGTCTAAAGCTCTTTTAGCAACGAAGAAAGTCGGAAAAATCTGTTTGTTAAAAACGGTTACTGGTTTACAATAGAACATCGGCAGGTAGTGCGGTGTCCGCTGCCAGCTATAGACCAACTCCAAATCTAAAATAATTAGATGCAACGTTTCAAAACTACAAAATCAATAGATTATACTATGACTGCACACACGGAAGCAAGGCAAAAACTTGCAATTTAGTTCTCAGCTCCTGTTGCAGACGATTGAGATGTGGCTGACGCTGCAGTTTCTCCACGAATATCTGCATCAGGTTGGAGTCGTCGCAGAAGGCGGCGCACACTGCGAGTTCCTGAAATCCTCACTCCAAGACACCTCCTGGATCCAGTGTCTAACGCTTACGTCATCGGGTGTCAGCAGAAGTCTCAGACTCTGCAGCAGTGCGTCGAAATTGACATAGAAGACCGCATTTTGAGTGTAGCTGTCAACGTCAAATGGAAAGTACTCTGCAATGACTTTAGGTAGAAATGGCAGCTCGGGGCGTTGATCAAATCGGAAGCAGAATTTCCATGCCGAGTCAACGCTAAGCAAATACTGCCACACGTCTTCCTCTGTTGCTTCAATTGCTAAGTTCTCCGCAGACCAGGTTATTCCTCTGCTCACGTTGTGCCGCCTACAGGCACTCAAAACCTTTTGTGCTCCATCTCTATCGTCGAACTTGAGACAGATCATCGCCCTAAGAGCCTCGCGAGCTGTCGAGCGCAGTCCGGGAGCCTGTCAATCATTTGCATGAGCGTCTGTCGGGAATCTGGCGATTCGGATATCCGCTGCTGAGATAATTGAAGCAGTGACCATCCCACTACATCATAGATCTCGTGATACTCAAGCTCTGGGTTTTCTGTCTGAATGGATTGAAGTCTCAGTTCCGGTAGAATTTGAAAAGGGTGAAAGTAAAATACGCCCGATTCGTTGACCGGTCGAAGCGTTCTTTGAAATTTCAGCAAGATCTGGGGCAGCTTTTCAATTACATCCCTCAAAACATTCATAGCACTTTGAATTGTTTGTGTCATTGCACCGGAATGGCTCGGACCCAAGCCCTTCAAGTACAAACCAGCGTCGCACAGGAAAAAGTGCTCCATGATTCGACCATCCACATTGTCCACCGTGCAGTTTTGTTCGATGCTGTCAAGAAGCATCTGCAGCGATCGTCTTATTAGACTCACGAAATTCTGCGGTCTCCATTCCTCAGCCGGCGTCTCCTCCAACATTCTGAAAGTGATTGTCTTTGCGTGATATGCTTTTAGCCCCTCGAAATTGTAGCCGTCTTTGCGGCAAATTACTTTCTTAACCAAGTACTTCAGAGTGACGAATAGCTGGCCCTGTAACGTGCTGAGACCTCTTAGCAGCAGTTTCTCCAGGAAAGTTGTGCTGCACGAAGCTGCTTTCCCGCTTGTCTAGGTGGTGCCGCGTGCACCACGTGACAGGGTGACTTGCTGAGCTCGCCTTGAAGTGTATTCAGAACGGACGGAGAAATATTTGAGCTAGAGATTCGATGCGCAGCAGCGGAGCGATTGGCGGATAGCAGCAGACGCGGCATGCGTCAACTTCATCTACTGCAGGTCTCAATGGTGTGCCACTTGAGGCCTTTGCCGGATTGGTTGCTGTTTTAACGATAAAGATTATTAAATGTCTTATAAGCTTTTATGAGATCATGCTTTCATATTGGAACTTTTTAACTGAACAATTGGATAACAAATTAGATTTAGTGAACTGTTTGGTACAATATGGTACTGGAGCAAAAGCACAGAGAGTCAGTCGCACAAACTGAATTATGTCTACTTGTGTGCTGATTAAAAAACTCTGGCCTGGTTATTACTTCCTGTGCATGCGAGTTGGTACGAGTACCATAAGCATTGCTTTCACAGATTGGGCCTACACTGCGGCTTTAAGCGTGAATCCAGACTGAGCATAGTCCTGTTATATGAAAAGACCTCCGCGATAATGCCCATGACGCCGAGACCCTTATGATATTCCAATTTAATAAACAGCTGCTTACCAAAGCCCCCAATTCGAATATGACCATCCTTGCAGTCGACCAGCTCCTTTTCTTTTCGATCGCAGCATTGGCAACTACCTCTGATGTGGTAGAGTCGACCCTGAAACAGCTTCATCACGTCAATGTCAGACTCCGCGTCCGTTCTCCCGTCCGCTTTGGTCAGGCTGTTGCCCCAGCCCTCTGAGTAGCTGCCGACAATATAGATCCCTGGGAATGAGTCTCTCCTGCTTCGCAAAATTCCCTGCAATGCGTCGGCAACTGCAGCCTGCAAGGCGGCTCTGGCTTTAACAAATCCGGCTTTTGTAAGCGTCGATTGAAGCAGCAGACTGAGTTCCAATTCACTCGGCATCGACCTGAAGAAAATATTTTATTTATTGCATTCTGACCACATCTACTCGTAGCGTTTCCATTCCCCACTTTCCGTCCCGTTCAGTCTACTAATTTTGCTATTTGATTGTCTCTTTCATTTTATAAAGTTCATTTTTTGCATTAGTTGCTTTAATGCATCGGGCATCGTTTCATTCCTAAACTATAAAAAGGACAATGACGAGGAAGACAAAATTAACCGAGCTAAAAGATGAGCGAATGCATAGAGCGAGATAGAAAGACATAATTGAGCTTTTGGAAAAATACAGATTAAAACCAGAGAGAAAAATGTCTAGAAGGAGAGAAATCATCGTACACTAAAAAGAGCACATTGTGCATAGATCACGCACAAGAGGGACAGAGGTTGGAGTTTAGAACTGGAAATGTACACTTGCAACAGCAAACAGTGCGTATTCTCGGTCAGTTGGCGAAATGATCGTGTACAAAGTAAAATTGCAAATAGAGAATTTCTTCAACAGCCTAATGAGAATTTTTATGTTGCTTTTAGTAGCTCCAGTGCTTCTTCCGCCCTAGTACGAGCGTAATGCCCACGCATGCATGTTGACGGCAGCAATTACACTAAGCTGAAGCGCGTAGCCAGCGAAACAACTAAATACTTCAACAAACCGCTTTGAGAAGCACTTCTAAATGCCATTTGGATTCGAAAATTAGGGGGCTCTATTTCATTTTATGTACAACGTCGCTCTATTTTAATATAAAAACTCAAATTCGAACTCTTACTCTGACTCTGACAAAGCCGCACGATCCTGATGAGTAAGTTGATGCTTAGCCTTTTCTGTCTCAGACTCAAGAAACGGTGATTCATATTGTGTCTGAATAGTTTGTTCCAGCAAGGCAGCAACTCGGTGATGTCCATTGACGCTTGCAATTAGAAGGGGAGTCTCACCAGTAACAGTTCTTGCTTCAACGTCAGCATGAGCTCTGACGAGGGACAACACCACGCCATAGTGACCGTTCTGCGACGCGATGTAGATTGGCGTGCAGCCTTCGGAGTCTTTGACATTGACGTCAGCTTGAGCGTCTATGAGAGAGTCAACCAGCTCATGGTAACCATTCTGTGACGCAATAAAGAGCGGATACAGCCCCGTGTCAGTTTGCAGATTAACACTTGCTTGCGCTTTTAGGAGCAAACTAAACACAGCATGACGGCCTAGTTGCGACGCAATGTAAATGGGCGAGCCGCCATTTATTTGCTGAATATCAACATCTGCTTGTGCTTTGAGAAGTGCAGCCACCACCTGGTGGAACCCTTTCTGTGAGGCAATGTACAAAGGCGACCCTCCAAGGTTGTCCTGTTGATTGATGTCAGCTTGCGCTTTGATGAGCAGGTCAATCACTTGATGATGACCGTTGCAGGAGGCGATCAAAAGTGGGGACTCGCAGATGCTCTCGGAGCGTCAACGTCTGCCTGTGCTTTGATAAGCGAGCTAACCACTCTCTGGTGTCCATTTCTGACACGCAATATACATTGGCGAGGCCCCAAGACATGTTTGTTGGTTTGACTTCCGCTTTCGATTTATAATAAGCAGCTTGACAATGTCATTGTGTCCGTTCTGCGATGGCGATATAGAGAGGCGAGTCACCTTTCTGTTTCGAAAATTACGTCTGCGTTCGCTTTTGATAAGGCAGTCCACAATTTGACTGGTGACGCGCAGAGAAGCAACAGAAAAGAGGTGACTCGCCGATTTGGTATGGCAATTGACGTCGCTCCGGCTTGGATGAGTTGGCTCACCGTTTCAAGCCCGGGATTGAAAGATGCAGCGTAAATAGGCGTCTCGCCCATGTCGTTCCCAAAATTCACATCGGCCATTGCTCCAATCAGCAGTTGCATAGTTTGACGGTGGCCATTCTGAGAGGCCAAATATAGTGGCGATTCACCAGTACTCAGCTGAAGGTCAACTTCAGCTTGCGCTTTAAATGAGATAGGGTCATTATTTCTCTGCGATCAAAGTACGAGGCGATAGATAGAGGTGTTGCCCCAGTGTTGGCTTGCAAGTTGACGTCTGCCTGCGCTTGCAGCAGCAACCGCGCTACTTTCAAGTGCCATTCTGAACAGCGCTGTACAGTGGTGTGGCGCCTTCGTTAATCTGACAGTCAACATTGACGTCCTGCTTTGAGGAGCAATTCAACAACCCGGTGGTGACCTTTTTGCGACGCGATGTACAGCGGTGTCGCGCCATTTTTATATTGCGTGATTGACATCGGCTTTGGCGCTGATCAGCGATTTCACTGCCTTGTAATGATTAGCCTGAGCTGCAATGTAGAGCGCTGATGTGCCGGAATTTGTTACCAGATTTACGTCTGCCTCGCTTCTACTAAAAGATCAACGACTTGATGATGGCCCTGCATCGATGCCAGGTAGACTGGAGTATCGTCCGTCCTGATCCTGATAATTGACGTCGGCTTTCGATGCGATTAGCAGCTCAGTAACAGCCGTCTGTCCAGTGATGCAGGCAGCCTGCAGTGGCGAGAACGGGCACCGGATGCTGATATGAGCAGCTTGTCGGCCGTCATTCCTCTTGTCAAGAGATTCTCCACGAATGCCTTGTCTCCCTGTGCAATGGCAAGAATAATTTTCCGATCTGCTGGGAGATCCGAGCCACTTCCAGATGCCTGCATTCTTTGGTTTCAATCTTCTTTCGCAATGTCTACTAAGACGGCAGTAAAAGTTAAGGCAAAATTTGCTTAAAAAGAGAAAGCTATTTCTGGTTAATAATTTTTTCTTTGAACAGCAAAATTTGGGCTTTTATTAAA